>MVGU01000843.1:95000-112500 GCA_002005505.1 Botryococcus braunii
GCCCTCCGCGAGAAAGTTTCTAAGGTAAACACGCGCCGCGCAAATCCCTAGAATTGTGTCAGTGACACTGTCACACTGCATCCAGAGGGTTCGCGGAGCTGTTGTACTGCGTCGATAGGGATGTCGGCCCTGATGGATGGAGGGTGTTCGAGACCGGGGGGAATGGTTTCTTAATTGGTTTGCGACTTTGTTGGCTTACGGTAGTCCAGAGATGGCATGCAGTAGTCGGACTGATTGCATACGGGTTGGCTTTTGGCCCATGGGGGACGCAAGAGCTCTCGTATCGGCGCTGTTTTCTTCACGGATTATTGAAACTGCGTGGCGCTTAAACGGTGCAGGGGAATCTTGAGTTTTGCAGCAGTCATTGTCCAGTCGGTGGACAACCATGGGAAGCCCGGGTGTGGGTCTTGTGCGGAACCGCAGTGCGCTTTGACGAAATAAAAGCGGGCAGACGTCGAGTCTTACTCCAGGCGATGGTTCTTTATATTCGGTTCCCGAGTGGATGGAGGGTGTTCGAGACCGGGGAGAATGGTTTCTCAATCGGCTCCCGACTTTGCTGGCTTACGGTAGTCCAGAGTGTGCATGTCTGTAGTCGGACTGCTTTCATACGGGCTAGCTGTTGGCCAATGGGAAACGCAAGGGGACCTCATATCTGGGCTGTTGTCTTCGCGGATTATGAAGCTGCTTGGCGGCTTAACGGTGCGGGGGACCCTTGAGTTTCGCAGCAGTCACTGTCCAGTCGGGGGACAACCACGGGAAAGCCCGGGTGGGGGCCTTGTGCGGACTGATGAAGTTAAAGCGAGCAGATGTCGAGTCTTATTCCAGGCAATGGTTCTCTACATTCGGTTCCCGACTGGAGTCTTGATGGATTCGGATTGGCCTAATGAAGCCTATGTATACGGAAGCCAGGGCACAGTCCGGAGGGCTTCGGAACGGGTTCACGGGCAGGGAACAATGCAATGGGAAAACGAAAGAAAGCCAGCGAAGCCATGGACATGGAAAGGAGCTTAAAATTTCTAGCATTCGAGGCAGATCTAAGCGAACCCGCAAGCCAGTCAAGCTCCTCACAGGGAGGGATGATCTGAGAATCGGGAAACGCACGGGGTGCTCGCGGGAGAGGGCACCGGGTACGTATACGGGAGGCAACCTGGATCAACCAGGTCATCGACGCATTGACAAAATAGAAGCGGGCGGAGGTCCAGGAAATTTTTCTTTAAGTTTGGCCTGACTGGAGGCTTGATGGATTCAAATTGACCTCATGAAGCCTGTGGATACGTAACCCGGAGGGCTTTGGATCGGATCGATGTGCATGGAACGGTGCAATTGGGAAAGCAAAGAAAGACAGGCGAAGCCACTTCCATGAGCAGCAGTCCTTTGTTCATTGCGGGGTCTTGGCACCCAAGATTGTCTCAGGGCATGGCGGCCGACCCGGGATTTGATATAGCCACCATGGGACAACCTTTCAGGCACAGGGTTCCAAACACGGGCCCGAACCCTGTACCTGAAAGGTTGTCCCATGCTGGCTATATGACTCGAGAGTAACCATATACTCTACCAGCAATGATGTGGTCAGTAAAGCCTCCATTCGACTGAGCATCGAGATCGATGTGATCATCTCAAGAGGAAGGGTGTGGCGCTCAGCGGAATTCGAACCCGGGACTGTCGCCCGGCGTGGGATTGTGCTCTCCACCCAAAAGGAGCAACCACGTGTTCGGAGTACGGAGAGGGTAATTCTCTCGGATATTAACCGATCGAGCCGGGGACGCATTCCGCGCGTTACATCTCCCCCCTTAAGAGGAAACCCCCCGCTTAGGAGTTGGGCACCTCGGATTAGGTAGGCTCTGTGTCGACTCTGCGATCCACAGGAGCTCGGCTCTTCTGGCCTCTACCCGATTGGGAGAAAGAGACGCCCCATGTAACGGTCTCCTCGTATTGCTGTAGTCATAGCTTCCGCCTGTGACATGTGGGGATTCTACTCGTTACCCGTTACAAGTGCTCCACCGGCTCTTGGCGGGATATTCCTAGCTGGCTCCTATGTACCTCCTATCGGGGGGGTACTCGCCCGAGCCTATGGAGGGAAGTAGGGCGCCATGCTATGGCATTGGGCATTGATTACTGACTCAGAGAGTAATCTTACTTGTAACGAGCTCCGTGTCTCAACTATTATTCCCTTTCTCTTCCCTTGCATTGCTGAGTACTACAAGTGGTATCGCCGATACCACTTGTAGTACTCAGCAATGCAAGGGAAGAGAAAGGGAATAATAGTTGAGACACGGAGCTCGTTACAAGTAAGATTACTCTCTGAGTCAGTAATCAATGCCCAATGCCATAGCATGGCGCCCTACTTCCCTCCATAGGCTCGGGCGAGTACCCCCCGGATAGGAGGTACATAGGAGCCAGCTAGGAATATCCCGCCAAGATCCGGTGGAGCACTTGTAACGGGTAACGAGTAGAATCCCCACATGTCACAGGCGGAAGCTATGACTACAGCAATACGAGGAGACCGTTACATCTCCCCCCCCTTAAATCGCGTCCCCCCTTCGGTAACTGCCTGAAATGGGCACTAACGGGATACAAATGGCAGTACGACTGAAGCTGTACATGTCCCATACCATGACAACCTAGCCAGGGACTTGTGAATGCGACATGTCTACACGTGCACGGCACGTTCACGTGCACGGTGCTGTAATTAGTTAGCCACCGAGGGAAATCAGTAAGGGAACGACCCTTACTGCCATGACACTGGGTTAAGTTACTGGGGTGTACTACTCCTACACAACCAGGGCTTCAGCCCACTTCAGTCCGGAATTTCCCATTTGGGTGATCTCCTGAAGTGCTGCGAGCCAAATAAAGATGGTGGGGACACTGGGGACCCTCTCTGTGTGTCTCAAGGATTTGGCAAACGTTGCCGAGTCAAAAAAAAAAAAAAAAAAAAAAAAAAAAAAAAAAAAAAAAAAAAATCTTGACCTTGGGTTGGCACGTGACCAGGGACATCACGGGACGCCGTCGTTCCTGCAGCACGGACAACCCAGACTCAGCGTGGATCCTGATCAAATCCACGCTCGCATGCCCAAATGTGGGGCATAACATGGTTCCCAAGGTGAACTAAGATGGAAGCGCACCATCTTTATTTGGCTCGCAGCACTTCAGGAGATCACCCAAATGGGAAATTCCGGACTGAAGTGGGCTGAAGCCCTGGTTGTGTAGGAGTAGTACACCCCAGTAACTTAACCCAGTGTCATGGCTGTAAGGGTCGTTCCCTTACTGATTTCCCTCGGTGGCTAACTAATTACAGCACCGTGCACGTGAACGTGCCGTGCACGTGTAGACATGTCGCATTCACAAGTCCCTGGCTAGGTTGTCATGGTATGGGACATGTACAGCTTCAGTCGTACTGCCATTTGTATCCCGTTAGTGCCCATTTCAGGCAGTTACCGAAGGGGGGACGCGACTTAAGGGGGGGGGAGATGTAACGGTCTCCTCGTATTGCTTTAGTCATAGCTTCCGCCTGTGACATGTGGGGATTCTACTCGTTACCCGTTGCAAGTGCTCCACCGGCTCTTGGCGGGATATTCCTAGCTGGCTCCTATGTACCTCCTATCGGGGGGTACTCGCCCGAGCCTATGGAGGGAAGTAGGGCGCCATGCTATGGCATTGGGCATTGATTACTGACTCAGAGAGTAATCTTACTTGTAACGAGCTCCGTGTCTCAACTATTATTCCCTTTCTCTTCCCTTGCATTGCTGAGTACTACACCCCACCCGATCGGGAGGAGAGAAACCACTCGCCGATACCAAATGTGGCGCTCAGCGGAATTCGAACCCGGGACTGTCGCCCGGCGTGGGATTGTGCTCTCTACCCAAAAGGAGCAACCACGTGTTCGGAGTACGGAGAGGGTAATTCTCTCGGATATTAACCGATCGAGCCGGGGACGCATTCCGCGCGTTACAAAGGGACTTGGTCGAGAGGTATTGGACTGTCGGCAGTAGTGCTTTCGTGCGGGAGATACATCCTACTAGGTTAAAACTTAAATTCGATCGGCATGTTACCTTGGTGGGGGAACGATTCTATCCCGATGGGAGCCAGTACAAGGGCGAGTACAGGAACGACATAACCCCTGCAGGCGAAAGTTTGTCATTGCACTTAAACTATCCCAGCCCCAGAAGGAAGGAAGGAAGATTACATCCAAAGACTTGGGCTCCGCACCGAATCCCCCCCGAATTTAGGAGTCAAATCCACTGGTACTGCCGACGCGTACGTACATCACGCAGCCTCCTGAAGATCTGGTTTCTGATTGGGACTACTCTCTCCCTCTGGCTGAACAAGCCTTGAAACCGCTCAACGGGGAAATCTCAATATGGCAACTTACCTCGGATTTTCATGGCATTGAGGGGCGGTATAGGGGACCCTGGAGAAACGAATGTCCGAAATATAGCGGTCTGGGCATAATTCAGAACACTGATTTTACATACAAGGGCCATATACATATGTAAGAGCCATGGCCCTTGTATATAATATCAGATTTCTAGAGCCATGGCCCTTGTACGGGAACTCAGGGTTCTAAATTGTCCAGACCGCTATCTTTCGGACATTCGTTTCTATAGGGTCCCCTATACAGCCTTGTAATGCCATGAAAATCCGAGGTAAGTTGCCACGCTGAGATTTCCTCATTGAGACTTTGAAGGCTTGTCCAATTGGAGGGTACGAGTACTCCCAATCAGAAACCAGATCTTCAGGAGGGCGACGTACGTACGCGTCGACAGTATTAATGGATTTTGACTCCTAAATTCGGGGCAGATTTGGTGCGGTGCCCAAGTCTGGGGCTGGGATGGTTTGAGTCCTGTTATGGCAATCAGCGGAAGAGTATTTGACTGAGGCAAAGAGATCCGTTCATGAAGACGAAGATAGCGACTGATTACAATGCGTGAAGTTCTCGTCTTAAATGTGACGCAGAGCGGCCAATTATAGAATGTACGCGTTCATCTAAGTATATATGAAAACCAGAGAGAACTGTACGGGATCTCCCCATGCACGCATATGAAGTACAAGGTAATGGTTGTCTTTACAAGTCCAATGACAAAATGTCGCCTGCAAGGGTTATTTCGTTCCTGAACTCGCCCGTGTACCGGCTCCCATTGGCATAGCTATCCCCTATATCTATAGAAGCATTCCCAGTACGGTAACATGGCGATCGAATTCAAGTTAAACCTATTACTCCCCGTCATCATTGCACCAAGGAACCGGGTCTGCGATTTCTTCAAAGGCAAGCCTGCATAGACCACTTTGGTCAACTGGATTGGGCTGGTTTGCCTGGTAGGTGGTGTAGTACTTATTTCGCGGACCACTACTAAAATTGCCACCCTCCCATATGCCATATATGGGCTGGGAGAGTGCACCCTTCAAGGCAATGTTCTGGGGGCATACATATGTAATGGGGACAGGTACAAGAAGGAAAAAAACAACGTCAAGCGCCATGGCGTGGGAGACTTTATTTGCAAAGATGGGAACACATACAAGGGCGAGTTCCAATATATTGCCGTATATACGGCAAGCTCCATGGCCTAGGAGAGTTCACCGGTGATCCTCGACCTCTAAAGGATTTTCTGCAAGTGGACCCCAACTTTGGTGCGTTAGATTGGCGGATGGCAGAACAACAGATTTGATGGTCTAGGATCTATCACGTATCTCAATGGAATAATGTCTCAATGTTTTCAGAAGGAAAAGTCGAATCTATATTTAAGATGGACGGTACCGAAGATAGCTTCAAGGAGGTAATCAAGAACGTCATATTTCATTATGAAAAGTCCTGATGAAAAGTTGAGACGATGGGGAGCGGGGGAGTGATGCAAGCCTCTGATACGGGCTCATGACCAGCTGCAGCCTTTCCCAGCTGTGGTTTGCTATATCAGTCCATGTGTGTGTGTGTGTGTGTGTGTGTGTGTGTGTGTGTGTGTGTGTGTGTGTGTGTGTGTGTGTGTGTGTGTGTGTGTGTGTGTGTGCGCGCGCGCGCGCGCACACACGCGCACACACATACACACGCACACACACGTTGCCGTTCCTGTCCTGAAAATCATATCCAGCACTACCTAGCATGCATGATGTTAAACCTAACTGATTACTGATCCGAATGTAACACTTGTGCATTTGCATTCCATACATGATGCAGCATAAGGTTATCATTACGTACGGCATCAAAGTGTACACACACACACACACTCACACACACACACACACACACACACACACACACACACACACACACACACACACACACACACACACACACACACACACATAGCTGTAATTCCAATTATAACAGTTATAGCTTCAGCTTGAGAAAACAAGGGATCTTCCACGTACGCGATGTTCAACGTTGATGTGATTGAATGTTCTTCTTCACTTATAAATCGTTCTTGTGAGAGCCTACGTTTTATCTTACAAACGTGTTTGGTGCTGTCGAACCCTTCTGTTGCTTCCCCTGTTTCGGAGGTTGCAGAGGCCCTGAGTAGTAGAACTCCTCCGTACGGAGGGGTACATGTTGGATGGTACGCGGATTGACACTAGTGGATTGGCCCCTGGGTAAGGACGAGCCTCCCCGTTGGGTACCATTCCCCGTAGATGTTTCAACCCTCTGCGCTCCCCTAGTAAGGACCGCACCACACTGATGAGTAAACGTCACTGCAGCCAGAAGATGATCAGGGCACCTACTTAAGAAATCAGCAACGTTTGCTCGGCCCGATTCGTAGTTCCATTCGTAATGCAAGCGAGATAAGAACTCGTGCCAACGGGATTGGAGTTGTGAGAGCACGCTCTATGTTCCAAAGAACTGGGACTGTGGAACTATGATCAGTTATGATCGTGATTCCCACTGCTCCTTCCAGGTAAGGACGTCATACTTTGAAGTTGTAAATTTCTGCTCTCAATTCTTGTTCAGTCACACTATAGTTCTTTTCAGCGTCCGTGAGTCTCTTACTATTGTAAGCAATGACATTATGGTCTTGCAAAAAGACTCCACCCATCTCGAAGCCAGATGCTTCACAGATTACCGTGAAAGGCTTGGTAAAATCAAGTGCCTTAAGTACGGGTGCGGACGTGAGAGCATCGTTTAGACCATGAAAGAAAGATTCACATGCAGAGGTCCAAACAACAGGAGATTTGCGTATAATAAGCTTAAACTTATGCAATTGCATAGTTATAACTTACCGTCCTTTCTTTCCCGATTGTGAATTTAGTGCCCCCTCTAACAACATTGTTTATCGGACAGTATCAGGAATGCCCAGATTCCCGGGCGGTGAGCCAGGGCTCAAACAGCTGCGAAGCACGAGCCTGAGCCCCAAAGAAGGAGTTAGGCAGCCATGAGGGAAAGCAGGAGTGGAACTTGCGCACGACAGAGTTGATATAGTCCTTGTGTTGCAGGCACGTTTGCACGTGCTGGAGCCATGCGAGCAAGCACCAAAAAAAAAAAAAAAAAAAAAAAAAAAAAAAAAAAAAGAGGGGGGAGTTGGGAATCGTCTTTATCTGCAGGGGAAATGCGTGTGATGGGTGGGAGGGGCGGCAGATGATGATGCCCAGGATGGGGTGGCTGCCCTCGCTGGCTGAACGTGTTTTCCCCCACTTTCAGGTGAGACCCTATCCTCATATTCCCTCTTTTGACAGCGCCTTCCTACCTTTGCCTCCCCACTCCCATCGCCACCTTCCCACTCCCTTCCTTCGTCTTCCACGCCCCTCCATCCCTCCCTATCCCCTCCTTGATCTTCAAGGAAGGGTTAGAGAAGGGAGGAGGGGCGTGGGAGGAGCAAATCTTTATCATCAAGGGGGGCTGCTGCCACCTGGCAGATCATGGACCGTCCCCTCGACTGCTACCGCAGCGGCCTACGGGACCTCCCCCATACTTGCCATGTGGAGCACCTTGAGGGGGAAGCTATCTGTGCCGTGAGGTGGGCATTACCTGTGCTGTGGAGGTGGGCGTTACATGTGCCTTTTACCTGTGCAAATTGCGAGGGCATTCGTATTCCAATCCAGCGCTTTTTCCTCTGCCAATCCAGACCCCCCATTCAAGTTGCTCAGTACCAACGGGCCTCAACACATGACTGCCTGTGGGAGAGAAGGGGGAGGGGGGCGATGCTGACCATAAAGATCCAGCATCCAGCAAATCCTGGCCCACGCAGGGACCGCCCGCGCCGGGGGTTGGTGTGGGGCATCCGTGTCCAGCAGATTCTCCTTTGTGGGCTATCCTGTAAGGTGGCAAGAGCAGTCCAGAGAGGAGTGAGCGCGGATGTGCAAGGCAGCGCTGGGAGGCGGCGGGCCCGCATCGGGAGGGAGCGCTGGAATGGCCTAGGAAAATGGGCTGGATTGGCATAGGGAAAATGGCTGGATTGGCACCAAGGGGGAAGGGGGTGGATTGGTAGAGGAAAAAGGGTTGGATTGGCATAGGGAAAATGGTTTGATTGGCACAAGGGGAAAAGGGGGTGGATTGGCACAAGGGTAAAAGGGGTGGATTGGCACAGGAAAAAAGGGTTGGGCTGGCATAAGGAAAAAGGGTTGGGCTGGCATGGGAAAAAGTGTTGACTTCCATTCCACAAGCTCAGTGGGAATGTTTTGTTTGATTGAAGTTTTAAGCCTTGGGGTCTCTGAAAGTAAATCGTGATCCTGTCAGAGGCCACTGAATGTAACGCAAGTTCGACAACTCCCCCCCCTCCCCCCCCCCCCCAAAACAAGTTTGGAGGAGGTTTGACCTCCCCAAAGCAGGGTATGTGACAGTCTCACGTACCCCCGTGAGGGAGGGGTAGGTGACAGAGTGACTTAGACCACTGTTTGGCCTTTTTGGGGTGTTTTTGCTGTTAGATTATTTTGGATATTTTTGTAGGAATGAGACTTGTACACGTACGTGTACTTGTACCTGCGATATTACAATTGGTTGTGGTCCCATCAATTCCTATTCCTATAGATATTTCTCCCCCTGATATCCTATTCCTATATATTTTAGTGACCCTGATATCCCACTGCTATAGATTTTACTGACCCTGATATCCCACTGCTATAGATTTTAGTGACCCTGATATCCCACTGCTATAGATTTTACTGACCCTGATATCCCACTGCTATAGATTTTACTGACCCTGATATCCCACTGCTATAGATTTTACTGACCCTGATATCCCACTGCTATGACACTCATCCTACACCTATAGTTAAATATCCACCCTGATATCCTTCTGCTACTTTACATAACAAGCTGCTACAACTAGAATGCCATTACTCTACTTTTTCACTCTCCTAATATAAAACAAAACCACTCCTGCTTGAAGACTAATCCATAGCCCTGAACTGTGGCAACAAACGAAAGCCAAACCTGACAACAAGATGGGGAAATGTCCCAAATAATCTACTAAAAGCCAAACCTGACAAGGAGATGGGGAAATGGCCCCAATAATTCTACTCACTTTCAGACCAAATTAATCAATCGTGAGAAAAACATCAACAACTAATATGTATGAAAATAAATCTATTGCCTTGAACAACCTCTTTGCAAACGCCAAAGAAACAGAAGGAACTACGGTGGTAGAAATTGCCTCACCCGGCAGACATACCCCTCCAACAATCAGTGATCTTGCTCCTCATTGCCAACCTATCAGCAGCATTGACACCGTGCTGAAACCGTTACTCTGATGCTACATTTAGCAAAATTTGACCAGCTCCCGCGTGCTGGTTGTCTCTCAGCGGTGTGTTGTTGCTGCAATTGGCTGATTCTCAAAACCGCCTGGAAAGCGGTACCGATTACCATTTGCCACGCAGTCCCCCAACGACTACATGGATATTCGATTTGTTGTAGTACTTCGAATCTGGGGATTCCTGCAAAGCCAACGTCCTTCTCAGCACACACCAGACCAAAAAAATCATCTATGCTGTAAGACGGCATCCCATGATAACTAACTCTTTCCTGCTTTTCAAGCACTTTGCAGGATTGCGTCCGTGAAGCAGAATGACAACATCAGTACAAACAGTACAACTAAAAACCATGAGGGTCCTTTCCAGTTCATTCCACAATTGACCATCAAAAGACCCTTGCAACGCAGAGGATATAACACAACTCGGAGCGCATGCGAGCGCGTGGGCGTGGGCGTGGACGTGGGCACACACACACACACACACACACGCACACACGCACACACACACACACACACACACACACACACACACACACACACACACACACACACACACACACACACACACACACACACACACACACCTAAAGAACAGAAAAGGGGAAGGACTTACTTCTGAGATATTTATGGCCTCAAAATTTAGCCAAGTCGTCCAACTCGTCTTCCTGTAATCATCAGTTCCCACCAAAGTCATCAACCATAACCAAAACCAAGTTCCATCAAAATCAAAAGATTGCTGCATACATAGGGAATCAAGAATAACTAACTCCTGAAGCAGATGAAGCATTTTTACCTGGAGATCCATGAGCTCGGGATCAACAAGGGACGCCTTGCAAAGAGCGCTGACATCAACCTGCAGCAAATTGTACCAGGCTGTCAAGGGTGAATATTTTTCAAATAACAAAACTATACGTAAAAAAGAAAGACATACATTGTCCCTGCTCATTTAAATTACATCTGTTTGACTGTGACAATCAAGGCAAACATTTGAAGTTTAGCAGCAGCGACAACACAAAGGATTACTATCTGCAAAGAAGCAACGATGCAAGCAGAGCAGGAACTCACGAACAGCATATGTACCTGCTGGCGACATGCAACATCTGCCGTAAAGGTTGCTGATGTCCACTGCCAGATTCTTGCAGCAAGAGCAGAAACACTTCAAGGAGGAGCTCTGCACGCCTGGATTTCAAGGTCGAATGCAAAAAACAAGCAGCAACAGCGACAGCACATAGGATTAACTATCTGCAAGCAAAGATGCCGCGATGGGAGCAAGGCAGGAAATCGTGAGGGCACCGAAAGCCAAGCACAGCGTGTACCTGCTGCCCGGGACATGAGACATCTGCTGAAAAGGTTACTGATATCCCAATGCAATACTCCTGCAGCAAGACGAGGAACACTTCAAGGAGGAGCTCTGCACGCCTATATTTCAAGGTTGAATGCAAAAAACAAGCAGCAGCAGTGACAGCACAAAGGATTAAGTATCTCAAAGATGCAGCGATGCGAGAAAGGCTGGAAATCGTGAGGGCTCCAAAAGTCAAGCACGGCGTGTACCTGCTGCCCAGGGACATGAGACATCTGCTGAAAAGGCTACTTATGTCCACTGCCAGCCTCCTGCAGCAAAAGCAGAAACACTTTAAGGAGAAGATCTGCACGCATGGCAGTCAAGAGCGAATGCAAAAAACAAGTAGCAGCAGCGACAGCACAAAGGATTACTTTCTGAAAGAACAGAAGCAGCGATGCAAGAAAAGCAGGAAATCATGAAGGCTCCAACAGTCAAGAACAGCGTGTACCTGCTGGATGGCGACGTGCGACATCTGCTGACAAGTTTGCTGATATCCACTGCAAGACTCCTGCAGCAAGAGCAGAAACACTTCAAGGAGGAGCTCTACACGCCTGGATTTCAAGGTCGAATGCAAGAAACAAGCAGCAGCAGCGACAGCATAAAGGATTACTTTCTGCAAGCAAAGAAGCAGCGATGCAAGCAAAGCAGGAAATCATGAGGGCTGCAATGCACGAACAGCATATGTACCTGTGAGGAAAGGTAGGTGATCACCTCATGAGACGGTCACCCGACAACTGTCGTCCACATGGACTGGCTGTGGTGACTCTCCACAAATGAGGCATCGGGGGGAGTGGCCCTGTAACGGTCTCCTTCCAGGTACTACTAAGCCAGCATTACCTAAGTCAGTCCCCCGTCACATGTGATGTCGGGACCTTACCCATCTGGCGTACCGTACAGTCCCCGAGGTCTTGTACCTCCATATGCATATAGGGCATGGGAACCAGGGCCAAGGCTAGAGAGGGAATACATATACATATACAGATGGATATCATTCATCTATCGTTGGCATAGCCAACTGATGTAACTGGCATCTGGCCTTATTCCTAAGTCCTATTCCGATGTCTCCCTATCTCTTCCTTTCCTTAGCGCTTCCAGCGCTACAGGCCCGGTGTGTCTTTCGGCAGGATGCTGTTCTCCAAACCTTCGTCGCCCGCAAGGCCGTGAGGAATGGATGTAGTGTTCCGGGCAGGGGGAAAGGAGAAGCGGCGGGTGGGGGGGGGGAGATAAAGGGACAAAGAACAGTTTTTGGGAAAACATGGAAGGAAGGAAAAAAGGGAAGAAACTCAGAAAAAAGGGCCAGGAAAAGAAAGAAAAGGAGAAATGAAGAATTAAAAACGGATTGGTTTTGGTGGGATGCGAGTCAAGAGGGAGTACTTGGCATTTGGTTGAGGGCACAGCATTTGGAGTGGCAGTGCCATCTCTTATATAAGCGATTCAGAATGTTTTCTTTAGTACAATGCGCATGGAGGTTCGAATCGATGACCATAGCTACATCTCTGAGGTTCAAGTCCTTCAGAAACCTTGAGTTAATTGCCTAGTCCCCTTTTTTGTATAGCTTGGGGGCATGCTCGCCGCCCCCCCCCCCCCAACCCCGACCCTACCGGACTTGGGCATGATGCCTCGGCTCTCTAATTCCCTTCCCTCCCCTCGCGGCCTCTCGAATCTGCTGCTCCTCTCCCAACCATCCATCCTCTCCTGAACAACCAACCCCATCCCCCCAAAACACATTTCTTGGCTTGTACCGCAGCAGGGTGATGCTGCAGTTCCACTCTGGCCTGGCGAGGTACATATAGGCTTTGACGGGGTGCTGTTGTACAAGAGAGAATCGGCTTCTATGGGAAACTGTGTGATTGGCTCCAGGTATAGTGTGATGTAGTTTCGGTGGTGTAGTTAGAGAGATCTTTCGTGGAAACTGTTTGTTTTAGGAAAGGAAATGGTATTACTTGAGATTTCTCTTGCCACAGGACATGCTTTGCCTCTGCCTGTGTGCTGGTGTCGTAAGGGAGAAACTTGAAGAGCAGTTTGTGGATGATGGGCTGCCGAATCACAGTGTAATTTTGTGGTTGCTGGGGCTGCACAGCATGTGCTGCCGCCTGGAGACAACAAACCCTGGTTCGACTACAAGGGTCTTCCCTTGCGATGGTATGCTTTTCTTTCTTCCCCCCCCCCCCCCGGGGGGATCTTGACACAAGTCACCGACCCTTGCCTCTTGGAATTTCTACATAAGAAGAGAAGACGGGCTCCGTGTGCGTACACGTTGCTCACTGCGCGCAGAAATATGTAATACCTGCATAGACCAGGAGACCCCGTGTCGGTGCCATCCACCTGTGGCTCTTGGATCGTATCCATTGGGAGCATACCACGCGTTCCCTTGCAAGAACTATTCTTTAACGTAGCATCCTTGAGGGTTGCTGGGTGGAGGGCACCGACACGGGGTCTCCTGGTCTATGCAGGTATTACATATATATGTGACTTGCAAAATCGAACTTGGGGATGGAGAGCGAGAAACAAAGAGAGCAAGACGAGAGGAGAGTTGGGGGGAACTCTTGCCACTGAGATCTGTCCCTGCAATCTGCTGAACGTGCATTTACAAAGAATCACATTATGATTACACCACCCTATTCTTATCAAACGCGTGTCAACACTGGCATCACACGCGTTTTACATCTCATCTCACGCTTAAGCTTTGAGCTGGTCAGACGCAACCTCTTACCGTCCTTTCTTTTCCCGATTGTGAATTAGTGGCCCCCTCTAACAACATTGTATCGGCCAGTATCAGGGATGCCCAGATTACCGGGCGGTGAGGGTAGGGGCTCAAACAGCTGCGACGCACGCGTCTGAGCCCCTAAGAAGGAGTTAGGCAGCCATGAGGGAAAGCAGGAGTGGAACTTGCGCACGACAGAGTTGATATAGTCCTTGTGTTGCTGGCACCTTTGCACGTGCTGGAGCCATGCGAGCAAGCTCCGCGACTCCATCCTTGCCTTCCTGTTTCGTGCGGCACCAGCAAAGGCTTTAAGCAGCACTTGAGGGCAAGGGTTCCCCAGTGGGGCGACAATTATGTACGCAAAGCCATCCCTTTTTCACTAACGAGGCACTGTTCAGTAATTGTCGCGCGCACTGTCATGTCAGGGACAAGTGAGACAATACTGATTGCACATGAGATAGCTCCCGCGCAGGGGGTGAGGGACGGAGAGAGGGAAGGAGGCAGGGAAAGAGTTGATCGAGCAAGTTTCGATGTAAAGAAGCGGTCCCCGGCTTGTGTCCAACATGCAGTCCCAGACACAGAGGTATTCAAAAGCGGACCTTAGCACTCAAAATGGCATTCGCAAAGGTGCTACTTATAAGATTGGCTTCTAGCAATCAACTGCACATGACGGCTTCCCAGGTCCCTCAGCTTGTGGGCCACAAGATGCACTGCCAACGGGCCTCTCCTGCAGATACGTGCCGCTCTCAAAATTCATCCGCCCCCCCCCCCCCCCAAAGAGACAGAGATAGAGAGAAAGGGGTGGAAGGGGGGAAAGGGGTGGAGTGTGTGCATATGCACACACTCATGCATGTGTGTGTGTGTGTGTGTGTGTGTGTGTGTGTGTGTGTGTGTGTGTGTGTGTGTGAGAGAGAGAGAGAGAGAGAGAGAGTATGTGTGTGTGTGTGTGTGTGTGTGTGTGTGTGTGTCTGTGTGTGTGTGTGTGTGTGTGTGTGTGTGCGTGCGCGCGCGCGCGCGTGCAAGCGTGCATGTTTATGTGTGTGGGGGGAGGGGGCCGGGGGGGAGATGTAGATGTGGAAAAGAGGCGGTGGGCATTGCAAGGGTTTGATTTCTTTTTTGCCATGTGCCTTGGAGGCAGCGTGCGTGGATCCAGTAAAATATATAAAGTCCAGCCTTTCTCGATTTGAAGAGGGAAAGGGCCGAAGGGGGAGGAACACCGCACCAGTGCGAGCAGGCCTGCGACCAAGAGAGCCGCTCCTGGCGTCCGCACAGCACAAGCGCGGCCCAGGCTCTCCAGCCGACGTGCACAAGGATGCTGCAGCGCAATTTTAGTACCTCTTGCAACGCATGCCGCAATTGCCGCGAGCGCGTGGCCAGGGCCCTCCAGGCCATCCAGCTGACGTGCACGTTAATCAGACGCCGACGTGCAGCGCCACGTGCTGCTGCAGCCGCTCTACAGTGCGACGCGGCCCTCGCTTCTTGCAATGCCCACAGGGCCCGACGGGAAAGGGACTCCCTCGAGAACGTGTGTGCCGCCTGGACCACACATGTGACATGTCACTGGATTATAGGTTGGCATTGGGTTCGTGGGGACTCGTAGAGCTGGACTGCACATGATACATCTGTTGATGCGCGTTGGGTTGACATTGGGAGTGTGGACTATAGTAGCTAGTAGGTATTGTACTGCACATGACATACCTGTTGCTGAGTTTTTGATCGGCATTGGGATTCTGGGGACTGGTAGCGATTGTACTGCATGTGGGCCCTGCATATATATCTTTTAAGTACATTTGGAAAGCGCCGGAATACGCCATAGGTTCCCCATGTTCTGCATGCCCCGTGTATATTATACTCTAGAGTATCATATACAGATCTGCATGGTTGCGACTCTCTCAAGACAGGGCGCAAGCCGAGGCCTGCAATGGATCAAACCTGGTCTCGGTCCTTCTGGAGGTCATCCACGTGGTGGCACCAGACGTGCAGGGCCTGCTTCAGCCGCAAAGCCCTGAACCTCCCTGCCTCACGTGCAAGGGCATCTAACAGAAGCCCCGTACGGCTACCTTCTTGCGCCGCATGCGATCGCCAGCCCGTCAGCAGCTGCTGCAGCCGCCTTCTGTAGAAGTGCCACGCGGCTGTCTCTTGCATGGCTGCCATTGTGACGCGTCTCTCGACGTACTGCATCACGGGGCTTCAAACGTATCAGTTCTCCTCAAACGAAACATGAATCAGACACATGTGGATGAAATCCCTCTGGCAAACTCAAGCACTACTCCAGGTATTAAGGGCTGTACTGCTGTTCAGGTTTGAGGGCTGTACTGCTGTTCAGCTTTGAGGGCTGCACTGCTCTTCAGGTTTGAGGGCTGTACTGCTGTTCAGGTTCAGGGACTGTACTACTGTTCAGGTTTTTAGGGCTGTACTGCTGTTCATGTTTAAGGGCTGGACTGGTGTTCACTTTTAAGGGCTGTGCTGCTGTGCAGGTCGATTTGTGCTTGTACACCTCCCCCACCCCATGATGCCTCAAGCCCAATGCGTGGCACTCCCTGTTGCTCGGTATAAAAATGATGTGAATCTTCCACAATACATCGCTTCCGTTTGCGGGGGCAGGCAGAGGGCCTCTCAGATGAAATGGTATGGGTATAAAGTGATTCACGTGACAAGTGCAATGTCGGTCTTGCACTTCTGTGTTTTGCGGGTTGGCAAGTTTTGCGGGTGAGCCGGGATCCAGGACACGTGGAGCATTCCTCATCAATATAGCGACACTAACATAGATCACGTGTGGGTGGAAAGGGACACACACCGAGTGCCATGCGGCCCATGCGAGTCTGCAAGCGGAATTCTCCTGTACCCACAGGAGGTGCAAGGCCGCATGCTTGTGTGCTGCAAGCCTGCAGCACGTGTGCTCACGCCAGCATCGCAGGCTTTGCCTGCATTGTGTCCGGGGATGTATCAAAGAGGCCATATCGTAACTGACTAGAGAGGCAGTATCATGACTGATTAGAGATGCAATTTCGTGACTGATTAGAGATGCAATTTGTGACTGATTAGAGATGCAATTTCGTGATTGATTAGAGAGACAATGTCGTGACTGATTAGAGAGACGAATTCGTGACTGATTAGAGAGACGATGTCGTGACAGATTAGAGAGGCCAAGGCCATGGTCATATTGTGATTGATTTGCGAGGCAATATCTTGCCTGATTTGACAGGCAAAATTGTGATAAAAAATCCACGACTATTCAACTGACAAAGGGGTCCCCATGTGGAGGCAGGCCCAGAAGGCCGCCAAGACCTTGGGCACCAGACAACAGTACCGAACAAAACATTCGCATGTAATTGTTTCCACCGACATGTTTCCTAAAAGCCCTCGAACCAATATTGGCGCATTGTAGATTAGTGGTCATGGATAGACCTATTCAGGGTGTGTTCCCAGATGGCCACGACCACGCTGTCACTGCAAAATTCATGTTTGCCCTGTCCGCCTGCCCGCGATTGTGTACATGTCTCGTGCTTCAAAAATTTTAAAGACAAATAAAACTAATCTCGTTGGCCTTGAGATGCAATATCTGTACCTTCTTCGTAATTCAAGCTTAGACCCACGTACCACACATCTGCATGCACAGGACACTGCTGGCCATGGCAGAGATGGGGCCAATGACTTGTAGATGTAGATGTAGGATGTAGGAAAGGTAATGCCACGTGGAGGGAACCGGTTGTAAACACCAGACCCGTGCTCGTCTCAGCCTAAGTCCATATGAGAGATGCCTTTGCTGCCTCGTGGCCGCATCTC
>MVGU01000843.1:122500-127500 GCA_002005505.1 Botryococcus braunii
CAACCCCGGCGCCGACAGTTGCGGTCGTTCCTGGGGCCTCGTCCTGGGCTCAACGTTCATCCAACACTCCATGACTTCAGGCTGTGGGCAGGCCACGCCATAATAATGTACACGGACCCCCCTAAAAGCATCGCCAGGCAGTAGTTTCTCCGCAAACACTGGAGACGTTGTGTGAAGCGCACCGGGTTCGATACCCCGGTAAGCACTGGGCTTCATGGTAATGCAAACATTTTTTGATATGCCACAGTGATATGTCACGGCCGCTGTTTGACCAGGCGTTCCATGTTCCCGACACGTCAGGGGCACCCCGGGGACCGCACAGAGCGTCCCGTCCCTGGCACAGATTTCCGTCCCAGTAGCACCTCCCCGACAATCTGCGCCCATCCCCAGGCCTGACACTGCCGTGCCCCTCTCGGCCACCGCCATACCGCCTTCCCACAGGGGCCCTGCAAGGCCTTGGCGGGGACTGGGCACCAGCGACGTGTCCAAGGGACACCTTTGGGCAGCCTTCGGAGATGGCGCTCTCCCGAATGTTATCCCCTGGCCCCGAGTTGGAGGCTCCCTTTCGGGAGGCCGGAGAAGGGCCGATCTAGCCGCGACGTCTGGGGTACCCGTTTGCTTGGCCGGGGGAGTGAAGGCTGAGCCGCATGGGGTTACTCCGCGGGCACATGAACTCGACGCTACGTCGAGCTCACAGGTGCGTGGAGCGCCATTAGGAAGGGGCCTTCTGGTTGCATTGGCTAGGCTGATTGTTCGGGAGGAGAGCGTGTCGGGCTGCGGCTGTGCGGCAACGGCAATGGAGGGGAAAGTGCCAAGATTGGGGGTTCCATGCAGCAGATCAGCGTGAGAGACCCGGCATGAGGAGCTTTTGGGAAGGTGCTCATGTGGTGGATGGGGAAGGAGCGGCTCCCGCCCCTGCATGAGGTTGTTGGGGGTCGGGACGTAGTCCTGGTGAGGTATGGGTTCCAAGGGGGGCCGCGGGATGCGGGAGGGCGTGAGGACCGACACCGCTGCCGCACGCGCCGCTCCATTGTACATCCCACTCCCTGCGCAAGTGCTCCTGACCCTGCTTTTCTTCTCGCGTACCGCCTTCTGAGCTGGAAGCGGCACGGGAGGGCCTTGTGGAGCGGCTGAGGATTGGGACACGCCTGGAAAAGGGGTTGAGGGGTTGACAGCCTGCAGATTGTGTCCCTGGAGAAATGTGTTCTTGCCTGGCGCTGTGTGCGATCCGAATCCAGGACGCTCCAGCGTCCAGGAAACATTTGTCAGGTTCTCTCTTCCCGGTGAGGGAGGCCTGTGGGGTCGTACCGGCGCGGGGATGCATGCGGCATGGCCAGCAGCTCGAGCCTGAAAAGGAGACAGGGTTTTGTGAGAAAGCAGGGACGGGCGCCGGGGCCCTCATATCTGGCATGGCAAGTGCCCCTTTGGAACTATATGAAAAGCGGGAAATGTGAAAAGCAGGAATGTAACACGGACTCCCAGGTGCTGGGGATAGCCTGGTGCGCATCTGTACCTGACATATGGGAGGTTGGAGTTCACTGCATGCAAGCATGGCTGCAGCGGGGGTGCTTGCGGGAGGGCGGAAAAGGTTCCTTGCGGTTGGTGGGTGGTCATGGGGCGCCACAGTACACGTGCAGTGACTTTGGGCGGGCACTGAGTCATGGTGCAGTGACGGGCTATGTCTTGGATACAGCTTTGTTTGTTCAGCTTCCTTCTGTTGTTCCAGTAGTCTTCTCAGCAAAATATCGCACGTGCCAGCTGTGCAAGTGAAGTCCCTGTGACAGGGGATCCAGCCCGATGGAGTTGAGGATCCACTCGACGGGCTGGATACAGACGAACCCACATTCAAGCATCTGCCACCTGGTGCCTTTGATTTAAAAGCATACGGTGGCGAAGCCGTTGAGGGTGAAGATGTGGACCATGAGTCTGATGTCGAAGCTTATCCCATCTACTTTGGAAACCGCACGTACAGGAGATATTCGAAGTATCCAAGCGGCATGCATTGTACCAACCCATCAGAATGCTTGGAATTTATCAGGTGGTTGGCCTGGGACTGTGGATGGCATGTATGTCCTTTTAGAATCGGGCTCAGAGTTGGAACGCCTTCCAGGACTGCCTGTAAATAACAAACGTCGCGGCAGCTATGCATCGAGCCTCGATGACAAGTTCACAAATCAGTCTGTTCTACTCCTCCAAGTCATCATTGGACTCCAAAATACCTCCTACTAGCGGCCAAAGGTAGCTGAGTCCATCAACGTAGCATGAGGCAATAGCTTACGCCTTCACACCACCACCGGCTCAGGAGAGCACTACTAAAAGATTGAGTGATGGCCTTGATTCGGAGCCAATGACAGTCGGTCGAGTCACGTCGCAGCACGCTATGTAGCAGAGGGTGAAGTGTTGTTGACGGAGTGACGGCCTCAGATCACACCACCGACCGAGCCCGAGTCATCGGGTCAAACGCAAAATGAAGCAGTAACCCGTACGCATTGCACATTCACAACATTGGGTGGTTGGGGCGAAGTATTTGCAGCTGCATCGGTCCCCGACTCGGCGACCCCGACCCAAGGGCGCGGGGGGCACCGGAGGTCCCCGACGCGGGACTCCTGCAGCAGGGACCCTGTTCCTAGGGGGCCGCACAGTACGATGATCCCTGCCTGTCTCCTGTTTCACGCCTCTGGGCTGCAAAAGTCTTGCAGTACCCAGTTGATTTAAAGAGATAATTGAAATATAAGACAATATGATCAGGTTGCTGTTGTTAACTTCGTCATTGATGCATTCCAGGCCCGTCTGGTTTTATACACAGCGTTCACCTGCCCTTTCCTCTCCAGCGGTGGTTTGCACTGCAGGGCCTGCAGTCCAGTGAATCCCTTGGGGTCCCCTAAGTCAGGCAAAAGCAAGGCCATTTTCCTCTCCTTGCGTTCCTAGCGTTTTAGGGTTGCTCCTTCCTTCGGGTCCCCTAAATCAGGCAACAGCAAGGCCTTTTCCCATCACTTTTCCCTTCAAAAGCAACGCCACTCTGACCCTGCAGGCTGAAAATGGCAGAGCCGGGCTTTCGGGCATCCTATTTCCAACCACCGCCTTGCCCACCCACAATGTAACGGATGTCAGCGGATATCACACACAATCAAGCCAGAGCTGGAGGGTCACACTGTGTGAATCACATTGTACCATGATCACGTTGTGTGTGAATCACGTTGTACTGTGTGAACCACGTTGTACTGTGTGAACCACGTTGTACTGTGTGAATCACGTTGTACCACAACCAAGACAGGTTGCGTGTATTCCGGCCTCGTGAATAGGATGTCAGAAGCAAGCAAAGGGGGTTCCAAACTGTACATCCCGTTTCCTAGCTCCCTGTACTTTATATCGTTTACATGAGAGGTGTAAGGAACCACTGACGGTGCTTGTCGGATCTCTATACACACACACACACACACACACACACACACACACACACACACACACACACACACACACACACACACACACACACACACACACACACACGCACACACACACACACACACACACACACACACACACACACACACACACACACACACACATATACATAACAGGGTTTCGAGTGTTATACATGATGTGAAGAGCGTGTGAAATTGGGAAGTTTCGGGATCCCCGTGCTGCATGCACACAACGAAGGGGCGCCGAAAAGTGTGCCAGTTAGAGCAAGAGCAGCATCCTCACAGCTGACAGCCCGCATTGCCTTCGCAGATGGGCCAAAAAATTGCAGATGGCCATAAAATCGTCGATCAAGTCGGATTGGGAATCCACATCTGTGCTGAAAAAGTGGCTAACAACATACATAATCAGCCACAGATTGCTTGTATGTTGGTGCGCTTGCGTTGATCACGACTGCTTGCTGCAGATGCTCTTCTACATTCATTTCTCCTTTGGGTCAGAACTTCCCCACCTTTTGATCCCACTACTTGAGGTTAATTTTACTGAGCAATGCAGTCGCGCTTAAGTTGCCCTCGCGATGCAGACAAGGTCGCAAAAGCCAGATCACAGGGAATTTAGGCCTCTTACCCAGAGAGTAAATAGGAGGCCTACTACTAGGAAATCCAGAGAAAATGTCGTCCACCCTTGTTTACACCAAGTAACCTTTGCCGGATAGGAACTGTGACTGGCCCCAAACTTTAGTGGCTTATCCATAGCAACGCTATGTCTATATATTCATTCCTTCCTTCTATGTCTAGAACCCATGGTGAAACTCGTTTAGGGTACACACCAGACACAAGGATCACTGACGGTCTCCAATGCCAGGATGTGTCCGGACTTCCATGCAATATACCCGGTTTAGTATTAACAAAATGTCTTCCATTCCATGCCAAGCCATCTCAAGCAGGATGCAATTGACAGTGATATGCACTTTTGAGAGGGGAAAGCCAGAGGAAAGGCTCCGAAGCAGGAGTCCAAGAAGCTCAACTAACCAAGGGTTTTTTTCTTTTTCTTTTTTTTTAACCCACCAAACTAGCCTCTGTAAATCCCAAAGAATTGCTTCCACAAAACTGCACTCCTGGCAACGTGGAGGATCCAATAGCTGTCACGAATTTTATGCAGAGACCACCCATCCATGCCCAGCCTCCCAAAAAGACGTCAATACTGTTGTTGCGTCAATACGTCTCTAGTTGCACCTGAATAAAAGTTGCTAGCAACAACAGGTTGCTGCTGCTGCAATGTACACCAACGGCAAACCCACGGACAAATCAAACGAAACCATAAAAGGTCTACCTAGCCTACTTGAAGGGCAGCAGAATATCCCGAGCCTGCTACACAAAAGCTAACTTGACCCAGAGAAACAATGAATGCTTTCACTTCCAAAATAATGTGAACCTCTACCAGACTTCTAGTTTGACTTCATTATCCATGACGATAGCATCCCTGTCGCCCTGCCTGCAATACGCCCTACTCCAAAGGTGCTCACATGCCTACAGTTGACTGCTGGATTTCCTCCAACGAGATTTTCTGATCGGTGC
>MVGU01000843.1:137500-147500 GCA_002005505.1 Botryococcus braunii
GTACCACTCGAAGACCTTGCAGCTCTTCGACATCTGCCACTTCCCCTGTCAGAGCTCTTACTTTCAAGTTACCAATCTTGCGCGTCGCTTGCACTGGTACTCTGTGAAGCCTTCGTTTCCCGTACAGACTTGAACATCTGAGGGGCACAGCCGAACAAGCTATCACCCCAGAGCCTCTGTTTGAACATATATTAAGTAATGTTGATCTATTTTGTCTGCAAATTGTGGTGGACTCACAAGAGAATGTCATCTGCCGCCCGCTAACAGACGGTTGCATAGCGGGGACGGTGCTAAAGAGCACAGCCTCTTACTAAGTACATAAACATGAAAAAGGAATGATCATGTCAATACTCGTTGTAAAGTTCAAAACACAAGAAGTCCAACTTCTTTTGTATTCCTCGCACCCCGACGAGAACGGACAAATCGGATAGAGGCCCAGCAGATCGTCCGGTACAAGGGGTTCTGCTTGATCCGAGATTCTCCGAGATAAGGGGGGGCTGTCAGTCACGGAAAGAATTCACTTAGAGCTTTGCAAGCGCCGTGCAACTTTTTAAATGCATTTGAATTTCTTCTCATCGTAGTTTCATCAATTTTTCCATAAGCGTATTATCAGTAGAAGACGCGTGGGACCGTACATAAAGGAGATGGAAGCTGCATTTCGGGTTACCCCAGGGGTCAAGGGCAGTCTCTTTGTCAGACCGTCGTGGACCGGAAACTCTGAGCCTCACAAATCCATGTTGAGAAGGCAACGACTTCCGAAGGCATTACACGAGAACACCAGGAAAGGCGCATCGTGCCTCGCGCATGCGATGGACGAGTTGGTGTGAACCCATATTTTCCGCTTTCTTATGAATTTCGTGGTATATGATGGTTTTTTGAGGGGATCGGAGTTCAGATTCTGAGGACGCTGTCCCCTTTCACGAATGCACCAGGAAGTGTGCATTCGTACGATTGTGAGTAATAAGAAGGGTTACGACGGACATAAATCACTCGATACACTCAACTTGGTTTGAATTTGTTTAAATACATGGGTATTCATCTCGCTAAAAATTCACTACTGCTTTAGCAGTGCAACGGTATTGGACGTTCCTTCACCGCGGGTACAATGACAATCCTTCTTGAGCTGGAATGGTTGGCTTATCATACCTGCGGAAATAAACAGGAATTAGAAAGCTTGTTGCAGCACTGTTGCACCAAGTTCCGTTGGCTTCCGACATTGGCATGATGGCCAGATGGCACTTTACATCGCAATAATGTGTGAGACCTGCGTGTCCACGTGCTTCAGTGCAAAGGATAAAAGCATGAGAGGGGAAATGACCGTGTGAGAGAGTGAGGAGGAGGAGTGCAAAAGTGCATCTGCGCACATAAGTCGGGTGCCACATGGGCGCCATGTGCACACGCCTGCATGCTTGCAGATATGGAGCGAAGCTATTGGGGGGTGGATAAAAAGGTCATGATGTGCATTGCTGATCGGGAACACTGTCCTTGGACTTCATCCGTCATTCTTTGGTACTCTCAGTGTCTTGCACGGAAGTGATAGATTGGGTTGCGGAACCATTCCCCACCGCCAAACAAACACCGAGATGACCAGGCCTCCTTCTTGCATTGGTGGATACTTGGTGGCTTAGGGGATCGGCACAAGCTGTCCAGTTGCCACTGCGCCAATTTCAGTTTGAAAAAGGGTGTTAGCAGCTATCTGTCCTGGAGAGCCCCTTGTGTTCGGGGGGCTCTGGCATGCAACGTGAAATGAGTAAACTTTTGTCCCCTGTTTGTGTAAGCCCATCTGATTCAAAAGCTTGGTGCAGAGGGGCTGCCAGGATGCTGCCAGTACAGGATCCCCGCGGGGGGACTGCGGCTGTGGCAAGCAAACTGCCGGTGCATCATCCCCAGGAGGGGCTCCTGGCTGTGGCAGCGTTGGCGGTTGCCAGACGAGGGAGGATGGGACCTCCAGCACCTCTTGGGAGGGGATCATCGGGCGGGAAGAGTTCCGGGATGCTGTGAGAGCGGGTCCCAACGCACTTGTACAGGTTTGTGGGGGGCGCCCCTCCCCCTTCTTGACCAAAGCCCCGCAGCCTCTTGTAGAAAGCTCAGATATTCGACAGTGGCTCCTCTGTCAGCAGCCTTGTTTGCAGCAGCCTCTTGGGCAGTCGTGCCCTTGGCAGTTGCCCTTTTTGCGCGAGCCCCCCCCCTTTTTGGGGGGGGGGGGGTTGTTGGTGGGTGGCAGTGGTCCTTTCCTCTGTGCCCTGTTTGCATGGCGGATGATGCATTGCTGGAGCTGTGCTGTTCCGATTCGCCCGCAATGTGACACAAAAGAGAACCTGTGGCTGGCTGCTGTCTGCGTCATATTGTTCAGATGGACTATGCTGCGAACACTGAAAACACATGTTTGCGATGGGCCATGCTACGAACACCAAAACATGTCGTTGCGATGGACCGTGCTGCAAACACCAAGTGCATTACTATTCGATGGACCGTGCTGCAGACACTGAATACAGCTTTTTACGTTGGATGATGCTGCAAAAACTGAAAACACATTGTGTTGCGAATGGATCATGCTACGTCCTGGGGGCTCAGCAAGTGCTGAATGCAGTGCTTAGCTTGGCGATTGCACTTATCTTTTGCATTGTTTTACATGTGGAGGAGATGTAGTAAATTGACAGTAGGGAGGCTCCTGGATGGTCCCCCACCCTCTCCCCCCCCCCTCCCCCCCAAAAAAACGAAGCGGGGCGGAAAGAAAAGAAGGTTCTGTGGGTACAGAAGCCAACGGGCGTGCCTGCCCTTGGACGCATGCAAACAAATGAAGGCTGATGTTTCCTCTTTGTGTTGCAGGAGAACAATGGGGCAGAGCGATTGTGGACAATGGAGGACATCTTGAAAGACGCACCCCCAGACTTGATATTTGAAGAGGAGCTTATCGTGTGACCTTCCCCACCATGAGATCCAAGCCCCTACGGTGCTTCAGTTACAGGATCCAAATTTTACGCATTATCTTCTTGAGTGTTTCACCCTTATGCCTGTTTTTGGTTTTGGCATTTTGGGGATACTCTGCAGGACTGATCTGCAGAGCTAATGGTGTAAATCAGTGTGCTGTGCGCCCCCGCCATGGGTATGTGTGTGTGTGTGTGTGTGTGTGTGTGTGTGTGTGTGTGTGTGTGTGTGTGTGTGTGTGTGTGTGTGTGTGTGTGTGTGTGTGTGTGTGTGTGTGTGTGTGTGTTGTCAGTCACTTGTTGGGTTTTTGGGAAGTTTAGAGTGACTTTCATGATGCTAATGCATTGCTGTTCTCTTCGATTGATTTCTTGTGCTACACAACATCTTGCTGGCTTCCTGATGCAGCATTTGCCCGTTGAGACGTATGGCAATTTGAAGCGGTACTGTAATGCAGCTTAACGTACCACTATACTGTTTTATATCATGAGGAATTCCCTTCGATGGATGACCGCAGCTTATGGAATGTCTTCATTTTCCACGCTTCTAGCCGCTGCCCTATTGTACCTTTCAAAGTCGTCTTACTGGAATTCAGGCGGCATTGACTAAGGGGTTTTGACTGTGGGTAAGGACCCAATGCTCTAAGTTGTTGCAACCTCCAGAACCTGCATACGATGGGACGTCCACAACAATTTGGAGCGCCGGATCCTTACCCACAGTCAAAAGCCAAATGGCCGATGTTTGTGAGTCTACCTAAGTTGATAGCCTGCATATATGTAATGAACGGTGGCGTCGTTGTCAGGATGCAATTGTTTGAAGTTTGTCAGGGGCCTGCCGTTATGACTGTACAAGAAACGCAAGTTAAATATTGGAGAGTTCTGCTGTCAGCTCGAAGTCAGTACATGTGCCATGGCGATCTTGGATGGCAAACACTGTGCTCACTTACTCTTCCGTTCCACTCTGCCTACCTTGCTTCTCACAGGTGCGAAATGTCCATCCGGGTGTTGAAAACTAAATGAACAGACATGCTGTAAAGGACAGCAATGGTACCCGTATGGGAAATGTAGTTGATTTATGCTTTTATAAACACATTAACGTGGCCATTTCTCTGCTAGATAAATGTGAACCAGGGCAAAACTAGTTCAGCTGAACACATCGGTCTCACCATTAGCGAGTCCTTTTGGAGTCTTTGCCATTTGATCTGTGATTGTTCTTCAGCCCCCCCCCCCCTCCGCGTTACTTTGGACAGACCGAGCGTCTGCCTACCCCCAAGAGTAGCTATAGTTTTATTACTCGGTTAACTAGTATTGCACAAAGATTTCACATTTCACTTTTTCCTGCTACGGGCCCGTGTGGCACAGCACCCAGAAAAGCTAAAGCGTCCCACTTATAAAGGAAATTGTTTCCAACCCGGTTGTGCCGAGTGTCATGGTATCTTGTGGTCGACCCAAAAGGACCACAAGAACACCAATATTTGGCAAGGAACTGTTGGACGACCCTTCCGCCAGCCCCATTGGGTAATTCCGCTTGCTAGACACTTGTCAGGACTGGTGTGGTTGTTGACGGACTGTATGGAGGATTTTGAGACACTTGGCGCCAGATGGCCCACGCAGCTAACCCGACAATGGAAAAGGTTATTGCGCCAAACACTGCGCCGAGGACGATAGAAACGAGAGTGCTCCGTGACATGCCAGTTGGTTGGTGGTAGTCTCCAGCTGTGAGGTCATAGGGTCCAAACCCGGCACCTGTTGTTGCAAATCCACTTCCAATGCCTTGCGTGCTTTCGACAGCCCTGCAATATCACTCCTTGTAAGGCCACATGTCTACGGTTTCCACACATCTAGGTGCAACAGAAACTCTGAACCCTTAGCAGCTCACATTATTGCAAAAATGTGTTCACCCATAGACGGGCTCGCGTGGTGTTGATATCTTGTGAGAGTTTCCTAACAACCAAATATATGGTTAAGAAGGGCATAGGATTGCTGGAACTGCTCGAGGGGGTTCCCGATATTTTTGTTGATGCTACGAAAGGGCAGCCGTTTAAGCAAAGTGCAGGATTCTAGGATACTGCTAATTCTGTAGTCCCTGACATGGGATGGGAACCCTTAGGTCTTAACTCACCCTGGCGACAGCTGTTGTGCTGGTGGCTGCCCCGCCGCAGACCTTGGAGATGCTGCGCTGGTAGTTGAAGTGCCGATACCCGGCCAGCTTTGTTGCCCACCCAGAACATCTTCATCATCAGGACTCGAACTGCTGGCTGCCAGGGTTCCACCCAAGCCGAATTGATCTTGCACAGTAACAGCCCTGGGCGATGCTGCAATTGGAGTTGGAGTGCTGATACGTGGCAAGGTCTGTTGCAGCCCAAGAGCATCTCCTTCATTAGGAATGGAACCCCTTGATGTCAGGGTTCCGCCTGCAACGCCTTGATCTGGCACCTGAGAGGAGATTTCAGAGGCCTGTGCACCAATAAGTCGGGTGACAAGAGACTGGTGAGACTGGTGATAAGAGAAAGTGCACATTCACTCTTGCCAGAAATGCCGCTCCCAAGTCCACACATCTGCACAGTCACTCTATCTGATGCAATCACCAGGTTGTGCGGGTCTTACCAAGGGAGGACCACGAGCGCCCATATCTCCTGTGTACGGGCGCTGTGCTGGAGTGAGTGGTCGTACTGTGGTCACTGCATCCGAGACACCGTTGGCATCGCCAAGGTCCACACCAAGAGGAACTTGTGAAGACCTGTCAGCAGATGGGCCAGCAGCCCCAATACTTGGACCAGCTGGAGAAGCAAGGCCTCCTGTTGTCACTGAGCCGGCGGGGTTGGCCCAGTTGGAAGCTGCTGAGCCAGTGGGGCTGGCTGGTGGTGATGTTGCTACGGCAGCTCCCACACTGCTTGCTCCCGGTCCAACATTGCCCCCAGGACCTGGTTGCCTGAGCCCTCCAGGTGGTATCGGCTGGTTTGGCTGATTTGGCTGATTAGGCTGGTTTTGCTGATTTGGCCCTGTGTATCACAAAATGCCAAGATTGACCCAGGAGAAATGTTCTTTATTACAATTCTACCATTTTAATCCAAGAAGGAAGTCTTTTATTTCTTTCCGGTACCCATCAGCACCATTGAAAGCATATCAGTCCCGTGGCTTGCAGATTGGTCAAGGAGATATTTCGGGAACCTACAAATGCAATCTGCACGTACATGCCCACATGACCCGGATGTCAGACCAAAGACAACATTGGGCTTCAAAGAAAAGGTCGGCAGTTTCGCACTGGATATTCCGTTGGGCTTCAACCCTTGCGAGCAGGCCTATCTCGAAACTTGTGTTTCTTGCACTTGGACACAAGTTTTGAAATAGGCCTTCTAGCAGGGGTTGAAACCCAAGAATTTGTCCAGTGTGAAATACTGATCTTTTGTATTTGCAGTGCCCAAAGCTTTGATTTTATCGGTCAGTGACCTCATTGTTTCTTGATACGCGTGAAATTGGACAGGTAAAGTTCTCGCAATACTGCTAGCTGGCAATGCCTAGCAGTGGTATGACCAAATCCATGTGTGGTCTCAACCTTGTAAGGTGGCTGGAGTGCTTCCAGGATTGCCATTTGGCGACCCAAACCAGTTAGAGAGAGTAGCAAATGGATTTGGTCCAAATAGTCCTCCAATCGCTCCCTGCAACACAAATATGACAGTGGCACTATATTGTCAGCAGACCTCTGAATATTGCTCTTTGTGATCCTCAACTCGAAAACCGACAACCGTATCAATTCACATGTTCTGCAAGGATTTACACACATCTTTGCATATGCAGGAATAAGGGCGCGGTGTACCTGGTTTCCTGGCTGGGCCTGACTCAACAGACCCCAAGCAAGTATACAGGCTACGACTAACTTGAATTGCGTTGAAGGTCGAGCCTGTAACGCCCCACGTGAATTAAGCTCCAATTGTTTGTAAATTTTTAGGTCCGTCAAATTTGAGGTGCAATATGGAAACAACAGCTGCTCGCAAGAAGAACTACACCTTGCGCCGGCCAGTGCCGATTGCTTCCCAAGCACCAATATGGGCGCAAATTGCTCTCATTTTCTGCAAATATAACTTGATATGGAACGTTGACTGAATTCCCTGGTGTTTTTGCTTCCTGTAGAGCTATTGAAGAGAACCGCAGCTGTTGTTGCTCTGGAAGAGCAACAGCCATCTGTTCTGCAGGCTCCCAAACCTTACTTTCCTACTTTGTAACATAATTTGAAGGTTTCAAAGGTCTGATATGAATCGATAGGAGCCCGGTGATTCTTACACGGTGTCAGCCAGTCACAGCGATCGGACGGACAAGCAATGGGTCTTTTCGGAAGCGTTCAATGCCAAAGTAATGCCTGATTACAATTATGCTCTAACATACCTTTAATAAAACTCAGCAAGTTGCGAGGAACCTCATATAGTTGGTCCAAGGTGCCTTGTGGGCTTCCGGTCACATTGCGGTACGGGTTTCGGTGCTATTAACTGTTAACACGTATCAGGGCGATCCATGTCAGCTGGACGGAAGATCGGACCCCAGCTTCCAATCGCACCTAAATCCCCTCCCGGCCTGCCAGGTGGCACTCCCTCTTCCTCGCATGCAAGTTCTGAGTCAGTGTTGATAAAACTTTACCATTGTTACTAGCACTGCTATAGTTTTATCGTAGTTGCATCGCACTATGTTTTAAATTGGTTCCCATGTAAGGGATGCGGTGGAAGGCGACGAGGAGGGGCTGATCAGACACGCTCATGAGACACGCTCCTAGAGCCATTTTTGGCACAAACATATCCTAATGAACATCGGATTCGGTTGTACATCGGATTCATTGTGCTGCATCTCTGGGCTGTTAGCTGGCTGCTTAGCGTACTGCGCAGGTGTGGGAGAGTTTCAGCCTGACATGTTAGGCGTAGGAGTTGGCATGTGCTCCTCCGGGTCCTTTTCAATGCAAACTACTTGGACACATGAATTAACTTCAATTGTAAGGAAGAATACAATTGTTCAGCCAAGAAGGACATTGCCTGTGCTCACCTGCCTAGGCGCGTGCGCTAGTACACATGCATATGAGTGAGCATGCGCGCGCGTGCGTGTATGTGCGTGTGCGTGCGTGCGTGCTTGCGTGTTGTGTGTGTGTGTGTGTGTGTGTGTGTGTGTGTGTGTGTGTGTGTGTGTGTGTGTGTGTGTGTGTGTGTGTGCGCGCGCGCGCCGGCGTGGGAATCTTGGGTGGACATGGGAATGGGGTTCCGCGCAGGAAGCCAAGGACAGTCTACCATACGGTCAATGGGTACCGGAGGGATTACAAGATTTTAACATGGTCTTTTCTACTGCAGAGCTTTGGTAAGCCTCTTCAATAATGGAATATACACGGCAATTTAAAAGTGGTTTTCCACCGAAACCACAGCCTCACAGCAGACTGCCTGTACATGCCCTGCTTTGTTACAAAGGGCCTCCAACTGAATACGTTCAGCAGCCGCTTTTGTTCTGCAGGGCCTCCCAAAGAAGGGCTAATTAATTAATTCTGAGGGTCAACCTGACGGATTAACATCTAGACAAACACGGCCATGTCTGGCAGAGGGCCCTTTGCTATACTATCACTGGCTTGAATATTATATATGAAAATGCACGGAAATTAAAGAACCTAGCCAAATGCACAGCTTTCTATGATTGTCAGCATAACCCCACATTTCAAAAGTTCTGTTGACTGGATCGTCCCTAAAGACTCTGTTGCCGAATTTCTATTTCCGCAAATCTTAACATGATACGTGCGCAAATGGGGCCACGATTTCGAACTTGCGGCCCCCAATCCATCTTCGTTGAGGTGGCTCTAATCAGAAGGCTTATATCATGACTTCAGCCTTCCTTTCTTAAATTAGATTTCCCTTCTCAAGGAGGAAAATCTCATCAAATTCAAACTCGCTTAGGTCAAAACAGCATGTCGAGCTTACAGCCCTTGCAAAATATCCCAAATTCAAATTTTAGCATCGAGGACCAATACAAGAGTCCTCCTACAAACAAACCTCTTAAATGGATATGGTTGGCATACTAAGTACATGGCATGACCGCTGAAACCATTTCATTCTTGCAGCTGCGCACCTTCCACTCTCACCCAGACGAGCTCCTGTGGGTCAAACATGCTACTATTAGAATATCGCAGTAGTTGGCACACATTCAGCCCTACAGACACTCTTGAAAGAGTTATCAGCAACTCTTTCCAGGCAGGACAGAGGGCCGAGCGCTGCCCAGCGTTGCAACGGCACGCCCTCAAACATGACCTAACTTCTTCTTTCTTCCGTCCTTCCGTGATAATCTTTCACCAAGTCACTAGAGCAGTGGCGAGGAACCCAATAACGCCCTGTAATCTTTTTCTCTGGACAAATAGGCTCAAGGCTCTGGCATACCAAAGTCTTCCAAGCAAGTTACTGGATTGCCGGGGATGCACAGCCTTATAAGCTTGTCATACGCTTATGAAGTCATTTAGTAATGACTCAGAGCTATGCGCTTCTGGCATATGTGTAACCATTTACTGGTATATACGCAGACCAGTATACACCATGCAGAATATATACCAAATTACGCAAAACAAAAGCAGGAGCCAGAGACAAACGTTTGGTCGCCGCCTTGTTGGCCCTGCTCTTCCTGCTGGAAGGTGCCGCACCAAGTTTGAAAGGAACAAAATGAACATGCTGTAAGTGTGCTAAGCGAGATAGGTATGAGGCGGGAACAGAATCCTGCAGACCCCCTGGCGTGAAAGCCGCAGCACAGAACTCCAATGGGCGGTCCTTAACGAAAAAAACAAATTGGGACACTCTGAAAATGATGTCAATACGCATGTGCATGAGAAGGTCTGGGGTGAGGGAGTCGATGGTACCAAACTAGCGAAAGAAGGATAGGGAAGGGGTCCATGCGCACAATGCTCAAGAGTTTTCATATCTGGACTGGTCCCCATCACCAAAGTACCCATCATCATCAAGGTACCCATCAGCGTCAAGGTACCCATCGGCATCAAGGTACCCATCGGCATCAAGGTACCCCATCAGCATCAAGGTACCCATACCCATCGGCATCAAGGTACCCATCAG
>MVGU01000843.1:160000-165000 GCA_002005505.1 Botryococcus braunii
AACGAAGATTCTTGTCCAGCCAACCTCCCAAAACGACACTAAAATTCATAGATGTTCGTCATCTAACGTACCAGACTTAAGTGCTCGCACTTAAGCTCGGTGGTTTCTGTTGCGGCAAGACAATTACCCGGATTGCCATTACGACCTCCAACTGATCTCCAATGCACACAAAGCAAGTCATAACTGAAGCTTTTTATACGCAGATAAAATATCCCCCAAGGCGAGGAGCATCATCGACGGAGAACAATGAGCAACCCAACACCCAGGTACGAGGACAAAGGAGACGATGGGTTCTGATTAGCTGCACTGATTGCCAGCCTTCGTAGGCACTCAAGCACGCTCGGTTAACATAAGTCATCGCTTGACAGGTCCCGATTTCGAGCAATGCTCACTCCGAAGAGGACGATGACAACCGCATCGGAGAAGGGGGACTCGGTCCTGGACATCACACCCACAGAGTCCTTCACGACAGATAGCGTCAAAGACTTTCTGCCTTCAAACCTTCCACCACCAGTGTATCCCTCAAAAGCCAAGCAGCAGCAAGGGGGGGCCAAGGCTTTTGTGGCTCAGCTCACTCGCAAAGCCGAGACCAGGTATCCTTTGCTGGCTCACAAGTCCCCGCCTTCAGCACGCCCACATCCTCTTCAGACAGCAAATCCTGATTGAACTTGCTTGTCTGCACAGGCGGCATCTAGCACAGCTTCTTGGAGAGTATTGCCTGGTGGAGGGAGGTGACTGCCAAGTGGCCAACTGGATCAAGGATGAGGGGTTCAATGTCAATATCCCAGGCATACTCCAGGTGAGCCCGTCACACAGCTTCAAGCTGCGAGTCTTGTTACCGCATCCTCTCCTCCCCATCCTCCCCTGAAACCAATCCTCCCCTCCCCATCCTTTCCTCATCTCCAAAGTTCCGTAACCCGCCCAAGCAAGGCCATCTGTCCAGCTGCTGATTTACTGTCAATGTGCTGCGTATGCCAATGTCCTGTGTAAGGCAATAACACAATGCAAGGAACAGAACAGGGCAGGGTAGATGACACATGCTCATCTGGCAACTCCCCAGCTCCTTGTGACTGCCCATAAGTACTGCCATTCCTCACTTGCACTGTGCATGCTTCGAGTCACCCCTCATGTGTGGCAAAATGAGCTAACATCTGGCAGCAGAAGCTCACATGTGGCAACAAAAAGTCCCATGGCATAGCAAGGGCAGCTGGCACATTGCACAATCGTGGTCAATAAGATGACTACGAACCCGTTTCTCTCTCTCTCTCTCTCTCTCTCTCTCTCCCTCTCTCTCTCTCTCTCTCTCTCTCTCTCTCTCTCTCTCTCTCTCTCTCTCTCTCCCCCCCCCCCCCAGACACACACACACACACACGCAGGCACGCACACACCCACCTCTACTTCCCCACCTTCTGGGCCCCACGGGAGTCCCACAAAAGCCGACTGCCCTTTCTGGGAGCAAGCCAGCAACGCCTGGCTATAAAAGCACCGTCCCGCCCGAGCCAGCCCCCGTGTGAGGCCGGTGCATATTGGGGACAGGCGCTGGACGAGGCACGCTCCAAGGACCTCCTCTTCTGGTCCTCCCGGTACCACCTGTTTGTTCTGTGGTCCGCCAATGGGGAGCATCCCTGGGACCTTCTGCCCGCCGCGGAGGTGGCCACCGCAACGTTGGAGATCGGCTGCCGCCGCGGGAGCGACAGCCAGGTCGTCGTGCTCCTCAACGGCCGCCCCATCAACAGCTACTCTTTTGACAACTGCGTCCTGCGCACGACGTATGCTTCTGCTTCCGTCTCTTCTCACCCCCCCCCCCTGCTTTGCATGCTCCCAGCCCATGGGGGTCTGTGGGGGTGGGGTGGTAATGACAGAGGGCTCTCAGGAAACCCGAGGCACTGTTCAGGGACTTTGTTGTCCCTTTTTTGGGTTTGGTTTTTGCTTTTGGGGGGTAGGGGGGGGGAGGAAGGGGGGCGGGATTTCCTCGGTTTGGGCTTCTGGGATTTAGGTTTTGTGTCTGTTTTTTGTTTTACTATTACTATAATATTTACTAATACTATAATTACTGTTGTTATAACAATACTGTACTAATTACTACGATTATAATCATAGTAATTAGTATAGTATAGTAATTATGATTTCTACTTCAATTATTCCTGTAGTAATAATGATAATACTGTACTAATCTAGTTACTATTTACTATGTTAATCACTGTAAATATTATTACTCTAATTTCATTTATAGTAATAATTATTATAGTGATTAATATAATAATTCTTATAGTTATTACTATTATAACTCTTATTGGTATACTATTAAGTAATTACAATTATAGTAGTAATCGTAACCGTCATCATAATGATGATGATAATAGCGATAAGAATATGTACCACACTCCCTCACATGCACCAAAGCGGCTCTTGTTCCGTAATTCAGCTTGTGATCTTGGCGGTGAATCTCAATATCCTCTTTGTTTCTGCCTATGATGACCCATTAGGTCAATTATTTGCCCTTCTGACCCTTACTGTTCCTGCCGCTGAATCAGCCATCGGCCTGTAAAGATGCAAACAGCGATGCACACTCACCCGCCTCTCCCAGTTCGACAATGTGATTCCTGGGTGCAGCCGTCCCCTTCCGTGTGGGGGAGAGCCGAAGGAAACCACACATGTCTGCATGGACACCCGAGTGGGGGGGATCGGGGACTTGTAGAAGCACGGAGGTGGTGATGGTTATCTGACACATGGGAGCCACATGCAGGGCTCCAGTGGACTGGGAGACGCCTGACGGCCAAATCGCCAAAGTGAATCTCCACCTGCAGATGTCCGCATTTGCGGGATATGGGAAGAAAGAAGAGCAAAATGCATACCTTGGCCTTCAAACGCACGGCGTGCTGTGGCCAGCTGATATGACCAACCTGCCCAGCATGTGGCCTATAACCCCTCCAATCGTTTCCGGAAAGGTGTGGAACCCGTTTTCTTAATTCTCATCTTTTCCTAGCATTTTTAAAGCCCCCTCCCCCCCTCAAATTTGCGAATGATTGGCCCTGTAAGCTGTTAGGAACTCCCCAATCGACAGCAAAACAAACACATTTTTTGTCTCTGGCTGAGCATCCTCCGTATGTTGATAATGTCCAAATGCTCTTCATGCCTATCTGTGTTACTTGCAGGGTGCACGCATGCGCACTGCGCGCGCCTGCGCGCATGCGTGTGCGTGTGCGTGCGTGTGTGTGTGTGTGTGTGTGTGTGTGTGTGCGCGCGTGTGTGTGCGTGTGTGTGTGTGTGTGTGTGCGTGTGTGTGTGTGTGCATCCGCGTGTGCGTGCGCGTGCGTGTGCGTGCACGTGCGCGTGCGTGTGCGTGTGCGTCGGAAGAGCGACGTCTGTGGAAGGCGCACATGCCACAGCTCCCCAGCTCTCACAAAGTAACCAGTGCACTCATTTAAGACAGCATGCTTATTTGAAATAGCAGGCAACAAAGCGCCAGAACAACTTGCACAAGGCCCATGGCCGCAAGTAACTGAAACGGTACTTGTCTGTGCGCTGCAGGTCAACATTGCAGCTCGTGTGGCAGCCATTGCCCCGGGCAAGATCGACAGCCTGTCCGCTTTTGAGGGAGTCTACACAACACACTATGTGTCAAAGGTGGAGGGGGCCAAGAACGGCCCAACCCTCACCATCAAGGTTTCTGGAGGTGAGCTTTTCGAGTCCTTGCACACGCATCCTCGGATCTCTCAAGCCCCGCTTCCCCTTTCTCTTTGCCTTTGGGGGCTGTAGTTCTAGTTCCCCTTTCTTTCTTGGGGCTGCTGCAATTGAGAGCAGCCACCCAGTTCGTTCCGACTGGAAAGAGACTGCCTCCAAAGATGCGAAGAATTCTGGGTGCTGGACATAGGGCCAAGGTTTCAGTGCTTACAAACGCGTGGAAAGTTTGTGTGATTGAGCCTGGGGGAAGACAGTCTTGGCTGAGCGGACATTTGGCGTTATACCCCAAAATGTACCTCATTTTGCACTTGCTGCATCAACCTTCTTTGCATGTCTCATGCATCAGCTTGCTAGAGCCAAACACGATGGAGAGACACTAACATGCAGGTTACACGAAAAAAATCCCGAGCATGGAATTCTGGAGGCAGCGGGGAGAAGAGCAGAATAAACTATCAAAACCACCCTTTGGTGATACATAAAGTATACGAACCAGCATTGTGGTGATGTTTTAGAAAAAGAAAAATACCAAACTTATGCATGAACTTTTCCCGGGATCGAACCTGGGACTCCTTCCCAACAAGGGCAAGCAAGACAGGACGCACACACACAGCCGAGTGTTGCTATTGCCTATAAAGATGATGATCTTGCGGGCAGAACGGAGTAACAAGCAATGCTAGTAGTATTGGCGTTTATTCGCAGCCGAAGCCGCAGCAGCAGCAGCATTTGGATGCAGCCTTTTCAAGGCTGCAGCCATTGTCGTTGTTCCATCACCAGCAATAGAAGCAGCAGGGACAGCGATAGTTGCAGACGTGACATGCAGCCGACAGAAGGAGTGGTGGTGTCCCTCAAGGCCCCGCGGCTATGTTGAGTGGGAAGGAGGTTTGTCTACGTACAGTGGGACCGGGGCATACCTCTGGTGGCCACATAACATTTTCCGGGCGTGTGCACACAAACCACATTTCCTAAACAGACAACAGACAGAGGAGGGGCGTATTTCTGTTGCTTACATCATATTTTCTCGGCGTGTGCACACGCTCCAACTTTTTCAAACAGAGGACAGCAGAGGGGGGTTACTGAAACCTGGTCCCGCGGGAGCAGGTCACCCCAGCGTGACCCTGAACGGCAAGTCGGTGGCCTGCTGGACATTTGTAGCCAACAACGTGCTGGCCTGGGAAGACGACGCAGGCTATTCGGCCTGGCTGCAGTTCATCGTGCTCCCCGGGGGACCCGTCTTCATGGGGGACCTGCATCCCATCGGGGAGGCGCCTGAAGGCAGCTCCAACAGTGCGCTCCCTTGCCTGGGGGGATCCACCCCC
>MVGU01000843.1:170000-225000 GCA_002005505.1 Botryococcus braunii
TAGGTCATATTCCTAGGGCTGATTAATCAGAAGCATGATGCAAAGGGAATATTGTACAAGTAGCTGCCCCTCCAATAGATCAAAAATGGAGTCTCTAACCAAGAAAATGGCACCAAGCTTCTTTGGAGCGAAAGGCGTCCCTGGCTCCCAGTGAAAGCGGCCATGCCATCTGCCATGGGACTTGGTTGGCGTGTGCAGCAAGCTGCTTACAGTGTTGTTTCCACAGGAGCATGCTCTTGGTGGCAATGAAGCCAGGCAACAGAGGCGAAACTCTTTTGCGAAACTCTCCATGAAAGTTGGATAACGGTAGAAGAAGCGGTGCAGCTATCTTGGCAGTCATTTGATCATGGGGATCTGGCAAGAAGTATGAGCAGCTGGGCAGGGGTAATCCTTTTTTTTGTTGGGCTTATTTACATTCGAGGTCTATGTCTCATGGTTAGTATTGGCATTGTGGTGCCGATGATCCTTTGGAAGAGTTTTCCTTGAAGGCAGTTCCGCATTGGCCTGGCCCACGTGATCAGTGAGCACAGTCCTGAGGGATGAAATCGTTACGAAATCGTTACATTTTGTGATGTGCTTGTTTTTCTTTTTCTTCGTCCAACCCAACATGGTATGCCCCATGGGAGCCTGTGACCCAAGGGAACGAGGGTGCCCAAAATGCCTAAAGTGCACTGGGAAACAACCAAACACGAGTGGGAGGGTGTCCTGGACAGGACACCCTCCCACACTCTAGATGGTGCATCTGGGTGCCCGGAAGGAACTTCACTATCGACCGAAAAGCATGCGCTGTGTGTTGGGGGAATGGAGATCCAAAGTCAATTTGGCACTGAGTTCACTCGAAACTCAGTCTACTTGATCGCACACCCCGGATGAGTCGCTGTGGTCAGCTGACCTCCCACAAGCATTTAGTGACACAGCATGCAAATTAAGGAAAAGTTTTTTGGGCACAGCAGCAAAGTCTATCAAGTTTTTGGGACAGGCCATCCTGCATGCTGCTGGCTGGAAAGCAGAGAGAGCCAATAGCAGAGCCAATAGCAGTGGGTACTTTTAAATAGCTGGCCCTGCTCTGGATCTCAGAGCAGGGCCAGGAGGATGTCATAGCTTCTGCGAAAGATGTGTCAACACATCTCTGAGAGCTTCGTCCTTGTCACAAATGGCTTCATGCCGGCTTTGGGGAAGGAGTTACCAAGAGGGCGTGCTATGCACGGGCTTCCCCAGGCGTCACATGCATGATTCTTCCTGGTTCTTTATCCACAAAAGATGGAGGAGCGACGACGGAACCTGTTTGTCAAGAGAACGTAAGCTCAAACGCCCAGATGGCGGAGAAAGCAATTGGGGAGTTCCTTAGGACGCTCCTGCCGTCTGGGATTTGGAACCAGGAAGTTATTTGAAACCATATCTGCTACTCAAAACTCCATTTTGTCAGCTAACCTAGGCGTCATGCTTTCCAGGTTTATATACAATCGTGAGGTTTTACCAATATTCGCAGCCAAGAGAAGAGCTCGTGCTACCAACAACCATCCATGAGCTCGGGTGTCCCACTGTAACAAGGTGCAATGTGAAAGACGAACGCACAGGACACTCTTGATATAGTAAAGGCAAGCCTTGGGATTATGCAAGATCATGCATGGATGGTATTATGGCATACAGGCCCAACCATAGAGGGTGCGGCCAGCTACGTCTCACAAGTGATGAGGGTGGGGCCCCTTGTTCCGGCTGATAGGCTCCAGCTGGGCAGACAGTGGAGTCCCCAGCCTCAGGGGCATGTGCTGAGGAAATCTGCTGAGTAGATGGTCCTTACCATAAAGCACCATTGAAACTTAAATGTTGCTCAAGAGCTAATGTCTTGCTTGACGTGCTGCTCTAGGCCTGTGGGAACAACGAATTACGCCCCCCCTTTGTGGGTCCAAGTCACGTGATTGCCTTCCTAGTCAAAGGACACCACCAATTATCGTCAACTGAATGCTGGCTAGAGCGATCGACAGTGCCATGACTGCTTGCAATATGTCATATCTTTAGGTGTTGTTTGGTCCTTTTGTTACTGGTGCTGTGACTGAGGCAAATTCCGAGACTTGGGATCCCTTATCTTTATTGCACCCCGAGTTTGACTGGGGTATTTCAAGGCATAGAATAAGTTAGGGCACTTTGTGGTCAGTTTGAAGCATCAATCTTGATTTTTGATTTTGTCACCTGGCAGGCAGAAGTCACAATCTCCACGGGTGAGGGCATGCCCACTGCAGGGTACCCTTGCGCATATTTTAATTAGAGCCTTCTGATTTTGCTACAGCAGCGGGTGTCCAGCTGCACACGGTGTGGCTTTTGATTTGGTGGCTTCGCAGTATTTGTCAATCTTGCAATGGCTGCATTTAATGGTGTCGAGAGAATGCGCCCACATCATCAACAGCAGGATGGCTGCATTAGACTCTTGTTTGGGGCTTAGCTATGCGTCCAATAGGTTGCTGTGCGGTTTGTCAGCTGTTTTGGAAATAAATGTCGCGGCCAAGACGGAAGGCGGGTGGAGGGTTTGGAATCACATACGTTCTGTGCCAATCATGATTACTCCTGGATAAAAAGCAATAGGGAATGTAGATCAATGCTGTGCCATAACTTGTGGTGTCACTAGCCTCTGCGGGGTTGCAAGCCTGCACATTTATACTTGTGGCCAACTAGTTTTAGAACCTTTCTGCAAGGTCCAATTTCTGAAAGCACTCAGGTCTAGGCATAACAAAGAAAAAACATCAGGGCCTATCGAAGATGCCGAGCTTGCTTGGGCTTGAGAAGGATTTACAGGAACCTGACATGCCAACCAGTCAGGGTTCTCCAGCCCTTCGGAAGTTCTAGAAATAGGGGAGATGCTCCTCAAGCCTGTGCCCTTCTTTGGTTGCTTTCCAAGACGAGGTCAATCACTTTACCCTTCTTTGGTTGCCTACCAAGACGAGGCCCGGGGCAGCTACCCTTTGAAGCCCGTTGTGCAGGACATATGGAGCTGCACGCTGTACACAGCAAACCCTGCCCATAGTATATGATTCAGCTTTACAAAGGGAATAGGCTGCGTCATTGCACTTGCTTGACGGATGCGACCCCAGATTCGTCTTGATAATTGTCAAAGAAATAGATCTAAGTTCCCACTTGGGGCTGTAAATTTAGAAGTGGTGTTTGTCCTTGAGACCCACATTAGGGTTTTGACGGAGGCCTGCCCACATGTGCGTGCAACATGTGATCAGGCTACTACTGAGCTGTTCAGCATCTTTACTCAACACGCGCTGAAATCCTCCACGCGTATTTCACTTTATGCTTCAAGATCTTCAGCTCTATGAAATAGACTTATTTCGCCCTTCCAAAAGCAATCCAGAATATGCAGTGTCAAGTACTCTATGCGACGGTTATGTAACTTTCAAATTAGGCTCAAAAGGATTGTTGGCTGACAGACATTACTGACGTGCGGCATTCAGGAAAGCATTGTGTTAGATGTTTACGGTTATAGGCACGGACCCCAGCATGTCATTATATTAGAGGTAGCAGAATAAGAAAGAACGAGTCATCCTCCTCCAAGCAAGTTTCACCTGCAATGCGGGGGTTCTCCTTGGCTTTACATAGGCTGGTGTTCTGGTCCATTGGCCTTGTGCCAAGGAGAACAAGTTTCAAAGCAATTCTATGTTTTACATTTTTTTAGACTTGTATACCCAGATCTCAGCTCAATGGTTTGGTAAGAGGCTCCTGAGAGAGCGCAAATTGAAAAGATCGGGCCTTTTTTGTTATCTTTAGTCACCACGTGTGCCCTGACGTCTGCAAATTAATGAGCCAGTCCTTTGCGGACTGCTGCTTTCAAGTTGGGACTTTGCCATGCACTTGTTTGCGGCCGCAGTCGCTTGGCCAGCATGGCTTCATGGCTCATCTTTTTGTAAACGTCCGTTCAGGAAGCTCCTGCAGAACAGCTGTGTGAAACAGAAATTGAACGCACCGAACTTAATTCCACCATTCTTCAACATGCATGTGCACATGCACATGCAGGCGTGCCCGTACGGTATAGCATTCCCACAGCTGTGAAAATTGCCCCTAAATAGCTTATCACATTGTACCATCTACCTCTTATTCCTAACCTTTCCAGCAATGTGCAGCTACGGTTGAGGCAGATCTCTAGAGGCCACACTCTTAGGAGAAATCAAGGTTCTGTCGAAGTCATGCTCATCTTTCTGTGCTACTGCTGTCTTGACAACTCGTGCTGCTGTACTGTGCCAGCTTCTACTCTTCTTTTCCTCTAACTCCTCCCTCGCGGCCTCCCCGGCCTCCTCATCCTCATCCGCTTCCTCCCCCCTCACGGCTTCCCCGGGCTCCTCCCGGGAGGGGGCCCCCACCCCCTCCTCCTCCTCCTCACGTCCCCGACGTCCCCCTCTCCCTCGTCCGCCTGCTGTCCCTTCCCCTCGTTTCTTCCGATTTGTCGTCTCCTCAGGCAGCAATGTCATTCACCAGCTGATAGGGATTGCGTCTGATGTCTTACAAAGCCGTTCCGACCCAAAGAGAGACCTCCAGGTGTTTGACAAATCCCCAGGCTCAAGCTCTGTTGTTACCATTTATGGCCAGCCAGCATATATAAGCGATACATAGGCTACAGAGGTGGCTTCATGCCATTCCACGTCAGGTACTCGAGCCTGCATTGCCATTAACGTGAATGACTCAAGTCTATTAAGGGGTTTGACTACGTGTTGCAGTGAAGATCAACAGAAAGTAAGCCAGCACTGTTTGCTGAAGCGTTGCAGAAGGACTTGGCAGCCCCACCACTCTTTGAAGAAGCGAGCTTCGCTTGAGGCCTCCCCCGAGGCAGGGAAGAGTGTCCCGAAGCTTCTCCGTTAGGGCTAGTAGGGGTGCATCTGCCATGTGTCTGGACAGATGCTACGTTTGCTAGGTCTCTTCGGGGAGACCTTCTCTTTGAAGTTTTTAAGGCGTGGGTTGTGTTTCCTTGAATGCTTGGGCTCTCTCAACAATGGCCAGCAAAGGGACCAGAACGGCTGAGCAGTTGCTTTTATAGCATCAGTCTTTCAGCACAACTTCATTCATCTTCGCAGCCCTTTCAATTCTGGTGTTCCATTGGCCGCTACACGTGGGAATCTGACAGTGAAACAAGCGCTCTGCTCTACTCTGCTGTGAAGCTTCGGGTTGCAGCTCACCAACCAGGTTCAAGGGCAAAGATTTTGCGAATGGAAGAGGACAGTTTTGTTTTGTGACTTAGGCTTGGCATCGATATATCCTCTCCAATGGAAGTAGCAAAACAGTACTGTCCTCTTCCATTTGCAAAAGCTTTGCCCCTGAACCTGGTACGTAACCCAAGTAGCCAGGATGGCTGGAGAGACTCCAGCAGGGTACGACAGGGCCCTAGAATTCCCTTCGGGTGGCACGAATAGCTCAGCTAGAATCGTGCGGGTGGCACCCCTATGTCGGCAGTGAAAATGACGGTTTTTGTGCGGGGTGCCCGCATACCCAGGCAAAAAATGTGCGGGTGAGCCAATTTGCGTCTGGACGCTTAAAGTTGGGGCTCCTGCCGAAGTGTAGATGCTAGCAATGACTCCCAATGAGTCCTCATGCACTTAAAACGACAATCAGGGAATTTGGCATATGATACACCACAAACCATAGTGAAAACGTTCTTGTGTGGCCAACATTCCGTTCTTCTTCATCCCCCTCGACTATGCATAGCATAAATCAAATCAGATTTTGTCACCAAATAATCAATATTTAGTATAAAGAGTGAAGCTGATCCTAACCGCACACCATAAATTGTGCATGCGGGAACGCGGAATCTAGGGGCCGAAAACATGGAGTGGTGTAGTCAGAAAACACAAGGGGGAGCGGGAGGGAGGGAGGGAGGGAGGGAAGGTGGGGGGGGGGGAGAGAGAGAGAGAGAGAGAGAGAGAGAGAGAGAGAGAGAGAGAGAGAGAGAGAGAGAGAGAGAGAGAGAGAGAGAGAGAGAGAGAGAGAGAGAGAGAGAGCGAGGAGTGTGAAAGGTTATGGGCAATCGGCTTTCCCTGTACAAAGCAGACAGGTCGTCAATAGACGAAGTTACTCCAGCTACAGTCCGTACGACTGTCTGCTGAGTGCCACACACAACTGTCGGACAAGACTAGCATCTGGTGATGCCCAGCATCTTTCACAACCAGTTCCGTTACATCATTATCTTGTACACAAGCACCGATCAAGCAATCACTAGATAAGGCTCTAGACGGCTACGTTCAAGTACATGCCTATACTCCCTGAAGTCACTGTCCCTTATCTGTTTGAGTGACTACAGGGTACACTAAGCTTGTTCACTCTCACAATAGCAACAATGATACAACACTCACTGCCGCACCGTACCTGTACAAAGCAGACAGGTCGTCAATAGACGAAGTTACTCCAGCTACAGTCCGTACGACTGTCTGCTGAGTGCCACACACAACTGTCGGACAAGACTAGCATCTGGTGATGCCCAGCATCTTTCACAACCAGTTGGTATTCACTCCGGTGGGGCAGCCTTAAGAGTTCATCCGACAAACGTGTGATCTAGATAGGATTGTACCTTATGTTCGAAAACGTCCAGAATCTGCCGTGTCTCCAGGTACCTTATGTTCTCAATGGACCCATATCCTAATAGTGCACACATGAAGATCACTTAAAGCACAAGGCATTCAATAATAATGTTCAGAACTCAACACTTCCCCTTGCCTGCATGCTTTAAGTGTATCTTCTCAAACCTAGTGAATCACGATGACCAACAAACACGGGCTTGGCAAGTGGCTTGGTCATAATGTCAGCCACATTGCGTGCAGATTCCACATAGAGGATATCTACCTGCCCAAGTGCCATAGCTTCCCTAGCGTAGTGGAAGCTTACTGCAACGTGCTTTGTGAATTTGGAATACAGGGGGTTCCGTAAATTAGAAATGCATCCTTGGTTGTCACAGAAAATTTTGACCCTCCAAGGTGCAGCCCCTATCTCTTCCAAGAAGCCCCTTAGCCAGTTGGCTTCCTTCACAATATGGCCAGCTGCCATAAACTCAGCTTGCACAGTTGAGGTAGCAACTGAGCTCTGCTTCTTGCTTCCCCAAACCACGGCACTACCATAGACTGATAGAACATAGCCAGTGGTGGAATACCTGTGGTCCAGGTCCCCAGCATAGTCGGCATCAACATAGCCTTCTAGCTCAGGGCCCTTTCCACCCAGAGTAAGAGCTAACTCTCTGGTATCTCTCAAGTACTTCAGCACTCGAATGGCCTCATTCCAGTGTGAGGTAGTGGGTGTCATTCTATACCTTGACAACACTCCAACAGCCTGAGAAATGTCAGGCCGGGTCGTATTGGCTATGTACAGTAACGATCCAATTAACTCGCAGTATCGATGACCAGGTGGCAGAGGGGTACCAGCCCCATGTGACATACCATCTGAGGACTCGGGTCTGCTGCTAGCCACGAAGTCCTTGGACATGGGGGTATCAACCCCACGTCCATCATCAGCAACGCCAAACTTCTCCACAAGAGCATCAATCTTGGGAGTGCAACTCATGGAAATAGTGCCCTGAACTCTATTGCGTAGGACCTGACACCCCAGGAAATCATTCACCTCTCCCAAATCATGGATGGTGAAGTCCTTCTTCAATAACTCTTTCCCCCACTCAATCTCTGCAACCACTCTGGCAACTATGAGAAGATCATCGACATAAACAAGAATAAACGACAGATTACCATCAGGGGCCCTCCTGATGTATACCCCAGCGTCGCTCTTGCACACACTATACCCCATCACGCTCAACTTGTCGCTCAAGGTCTTGTGCCAAGCCCGTGGGGCTTGCTTAAGACCGTAGAGTGCCTTCCTGAGCTTGCACACAACTCTCGTGTTGCCATTCTCAAATCCTGGTGGTTGGGTCACATAGACCTCTTCCTCCAACTCCCCATTGAGAAAAGCTGTCTTGATATCCACTTGGTGGATCTCAAGATTTTGTGTGGCAGCCACTGCCAGCACAGCTCTCCTAGCACCATAGCTGCTGGTAGGTGCAAAAACCTCACCAACATCTATACCAGGAATCTGTCTGCAACCCTGGGCAACCAATCTTGCTTTAAACCGAGTGACATTCCCATGTGCATCGTTTTTTGTAGAAAAAATCCAATGAACAGGGATAACTTTCTGCCCATGGGGTCTTTCCACATACTGCATAACCTCATGGGTGTCTAAAGACTCCATCTCCTCTTGCATTGCCTGCTGCCAAAACTCCCACTGAGGTGAGCGCTGGGCTTCCCTCAAGTTTGAGGGCACGTGAACTTTTCCCAACGTGACAGAAGGTACACTCTGTACCTTATGCTGTGGTGCAGCAGGGCTGTCAGCCTTACTGATGCTGTTCCCTTCTCTCTCTCTCTCTCCCTGGTTGCCAGAATAAGGTACATTATGTACCTTATGCTGGGACTGGGCAGTACTGCCGGGATTATCTGATTCCTTCTCAAGTCTCTCTCTCTCTCCTTGACTACTGGACTCATGTGCAGCACCCTTACATTCTCGCACCTTCCGCAATGCAGAGGGGAGCAGCAGCTCTCTCTCTCTCCTGGACTCACACTTGGGCACACTACCCAGACTTGCCTGAGCTGCGCCTACAATGTCAGCCTGCACACCATAAGCATGACTAGCCAGTGACTGGGATTGGGCACCAGCTTCCCCTACTGCTGGCATGTCTAACCCACTGCTCTCATCTCTTACATCTGCACCGAACATAGCCTCGACTGTCTCAACCTGCCCCTGCATATCAGGGAGACCAACCATGTTTGGCTCACTCACAATTGCCTGACCTGGGTCAGGGGCATGCAATGGGATGTCAGAATGCTCTCTCCTAGCCACGCGCTGTACATAACGCTGCTCCCTTGTAAGGGTGGTCCCTGGAGGAAGGGGAATTTGTGACTTCCCCTGCATTCGCAACCCCTCTTGTACCTTCTGCATTTTTTCTACCTGGGATTGAGTTTCTACACCCCCCCTGGCCAGATTCTGCATATGCTCAAGCACCGACCACGAGTGCTGAGATGGTTCTGGGGTCCCAACAGTAGAATCCAGGCTGGTGGGGTTTCCTTGGTCATGTGCTGCTGTGGTCCCGTCTCCAGACTGATCCCCAGCACAAAGTCCAGAGGTCCCAGGAGCCCCAGTGGAAAGCGTCTCCACTCCATGGTCATCCTCCTCATCCCAGAACGTGGGTGGAGCAGCAGAGGGAATTGCTTGAGGCGTTGCCAGATTCTCACTGCCAAGGGGGGGTGATATCCTAGAATCATAGACAGACCCAGGCTGGACCTTTGATAGACCCACTCTCTCAGCCCCCCTCAAGTGCTCGATAAAGCTGACGTCCCTACTCTCCTTCCACACTCCATTCCCCACGTACACACGATACGCTTTAGACTGGGGACAATAACCAGTAAACATCCCAGGGATGGTCTTGGGCCCAAAAACAGACCTTTGGCCACTGGGAATGTGCACATGGGCTACACAGCCAAACGTGCGCAGCACAGACACATCAGGTTTGACACCAAAGAATAATTCCATGGGGGTCAGGGACCTGCCTGAAGTAGGACCCACATTGTAGAGGAGGGTAGCTGTCTCAAGCGCCTCCTTCCAAAGGGAGGGGTCTGCTGCAGCATGGACCAACAGAGTCCTTGTTCGCTCCTTCAGGGTCCTATTCATCCTCTCCGCCACCCCATTCTGCTGAGGCGTGTAGGGCGCTGAGGACTCCATCTTAGTGCCCTGCTGAGCACAAAACTCTTTGAATTGCTGGTTCAGGAACTCTGAACCCCTGTCAGTCCTCACACACTTCACAACCGTGCCTCGTTGGGTCTGCCAAAAACGGAGCAGGTCTATCACAGCCTTTGGGATGCAATCCTTTGACTTCACAGGCAGGGAGGCAACTTGGTGTGAACTTTCATCCACTACAGTGACCCAATATCGTTCACCTGTGATGGCAGGAGGTGATATGGGACCCACAGTATCCACATGGACTCTATCGAGTGGGTGATGTGCAGGCCTGGAAGATACAGGGAAAGGAGGTCTGGAGTGTTTCCCTTGTATACACGATTCACAGTGCTTGGGGCACTCAGAGCAGGGAGCAAGGGAGATATTGATTCCTGTAACCAGATCTTCCTTGGAGAACCTCTGCATGCTGCTGGCACCAGGATGACCTAACCTAGCATGCCACAGAGATCTCTCGCTACACACGTGTCCTTTCCTAAGATGAGACGCCTCAGCCATGTGATCAATATGTCTGCAGCCAACTTGCTGCCCTCTGACAGGACTAACAAACTCCAAAAAAAACAGACCTCGTGCGCGGGTGATATCTCCACACCACCCTTCAGGTCCCTTCATGGCTGTGTAACCACCTGCAGTGTCAGTCAGGAAAGATGCTCCATCCTGAATTGCACCAGTGACTGAAATGAGGTTGGTATGCGCAGAAGGAACACACTGCACATTGTGCAGCCAGAATACTTCGTGCCTTGCATTCACAAGGCATACAGACCCAGATGCAATGATTCCTCCCTTGGCGTCTGAGGTTGCCAAGTGCAGAGGAAGAGGCTGTCTATGCATAACTGGATTATGGAGCAATGAGAGATCATTGACTATATGCACAGAGGCACCACTATCTATTAACCAAGATGTGCTGCTAGCTCCATGCGAAGTTGGGGCAAGCACATTGAGAGAGATAAACATTGTAGCATTTCCTAGGGTATAATGCTCTAGTAGGGTCCTTGGCATAGTGCATGACTTGCCTTGTGATCTAGTTCGCAGTACAACCTCGCTCAGGTACTTCGCTCGGTTGCCCGATCACGCGTCTGTGGCAGTACGATATAATTCAATCCACCCTGGGTTTAAGAGTACGCTTGCGAATCAATCATGTAACACTCTTTTGTTGCACACCACGAACGTCTCACTGTCTCCTTCTAAACCTCTTCCGCTAAGCTATAGTCTACAGTGGTATCGGCGACAAGGATTAGTTCCTTGTCGTTCGTTCGTGGTGCGTTTCTTTCGTGATTGTGATGTCTCGGCATCCTTGTTCGAGTTCGAGGGTCCGTGCACCGAGTCCTGGCATCGCAGAGCCAGATCCATCCATAGATCTTCTTGCTTATGTATATGTAGATCGTTCATGGGTAGATCTTCGTTGTATGCTTAGGCGTGTGGTAGATATCGGTGCCCTGCTCGAAGGAGCCGTTGCATTAGGATCTAGTGTTCCGTCGCATTCCCCTCCAGTTGATACCGCTCAGAGCATTTCAAAGGGACTTGAGATGTTAATTCAGTGCTCTCTCGCGCAACCTGCATCTGTGGTCGTGCCGCAGCCCATACCAACGGCGATTCCGGCATCGGCTACAGCCTCGTCAGGTTCAGGGAAGCCCTCGCTCAAGTTGCCATACCCATCTGTATTCGAGGGAGATCCAATGAAGTTGGATCCATGGCTTATGCAGACTGAAATGTGTTTGGGGACCTACGATGTAGGCTTGGCATCCGCTCGGTGGAGGTGGCTACGACGTTCTAGCGTTGGATTGGTGGACTGGGCAGTTTAAGTTAATTGCTTCAGGGAGTCTTGCTGCTTATGGGACGTGGGAATCGTTTGTGACTGCACTTACTGCTGCTTTTAGGCCTGTAGAGCTGCATAAGAGGCATTTAGAGCAGTTGCTGAGTCTCTCACAGGGAAAGACTGACATGCGAAGCTATATTGCAACATTTAATGCATTGAGGTCAAAGGTTCCAAAGGCATTTGCAGAAGAGACTTTGTGTCACTTATTTTTGGCTGGCTGCAGGGCTGATCTTCAGAAAAGCATCTCCCTACAGTATCCCCAGACCTTGGAAGACTGCTTCAAGCATGCTGTGACAATATCAGACCTCCCAGGACCGTCTAAGCCTGTGAACCCTGCTCCAAAGTACTCCCCTGACTCCAAGTCACCAGGCCCGACAAAAACTTCTGCGCAGCCCTGCGCACATTGTGGCAAGGCAGGACACGCAGCAGAGCGTTGCTGGAAATTGCATCCAGAGCTCAGACAACCCAAGCGCAAGTCAAGTACTACTTGATTTGTTGGTCTTCTTTGGTAAAACAGCAGTGTGAGTCCTGTTTATGATGCCAGCCAACTGTTCAGAGCCCCAGTATGGTATTCCTGTTTTGTATGAGCTTGGTCATCTGCAGAATTATTTCCACAGTTGTTACCATAATTTCATGACCCATATTGTAGGTGGGCATGGTTTGTGTAGAGAGTTTCAGACATCCCCCTCTGCCAGTGACCTGATCAGTCCTGAGAGCATGTTTAAGAGAGATGCAGCTCCTCACCTTATTGATAGTGATGCTCATGTTGTTTTGTTGGTTGATAGTAGTGATAGAGAGGATTCTGTCAGCCAGCTTGTGTCACAGTTGTTGCCAGGAACAAGATTGACTGTGCTCTCTTGTCAAAGCCATTGTGAGCAGGTGCTGGAAGGGACTACTTCACAGCAGTCACATGAATTACTACTCTCGGCTTCTGTTTTGGCTGCATTGGGTTTATCTTCCACCACTATGTGCACACCCCATTGCAATTCCCATACAGGCTTGCCCTTGTTAGTTGTTTGGTACAGTCTGGCTGTCTCGGTGAGAAGAAGAAGCCACTGCCTGCAACCTGTTTTGACTCTTTTGTTCAGCTTGACAGTAGACACATTGTGGATGGTCTTGATCTTTCTGGTACTTGTATTGAGTTTGAGGGAACTCTTGCTGGTAGGACTGTCAGGATTTTGTTAGACAGTGGAGCTTCTGCAAATTTTATTGATGATAAACTTGTGCATGAGCTTGCCCTTCCCACTGAATCTATGAGTTCACATGTTACTGTGAGAGTAGCTGATGGCAGAACATCTATGGTAGGACATAGTGTGTCAACTGACCTGACTGTTGGGACATTGGGTTTTAGAGTCACCTGCCTCCCTACTGAGTTGACTTATTATGATCTTGTCTTGGGCAAACCTTGGCTTACTGCTTTTAACCCAGTTGTAAATTGGAAATTGAATGCTGTGTCCTTGGTTCATGCTGATCAAACACATGTACTTTTGGGGTGTCAGAGGTCAGGCATGCCAGAATATGTGGTTTCTTCTATGGAAGTAGAAGAGATGGTGAAGTTGGGTGAATCAATCTATGTTGTTCAATTAAATGCAGTGACTGACAGTCCAGATACTGATGCATATAATGTGCCAGAGTTGGAGGAGCTTTTGCAGGAGTTTCAAGATGTTTTATCTGGACTTCCTGAAGGCCTACCCCCTACTCGTGCTGGAGACCACCATATCAGATTGGAGCCGGAGGCAACTCCTCCAGTCTCTCGTATTTACCCACTGTCCGGAGCTCAGCTGGCTGAACTTCGTGCGCAGTTACAAGAGCTCCTGGAGCGAGGCTTCATCCGCCCATCAACATCCCCTTTTGGTGCACCTATCTTATTTGTCCCAAAGAAAGATGGTGGCTGGCGTTTGTGCATTGACTATAGAGCCTTGAATAGGATTACTGTTAGGAACCAGCACCCATTGCCTAGAATTGATGAGATGTTTGAACAACTTCATGGCAGTTGTATCTTTTCTAAACTTGATCTGGCTTCTGGGTATCATCAGATACGTATGCATGAAGACAGTATAGAAAAGACTGCATTTAAAACTCGTTATGGTCATTATGAATTTACTGTGATGCCTTTTGGGTTGACTAATGCTCCTGCCACCTTTCAGGCTGTAATGAACTCTGTCTTGGCTCCCTTTCTTGACAGATTTGTGCTAGTGTACCTAGACGATATCCTCATTTATTTTAAATCTGTTGCAGAACATATGGAGCATCTAAGAACTGTCTTGTCAGTGTTACGGGAACATAAATTTTATTGTAAAAGGTCTAAGTGTGAATTTGCTGCCAAGCAGGTGGAATACCTTGGGCACCTGTTGACACCGGATGGGATCAAGGTGGATCCTAGGAAGGTTGCTGCCATTCAGGATTGGCCCACTCCTTGTAATGTGTCACAGTTGAGAGGGTTCCTTGGGTTGACACAATATTATGACACTTTTATTGACCATTTTGCAGATGTTGCTTATCCTATGACTGAGTTGCTTAAGAAGGATATGCCTTGGACCTGGGAGGGACCCCAGAGGGAAGCCTTTGTTGCACTGAAAGATCTTGTTTCTACTCCTCCTTGCCTGTTGATGCCTGATTTAGACAAACCTTTTGTTGTACATGTAGACGCCTCAGGATTTGCTGTTGGAGCTGTACTACAGCAGGATCAAGGGAAGGGACTGCAGCCCGTGGCCTTCGAATCCAGGAAATTCCAACCCCCTGAAAGGAAGTTAGCACCCTATGATAGAGAATTGCTTGCCCTGATACATGCATTACTGAAGTGGAAGCATTTGTTGCTAGGGGCTAAGTTTACTGTGCACACTGACCAGCAAGCACTTAAGTATTTACTTACTGCTCCTGTTAGGACTAGTAGACAAGAACGTTGGCTTACTGAGATCATGAGGTTCATGCCTGACATCAAATATGTTAAAGGGACTGACAACGTTGTTGCAGATGCTTTATCCAGGCGTGTTGATTTAGCAGTAATGCATGTCTCCTCTGTTTCTGTCTCGTCCCTCCTACCAGAAATTGCTTTGCTGTGTACTAATGACCCCACAGTTACTAAACTGGTGGAAGAAGGTGTTTTGGTGATGAGAGACACTATACCTTATTCTGTGCAGTCAGGTCGAGTATTTGTCCCTGATGCAATGAGAGAGAAGGTATTGAGAGAGTGTCATTCCACCCCCTTTTCTGGACATCTTGGGATTAACAAGATGCATGACTTAGTTTGCAGGAACTTTTGGTGGCCACGGCTCAACTCGTCAGTCAGGGACTTTTGCAGGTCTTGTGACACCTGCCAGCGCACTAAAGGGACGGGAACTGTACCTTATGGACTGCTCCAGCCACTACCTATTCCGGATGGACCTTGGCAGAGCGTTTCCCTGGACTTAGTGACTGATTTACCTGTCTGTTGTGGGTTTGATTCTATTGTGGTATTTGTTGATAGGTTTTCTAAGTTGTGTGTATTGGCTGCATGCAATAAAACTATCACTGCACCCCAGCTTGCACAACTATTTATTGACAGGGTCTTTGTGAGATTTGGAATGCCTACCTCAATTGTGAGTGATAGAGATCCTAGGTTCACTAGCCATTTTTGGCAGGCCTTTATGAATATATTAGACTGCCTTAAAGTGTGCCAAATCTAACCTTGCCTCTGCACAGCAACGGCAGAAGACTTACGCGGATAAGAAGAGACGGGACCATCCTTTTAAGGTGGGGGACCAGGTCTTGCTGGCTGCGAGGAAGAACTAGCTTGAACCTGGGCTCTCGTCCAAGTTATCAGCTAAGTATTTTGGGCCCTTTGTGATTGCTGCAGCAGTTGGTTCTCGAGCTTTTAGGCTTGTGTTGCCTGAGACTGTTAACATTCATCCTGTATTTCATGTTTCCCAGTTGAAGCCATATGTATCTTCATCGGTACCAGTGACCGTTACTTCACCACCTCCTTTGTATGCAGACAGGCGTGGCGGCGTGTACGAAGTGGAGGCCATCAGAGCTAAGAAGAGAGTTGGAAAGTCTTGGCGCTACTTAGTCAAATGGAAAGGCTACGATGAGACTGAGAATACTTGGGAGCCTCTTGCCCATGTTCGCCATCTGGCTGATGACGTGGCAGCTGCCCCTGTCTTCTCCTAAGTCCCACTTGCGGGCATCCCTTGATTAAGCCATTTGCGGCTTGAGCCTTTTCCAGCCACTTGCGGCTGATGACCCTTGGAGCTTCAATGCCAGCCAGCTTGGGTTTGGGAGGGAGGGAGGGTGGAAGGGTCTGGGAGGGGGATTCGTGATTGGGGATTTGCATGCATGTCTCTTGGTTATATGTTTTGCATGGGTTATGTTTCCTTGACCCACGGCTCCACTTTGTGATGCACTTGCTGTTGCAGTGTAGCTGCAAATTGTAGTTCCGTGCTTGAATAACTTGCTTTGGTATCTTACCCATGAGATACAACATGTGGCAGTTAGTGTGTCTAGCTTGCTGCTCTAGACAATATGCCTTATGCCCGTTGTTGGAAAGCCACCTCAAGCGAAGGTTGCACTGCGTAGCAGGGTAACTGGACCTAAGGTTTGGACAAGTGCTAGTCTAATGACTCAACCTTATTGTTTCATCACTGGTGTGAGTGCTGTCTAGGGAGTTCGTCCCCTAAGTTAGAGGATCCGCCTTGCAGACGATAGTGTTGAGTTCTGAACATTATTATTGAATGCCTTGTGCTTTAAGTGATCTTCATGTGTGCACTATTAGGATATGGGTCCATTGAGAACATAAGGTACCTTGAGACACGGCAGATTCTGGACGTTTTCGAACATAAGGTACAATCCTATCTAGATCACACGTTTGTCGGATGAACTCTTAAGGCTGCCCCACCGGAGTGAATACCAACTGGTTGTGAAAGATGCTGGGCATCACCAGATGCTAGTCTTGTCCGACAGTTGTGTGTGGCACTCAGCAGACAGTCGTACGGACTGTAGCTGGAGTAACTTCGTCTATTGACGACCTGTCTGCTTTGTACAGGTACGGTGCGGCAGTGTGTGTTGTATCATTGTTGCTATTGTGAGAGTGAACAAGCTTAGTGTACCCTGTAGTCACTCAAACAGATAAGGGACAGTGACTTCAGGGAGTATAGGCATGTACTTGAACGTAGCCGTCTAGAGCCTTATCTAGTGATTGCTTGATCGGTGCTTGTGTACAAGATAATGATGTAACGGAACTGGTTGTGAAAGATGCTGGGCATCACCAGATGCTAGTCTTGTCCGACAGTTGTGTGTGGCACTCAGCAGACAGTCGTACGGACTGTAGCTGGAGTAACTTCGTCTATTGACGACCTGTCTGCTTTGTACAGGGAAAGCCGATTGCCCATAACCTTTCACAGGTTATGGGCCCACGCCCTTCCAGCTGAGCCAAGTAAAAGCAGGAGTGAAGGTCGTCTACGGATGGGTCAGACGTAAGCGTCAACAAAGGAGCTCGAGCATGGCGCAGCGGCGCAAGGGAACTCGAGTGTACCAGGACCATTATCTTACTCACAGTTTACCTTTCTGGGAAATTCATAATTGAAGTTTTAGCTGTGCTTTATCATTCATAGACGTTGTCTAGAAGCACTGAGTGAGTCGGGCCGGACTCCGGCGCAAACTTCTGAGGGGAACATATCTGCTACTACTGTGCAAGACTGGCTGGTAAATTTCCATGACATGGAGGGAATTGTAGGGTATTGCTGCATTCCAGAAGTTTATGAGTAAGTTTGGCTGGTGAAGTGACAATAGTATGACAAAAAGGGGCAAAGAAAAGGAAAGTAGCAGTGAAACAGCAATGTCTCAACCTGGAGAAGTCAGTGGGGCCACTCCAGGGCAGTCTATGACCGGGACACAATCAGCCACTGCAGAACCAAAGGTGGAGATTGACAAGGCAGCCTACATCCCCAATACCTCTAATCCAAAGATGACTGTCATGCTTGATGATGGAGGGCGCAATTTTGAATTTTGGTATGAAAATTTGGAGGCGTGCGCAAACACCAAGGGGGTCAGAGCGGCTTTGGAGAGGCCAATGCCAGGGTCGGTGGAGAACTCAGCCATCAAGCAGTGGCTGATCCAGTCAGTTCCAGTCATCTGGCATTCTCAGATCTCATGCCACAAAGCAGCGTTCGACTTCATCGCGTGGGTGAAGAACAGTCACACTGGAGGGAGCAACCAAGACATCAACCTTGAGTGGTACAAGGAAATGGAGCAGGGCATCAAGACAGGGGAGACACTCAAGGTCTACCTCTACAGAATGATGGATCTGGCTACAAGTCTCAGAAACAACGCGTTCATCCTCTTGGACCACAATGTTGGGGAGCTGATGGTGAAGGGCCTCCCTCCTGTGCTGAGGCTCGAGTCCCTGGAGGTTATGGCAACCGACAAGCCGCCATTGGAGCTGATTCAAAGAATCCTGCGCGCCGCAGCCAGCCGTGGGTACAAGGACCCACCTGCAGAGGGAACACCTCAGGCCATGGCAGCTGCAGCAGTGGCTGGTCCCTCTGGGGGGTAGCTGGAGCGTCATCAAGCGCTGGAGCTGCACCAGGAGTGGGAGCAGTACCGGGAGTTGGAGCAGCACTACCAGCAAACGAACAGCCTCCCGCTGGCCCCTCTGCAACTACTTTTGGTGGCAGGGGGCGTGGACCTGGCAGGGCAAGAAGGCCCAGAGAGGAGCTTACATGCCACTTCTGCAAGGCAAAGGGCCACTTCATGACTGACTGCGGACCGCTCAGGCAGCTGCAGGCTCTGCATCAAAACATGCAAGCGGCAAGCGTTGGGCCTGCAGCTTACTGGGGCCAGGGAGGCCCACAGTCGTCTCCTCAAGCCTGGTGGGACCATGGATCTGGCCGGGGTGGCCCGCCTTCATCCGCTTCCAGCCCTGGACCTCCTTCAGCATATAACTATCCAACAAGTCAACACACGTTTCCGGGGTGGCATTTACCACCTCCACCCCCTCCTTCTGGTGAGGCGATGTTTATCTCTCTCAATGTGCTTGCCCCAACTTCGCATGGAGCTAGCAGCACATCTTGGTTAATAGATAGTGGTGCCTCTGTGCATATAGTCAATGATCTCTCATTGCTCCATAATCCAGTTATGCATAGACAGCCTCTTCCTCTGCACTTGGCAACCTCAGACGCCAAGGGAGGAATCATTGCATCTGGGTCTGTATGCCTTGTGAATGCAAGGCACGAAGTATTCTGGCTGCACAATGTGCAGTGTGTTCCTTCTGCGCATACCAACCTCATTTCAGTCACTGGTGCAATTCAGGATGGAGCATCTTTCCTGACTGACACTGCAGGTGGTTACACAGCCATGAAGGGACCTGAAGGGTGGTGTGGAGATATCACCCGCGCACGAGGTCTGTTTTTTTTGGAGTTTGTTAGTCCTGTCAGAGGGCAGCAAGTTGGCTGCAGACATATTGATCACATGGCTGAGGCGTCTCATCTTAGGAAAGGACACGTGTGTAGCGAGAGATCTCTGTGGCATGCTAGGTTAGGTCATCCTGGTGCCAGCAGCATGCAGAGGTTCTCCAAGGAAGATCTGGTTACAGGAATCAATATCTCCCTTGCTCCCTGCTCTGAGTGCCCCAAGCACTGTGAATCGTGTATACAAGGGAAACACTCCAGACCTCCTTTCCCTGTATCTTCCAGGCCTGCACATCACCCACTCGATAGAGTCCATGTGGATACTGTGGGTCCCATATCACCTCCTGCCATCACAGGTGAACGATATTGGGTCACTGTAGTGGATGAAAGTTCACACCAAGTTGCCTCCCTGCCTGTGAAGTCAAAGGATTGCATCCCAAAGGCTGTGATAGACCTGCTCCGTTTTTGGCAGACCCAACGAGGCACGGTTGTGAAGTGTGTGAGGACTGACAGGGGTTCAGAGTTCCTGAACCAGCAATTCAAAGAGTTTTGTGCTCAGCAGGGCACTAAGATGGAGTCCTCAGCGCCCTACACGCCTCAGCAGAATGGGGTGGCGGAGAGGATGAATAGGACCCTGAAGGAGCGAACAAGGACTCTGTTGGTCCATGCTGCAGCAGACCCCTCCCTTTGGAAGGAGGCGCTTGAGACAGCTACCCTCCTCTACAATGTGGGTCCTACTTCAGGCAGGTCCCTGACCCCCATGGAATTATTCTTTGGTGTCAAACCTGATGTGTCTGTGCTGCGCACGTTTGGCTGTGTAGCCCATGTGCACATTCCCAGTGGCCAAAGGTCTGTTTTTGGGCCCAAGACCATCCCTGGGATGTTTACTGGTTATTGTCCCCAGTCTAAAGCGTATCGTGTGTACGTGGGGAATGGAGTGTGGAAGGAGAGTAGGGACGTCAGCTTTATCGAGCACTTGAGGGGGGCTGAGAGAGTGGGTCTATCAAAGGTCCAGCCTGGGTCTGTCTATGATTCTAGGATATCACCCCCCCTTGGCAGTGAGAATCTGGCAACGCCTCAAGCAATTCCCTCTGCTGCTCCACCCACGTTCTGGGATGAGGAGGATGACCATGGAGTGGAGACGCTTTCCACTGGGGCTCCTGGGACCTCTGGACTTTGTGCTGGGGATCAGTCTGGAGACGGGACCACAGCAGCACATGACCAAGGAAACCCCACCAGCCTGGATTCTACTGTTGGGACCCCAGAACCATCTCAGCACTCGTGGTCGGTGCTTGAGCATATGCAGAATCTGGCCAGGGGGGGTGTAGAAACTCAATCCCAGGTAGAAAAAATGCAGAAGGTACAAGAGGGGTTGCGAATGCAGGGGAAGTCACAAATTCCCCTTCCTCCAGGGACCACCCTTACAAGGGAGCAGCGTTATGTACAGCGCGTGGCTAGGAGAGAGCATTCTGACATCCCATTGCATGCCCCTGACCCAGGTCAGGCAATTGTGAGTGAGCCAAACATGGTTGGTCTCCCTGATATGCAGGGGCAGGTTGAGACAGTCGAGGCTATGTTCGGTGCAGATGTAAGAGATGAGAGCAGTGGGTTAGACATGCCAGCAGTAGGGGAAGCTGGTGCCCAATCCCAGTCACTGGCTAGTCATGCTTATGGTGTGCAGGCTGACATTGTAGGCGCAGCTCAGGCAAGTCTGGGTAGTGTGCCCAAGTGTGAGTCCAGGAGAGAGAGAGAGCTGCTGCTCCCCTCTGCATTGCGGAAGGTGCGAGAATGTAAGGGTGCTGCACATGAGTCCAGTAGTCAAGGAGAGAGAGAGAGACTTGAGAAGGAATCAGATAATCCCGGCAGTACTGCCCAGTCCCAGCATAAGGTACATAATGTACCTTATTCTGGCAACCAGGGAGAGAGAGAGAGAGAAGGGAACAGCATCAGTAAGGCTGACAGCCCTGCTGCACCACAGCATAAGGTACAGAGTGTACCTTCTGTCACGTTGGGAAAAGTTCACGTGCCCTCAAACTTGAGGGAAGCCCAGCGCTCACCTCAGTGGGAGTTTTGGCAGCAGGCAATGCAAGAGGAGATGGAGTCTTTAGACACCCATGAGGTTATGCAGTATGTGGAAAGACCCCATGGGCAGAAAGTTATCCCTGTTCATTGGATTTTTTCTACAAAAAACGATGCACATGGGAATGTCACTCGGTTTAAAGCAAGATTGGTTGCCCAGGGTTGCAGACAGATTCCTGGTATAGATGTTGGTGAGGTTTTTGCACCTACCAGCAGCTATGGTGCTAGGAGAGCTGTGCTGGCAGTGGCTGCCACACAAAATCTTGAGATCCACCAAGTGGATATCAAGACAGCTTTTCTCAATGGGGAGTTGGAGGAAGAGGTCTATGTGACCCAACCACCAGGATTTGAGAATGGCAACACGAGAGTTGTGTGCAAGCTCAGGAAGGCACTCTACGGTCTTAAGCAAGCCCCACGGGCTTGGCACAAGACCTTGAGCGACAAGTTGAGCGTGATGGGGTATAGTGTGTGCAAGAGCGACGCTGGGGTATACATCAGGAGGGCCCCTGATGGTAATCTGTCGTTTATTCTTGTTTATGTCGATGATCTTCTCATAGTTGCCAGAGTGGTTGCAGAGATTGAGTGGGGGAAAGAGTTATTGAAGAAGGACTTCACCATCCATGATTTGGGAGAGGTGAATGATTTCCTGGGGTGTCAGGTCCTACGCAATAGAGTTCAGGGCACTATTTCCATGAGTTGCACTCCCAAGATTGATGCTCTTGTGGAGAAGTTTGGCGTTGCTGATGATGGACGTGGGGTTGATACCCCCATGTCCAAGGACTTCGTGGCTAGCAGCAGACCCGAGTCCTCAGATGGTATGTCACATGGGGCTGGTACCCCTCTGCCACCTGGTCATCGATACTGCGAGTTAATTGGATCGTTACTGTACATAGCCAATACGACCCGGCCTGACATTTCTCAGGCTGTTGGAGTGTTGTCAAGGTATAGAATGACACCCACTACCTCACACTGGAATGAGGCCATTCGAGTGCTGAAGTACTTGAGAGATACCAGAGAGTTAGCTCTTACTCTGGGTGGAAAGGGCCCTGAGCTAGAAGGCTATGTTGATGCCGACTATGCTGGGGACCTGGACCACAGGTATTCCACCACTGGCTATGTTCTATCAGTCTATGGTAGTGCCGTGGTTTGGGGAAGCAAGAAGCAGAGCTCAGTTGCTACCTCAACTGTGCAAGCTGAGTTTATGGCAGCTGGCCATATTGTGAAGGAAGCCAACTGGCTAAGGGGCTTCTTGGAAGAGATAGGGGCTGCACCTTGGAGGGTCAAAATTTTCTGTGACAACCAAGGATGCATTTCTAATTTACGGAACCCCCTGTATTCCAAATTCACAAAGCACGTTGCAGTAAGCTTCCACTACGCTAGGGAAGCTATGGCACTTGGGCAGGTAGATATCCTCTATGTGGAATCTGCACGCAATGTGGCTGACATTATGACCAAGCCACTTGCCAAGCCCGTGTTTGTTGGTCATCGTGATTCACTAGGTTTGAGAAGATACACTTAAAGCATGCAGGCAAGGGGAAGTGTTGAGTTCTGAACATTATTATTGAATGCCTTGTGCTTTAAGTGATCTTCATGTGTGCACTATTAGGATATGGGTCCATTGAGAACATAAGGTACCTTGAGACACGGCAGATTCTGGACGTTTTCGAACATAAGGTACAATCCTATCTAGATCACACGTTTGTCGGATGAACTCTTAAGGCTGCCCCACCGGAGTGAATACCAACTGGTTGTGAAAGATGCTGGGCATCACCAGATGCTAGTCTTGTCCGACAGTTGTGTGTGGCACTCAGCAGACAGTCGTACGGACTGTAGCTGGAGTAACTTCGTCTATTGACGACCTGTCTGCTTTGTACAGGTACGGTGCGGCAGTGTGTGTTGTATCATTGTTGCTATTGTGAGAGTGAACAAGCTTAGTGTACCCTGTAGTCACTCAAACAGATAAGGGACAGTGACTTCAGGGAGTATAGGCATGTACTTGAACGTAGCCGTCTAGAGCCTTATCTAGTGATTGCTTGATCGGTGCTTGTGTACAAGATAATGATGTAACGGAACTGGTTGTGAAAGATGCTGGGCATCACCAGATGCTAGTCTTGTCCGACAGTTGTGTGTGGCACTCAGCAGACAGTCGTACGGACTGTAGCTGGAGTAACTTCGTCTATTGACGACCTGTCTGCTTTGTACAGGGAAAGCCGATTGCCCATAACCTTTCACAGATAGTCCTTGGAATGTTAAGGTATTCGAGCATTGAGCAGATGAGTCCCTCGTCTGTGTCGTGCTAAACTTGCTTGTGGATTTCATCCTCTGACTTGCGTTATGTAGTAACTATAGGAGGTGTGATTGTCTATAGTTACAGTAAGCAGGGTTCGTGATACCCCTGTCTTACGTTTGTGGCCCCATTTGCCATAAACATCATCTCATAGCTTATGCCAAGGGGGAGGGCATGTAGCATTTCCTAGGGTATAATGCTCTAGTAGGGTCCTTGGCATAGTGCATGACTTGCCTTGTGATCTAGTTCGCAGTACAACCTCGCTCAGGTACTTCGCTCGGTTGCCCGATCACGCGTCTGTGGCAGTACGATATAATTCAATCCACCCTGGGTTTAAGAGTACGCTTGCGAATCAATCATGTAACACTCTTTTGTTGCACACCACGAACGTCTCACTGTCTCCTTCTAAACCTCTTCCGCTAAGCTATAGTCTACAAACATCGCCTCACCAGAAGGAGGGGGTGGAGGTGGTAAATGCCACCCCGGAAACGTGTGTTGACTTGTTGGATAGTTATATGCTGAAGGAGGTCCAGGGCTGGAAGCGGATGAAGGCGGGCCACCCCGGCCAGATCCATGGTCCCACCAGGCTTGAGGAGACGACTGTGGGCCTCCCTGGCCCCAGTAAGCTGCAGGCCCAACGCTTGCCGCTTGCATGTTTTGATGCAGAGCCTGCAGCTGCCTGAGCGGTCCGCAGTCAGTCATGAAGTGGCCCTTTGCCTTGCAGAAGTGGCATGTAAGCTCCTCTCTGGGCCTTCTTGCCCTGCCAGGTCCACGCCCCCTGCCACCAAAAGTAGTTGCAGAGGGGCCAGCGGGAGGCTGTTCGTTTGCTGGTAGTGCTGCTCCAACTCCCGGTACTGCTCCCACTCCTGGTGCAGCTCCAGCGCTTGATGACGCTCCAGCTACCCCCCCAGAGGGACCAGCCACTGCTGCAGCTGCCATGGCCTGAGGTGTTCCCTCTGCAGGTGGGTCCTTGTACCCACGGCTGGCTGCGGCGCGCAGGATTCTTTGAATCAGCTCCAATGGCGGCTTGTCGGTTGCCATAACCTCCAGGGACTCGAGCCTCAGCACAGGAGGGAGGCCCTTCACCATCAGCTCCCCAACATTGTGGTCCAAGAGGATGAACGCGTTGTTTCTGAGACTTGTAGCCAGATCCATCATTCTGTAGAGGTAGACCTTGAGTGTCTCCCCTGTCTTGATGCCCTGCTCCATTTCCTTGTACCACTCAAGGTTGATGTCTTGGTTGCTCCCTCCAGTGTGACTGTTCTTCACCCACGCGATGAAGTCGAACGCTGCTTTGTGGCATGAGATCTGAGAATGCCAGATGACTGGAACTGACTGGATCAGCCACTGCTTGATGGCTGAGTTCTCCACCGACCCTGGCATTGGCCTCTCCAAAGCCGCTCTGACCCCCTTGGTGTTTGCGCACGCCTCCAAATTTTCATACCAAAATTCAAAATTGCGCCCTCCATCATCAAGCATGACAGTCATCTTTGGATTAGAGGTATTGGGGATGTAGGCTGCCTTGTCAATCTCCACCTTTGGTTCTGCAGTGGCTGATTGTGTCCCGGTCATAGACTGCCCTGGAGTGGCCCCACTGACTTCTCCAGGTTGAGACATTGCTGTTTCACTGCTACTTTCCTTTTCTTTGCCCCTTTTTGTCATACTATTGTCACTTCACCAGCCAAACTTACTCATAAACTTCTGGAATGCAGCAATACCCTACAATTCCCTCCATGTCATGGAAATTTACCAGCCAGTCTTGCACAGTAGTAGCAGATATGTTCCCCTCAGAAGTTTGCGCCGGAGTCCGGCCCGACTCACTCAGTGCTTCTAGACAACGTCTATGAATGATAAAGCACAGCTAAAACTTCAATTATGAATTTCCCAGAAAGGTAAACTGTGAGTAAGATAATGGTCCTGGTACACTCGAGTTCCCTTGCGCCGCTGCGCCATGCTCGAGCTCCTTTGTTGACGCTTACGTCTGACCCATCCGTAGACGACCTTCACTCCTGCTTTTACTTGGCTCAGCTGGAAGGGCGTGGGCCCATAACCTGTGAAAGGTTATGGGCAATCGGCTTTCCCTGTACAAAGCAGACAGGTCGTCAATAGACGAAGTTACTCCAGCTACAGTCCGTACGACTGTCTGCTGAGTGCCACACACAACTGTCGGACAAGACTAGCATCTGGTGATGCCCAGCATCTTTCACAACCAGTTCCGTTACATCATTATCTTGTACACAAGCACCGATCAAGCAATCACTAGATAAGGCTCTAGACGGCTACGTTCAAGTACATGCCTATACTCCCTGAAGTCACTGTCCCTTATCTGTTTGAGTGACTACAGGGTACACTAAGCTTGTTCACTCTCACAATAGCAACAATGATACAACACTCACTGCCGCACCGTACCTGTACAAAGCAGACAGGTCGTCAATAGACGAAGTTACTCCAGCTACAGTCCGTACGACTGTCTGCTGAGTGCCACACACAACTGTCGGACAAGACTAGCATCTGGTGATGCCCAGCATCTTTCACAACCAGTTGGTATTCACTCCGGTGGGGCAGCCTTAAGAGTTCATCCGACAAACGTGTGATCTAGATAGGATTGTACCTTATGTTCGAAAACGTCCAGAATCTGCCGTGTCTCCAGGTACCTTATGTTCTCAATGGACCCATATCCTAATAGTGCACACATGAAGATCACTTAAAGCACAAGGCATTCAATAATAATGTTCAGAACTCAACAAGGAGGGGGGGAGGGAGGGGGGATGGGGGAGAGGGAGGTAGGGAAGGGGAGAGAGAGAGAGAGAGAGAGAGAGAGAGAGAGAGAGAGAGAGAGAGAGAGAGAGAGAGAGAGAGAGAGAGAGAGAGAGAGAGAGAGAGGAGAGAGAGAGAGAGAGAGGGAGAGAGGGAGAGAGAGGGGGGGAAAGAGAGGGAGGCAGAGAGAGAGAGAGAGAGAGAGAGAGAGAGAGAGAGAGAGAGAGAGAGAGACAGAGAGAGAGAGAGAGAGAGAGAGACAGAGAGAGGGGGGGGAGAGGGGGGAAAGAGAGGGGGGAAAGAGAGAGAGGGGGGAAAGAGAGGGAGAGAGAAAGAGAGGGGGGGGAAGAGAGGGAGAGGGAAAGAGGGGGGGGGAGAGAGAGAGAGAGAGAGAGAGAGAGAGAGAGAGAGAGAGAGAGAGAGAGAGAGAGAGAGAGAGAGAGAGAGAGAGAGAGAGAGAGAGAGAGAGAGACAGAGAGGGGGGGGGAGTGTTGTATTGGATGAGTTGTTTATGCCTTTCCCTCAGTGGAGTAATAGTGGCTTTTCCGTCAGTGACAATAATAAATGACTAATATGGGCGAAACTACAAAGACTTCGCGGTTAGGAACAATTTGAATGTAGATAGAGATAACGCAAGTTACAGACACGTTTAGTGCAGGAAGGTAGTGGTGCTAGCACGGAGAGGCAAGGCACTTGTTTGGGACTACACAAGCACTCCGGGTGTTTCCTTAAAGTTGCCCAATCAGTCCTTGATTGTTCATGTTCTAGACTCTACTCTTCGTCACACAGTAGAGCGAACTTTGACTCACACCCTCCGTGCCGCCACTGCACAGGTAACGTGATTGTGAATAGAATGGGAGATTTGAGGCCTTGTTGACCTTAGTATTTCATGTTATGTGTATGTGCTTGGCTATCTTATCATCGGACAATGAGATTGATCCTTTCTGAGTACGTACCAGTTAGGGTAGTTTGAATTCCGTTGTTAAGAGAGAGCAAGTGAGCAATTGCAATAGACTTGTTTGGGACTACACAAGCACTCCGGGTGTTTCCTTAAAGTTGCCCAATCAGTCCTTGATTGTTCATGTTCTAGACTCTACTCTTCGTCACACAGTAGAGCGAACTTTGACTCACACCCTCCGTGCCGCCACTGCACAGGAATACGCCAAGCCCATAACCTAACAGGGAGAGAGAGAGGAGAGAGAGAGAGAGAGAGAGAGAGAGAGAGAGAGAGAGAGAGAGAGAGAGAGAGAGAGAGAGAGAGAGAGAGAGAGAGAGAGAGAGAGAGAGAGAGAGAGAGAGAGAGAGAGAGCGACAGAGAGCAACAGAGAGCGAGAGAGACAGGGATAGTACTCGTCCTCTACAAAAAAGCCAAAAGTTAACTGAGGATCATCATCTTTAAAGGTGTCCTCCATCCCCGTAAATTTCCCTTACCAACCCCTATCTTCTGTCGCGAAAACAGTATTGCCTTGCAGATAAGGCGCGGGTGCCCCCCCGTAGAAGGACCTTGCAAACGTTGCAAAACGTGCGGCATTCCCAAATGCCTTCCCAGATGTTTTACGGGCCCCGCATGCCAAGCCCAATCCCCGTACGGACCCCGCACGGGTTGTCGTACCCTGGTCTCCAGCCATGCTGGCTACTTCGAAGTGCTCCAACTGACCTTCTTCCTTGATGCCGTCTGCCTCCACACAGGTGTACAGCCGTGCAGAGCAGTACATGGTCATTCATGGGGGTAGGGTACTCATCTGCAAGGGAAAGCTTTAAACGTTCCGCTGATGCAAGACAACCGCCATAGCTACAAGGAACAAGAGAAGGAACTAGTCGCACACGTGCTGCAATAGAAGCCTGAGCGTCACTTCGAGCCTCACTCCACGGCTGATTGTTTGGTGCGGTGGAAACCACACACGTGTAACGGAGTCTTGGGAACTGTCATACTCCATATCGACCGGAGGTCGTGTGGAGGAATGACATGAGATCGATGTGAGTGTCGCGGCCTGACAACGAAGTGCCTGCATGTGTCCACCGTCTGCAAAGTGTGCAAAAGTGGCGGACATGAGCCCGGCTGCGAAGCTTAGTTTTCCGGACTAGCAGAGCAGGCGTTCGTAGTTTCCTGGACTAGGGTTTCTGCGGACGCACCAGTTGGATTCGCCGATTCAGATCGAGCATCGGTAACCACTTGCTGAGTCCGTTACCGTGGTCGAGACACCCGCGTCAGCGTCATAACAACTAGGACAGTCTTACGGTAAGACTCTTACGATCCCATCCCCAGGCAGGGAACCCCAGAATTTGCTGATCACCGTGACTAATTTGTTCGCAGCAAGTGTTTTTGTTTATGTAGGCTCAACCTGACTGTGAGAAGTCTTTGGCATCTCTTGCATTGCAACGCAGGACGGCCGTTGTTTATTACCGGCAAAGTTAGTTCGGACGCATTGACAGTAAGTATCCCTTCGAATCTTGGAGGTAGCTTGTGTTCTGGGTGGATGGTCAGGAGAACATACATAAATTTGACTGGTGAAGGCTAATCCAATCCGTTTGTATTCTTTTGCTCAAAGTCTCGTTCGATCCTCCTTCGGTCTTCCGACGCTATCTGGAAGTGCCTTAATGACTTGTAGCAATCAGCCATTAGAATTATGTTGAAGCAATATTGCTTGTATTGAAATCATGGGATATGCTGAAAGAGTCCATTCTTTCTTCCGCAAGAGGGAGTGTCCGTCGGGAGATAACTACTTCATATCTCCTGAAGTGTTCACCCTGGAGATGCACTGCTTCAGCACCAGAAGTCCTTGTTCTTATTATTCTTTAGCGACTTAACATTTTTCTTGGCTTGCAGAGACAGCCATGTCTGTGAACAAGCCCCTCAAAGGGCTTTTTAGCACGAAGAAAAAGGGCCTTCCAGATACTCCGACCTTTGCAAAGGAAGACAGTGCCAGTCATATGGTTGCTCCCGTGTTTGAGGTGGAGCATTACGAACCTGAGCCGGTTATGAAGCTCCCGTTGCCCCCGACCGGAATGAAGGTCGGCTTCAAGGGAACACCCGCGGTAGAGTTTGTTTCTCAGCTGCGCCGTAAACCGGCTTTGAGGTAAGGACTTTAGGCAGGCTGAAGCTACCCCTTTTCCTACGGTATTGGCCTCTTATGTTGTTTCGGGTGGAGCTTGCTTGAGCAGCACTGTGCTCCTAGATGTCATGACGTTAAACATTGTGAAGCTCAGCTGCTAGAGCCCTATGTTACTCTAAAATATGTTGTGGATGTGGTCTGCCTTGTGTTTGGCCCTGCTGTTGCTGCAAGAGACTCACCACATTCATTACAGTACAAGTGAAAGCTGCTTTTGATCCTGATTGCAGGAAGGAACTTCTGAAGTATGTATCCGAGACCAAAAATTCGTCAGATGGTGCTGAGCGATTTGGCGAATGGCTGTCTGACCATGGATTTGCTGCCACATCTACTGCTGTCCTTGATGTACGAATCTCTGTTTCCAAATGGAGTTGGGTGTTTTCACTGTTGAATGGTTGAGTATATTTTCAATGATGAAAGACTGGCCATCATTTGTCAACTGTTACATACGTGGATTTACAATCATTAACATCAATGCAAGGGTCGACCATGTTGCATACATTGCTTAGTGATCATACATCAATGCAAGGGGTCAACGGTGCAGGCTCTTGACATGGTGATGGATAGCGATATTGTTTTCTGGGCGGGTCGCTATGATCTTTTCATAGTTTGGTCAGCTGATCGGCGGCACCCATGGGACTCCCTGACATCGTCCGAAACTGTAGCTGCAGTTCTCGAGATTGGACTCCAGGGCAGCAGCGGGAAGGTAATGTGCTATCAACCCATCAACCCTTCCTGTGTTCTCAGGCAGACCCCAGACATGGGTCATGTTGATTTCTCTGCAACCCTTTAATCAAACGACAAGCTGCAACAGGTCTTTATCCTCATATCCTCTGCAAAAGCAGGAGGTCAAGGACAATTAAATTTAGGATTTGTTGTGCAGCCTGTACATTAGGTGGGTATGGAGAGTGGGGAGAAGACACGCAACTCAAAGGAAGTCTGTTGAGAAATCTAGTACTTGCATCTCTGATTATATTCAATGATCACATGGACATTTTTTAGGAATGAATTTTCAAACAGCATCATGAAATTTGGAAACTGATGCAGTTTGTCTTTGGGCTCTTATAAAGTTAAGGTGCCTCTCCCAAAGTCGCACAGGGCATTGCCAATATCGGTGTGGTTGCGGTCTACTAGGCTCTAATTTTCAATGGCTGATTGCTGAAGTAGGGGTACTGCTTGTGCATATAGCTGTGACAAGCCTTGTTTTCTTTGCAGGCACAAGTCCTCCTCAATGGCCGGCCAGTCCCGAAGTTCACCTTCCAGCATGGCATTTTCCGGACAGAGTAATGCCTTTGTCTTTAAGTGGGGGTTGTTGACACCTGCATGCGCTTTCCAGTCTTGTGAGTGTGCACTTCAGGCCTCCTTGGATGTAATGGCCGTGTTGAGTTCTAATGGTACTTTCGAATTCTCTTTGAGCAGTTTTGCACCTCAAAAGTCACTGTGACATGACAATTTGCAGGATCCCAATTGAATGGAAGACTCCTGAGGGTGCATCTGTTTCAGTCCACTTGCAACTGCAGATGTCTGCGGCCGTGACAGCTGTTGACCTGGCATATGTTGGACCCCAAGTGCGTGGCGTGCTTTGGCCTGCACCTCCACCACGCACTCCGGCTGCATGGCCAATTGGTCCTCCAACTGTCATTGGGAAGGTGAGGACAGACAGATTCAATTCTCTCTCTCTCTCTCTCTCTCTCTCTCTCTCTCTCTCTCTCTCTCTCTCTCTCTCTCTCTCTCTCTCTCTCTCTCTCTCTCTCTCTCTCTCTCTCCGTCTCTCTCCCTCCCTCCCCCTCCCCTCCCCCTCCCTCTTCCCACTCCCCCTCCCCCCCTCCCCTCTCCCGCCCCCTCTCCGCCCCCTCCCCCTCTCCCTCTCTCCCCCCTCTCCTCCCCCCCCCCTCTCTCTCTCTCTCTCTCTCTCTCTCTCTCTCTCTCTCTCTCTCTCTCTCTCTCTCTCTCTCTCTCTCTCTCTCTCTCTCTCTCTCTCTCTCTATGTGTGTGTGTGTGTGTGCTTATTGGGGGGGTTGGGGGGGGGGGGCGTTCCTTCACCTGTGTGCGGACGAGGGAGGTTGCCAACAATGTCTGGTACTCCCGTCGTTTTGTTATGTCTGCCGGTTTCGTTATCTCGGACACCTGTGGATTGGTCCTCTTCATTAGATTGAACTAAGTGTATGTTCCAGTTGGTGTAGCTGGCAACCTCTGTGTGATGTGTTTGGGATACCAGCGTGTGTGCTTGTCTTGGAGAGCGGTTGAGGATGTCCATTTCATATTTGGGGTAACTAGCACTCTTACTCTGCCAGGTGGGTTTTGCTTCATTTTTGTGGCACTCGTGGCCCATGTCTAAGCTGGAGGGCATTGCCGTTCATTTTGCAATACAGCTGGCGAGTTTAGCCCAGGGTTCTGCAAGTTATCTTGACCGTTTGCATCGCATGCTTGACATTGTGAAGAGCTTTGATAATTACAAGCTGAATTTAGCTATTTGCGTATCATTGCTGGCTTAAAAGATCTTGTGCCTGTAGGTCAATACTACTGCCCGTAGTGCTGCGATCTCACCTGGAACAGCAGACAGTCTGGAGACATTTCAGGGGGAATATATTATGCACAGTGTGGGTTTGTCCAAGAAGCAGCAGCCCCAAATGATTGTGAACATTGGGATGGTCAATGGTGAGCAACTTGCCCTTCCCTTCTGGTGCTCCTGGGGTGTGTGACAGGCGTCTTCTCAATGGAGTACCTTGAAGACGAGAATTGTCGGACCAGCACCTTGAAATGCAGAAAGCCTGGTCAGCTAGCAAGCTATGTTTTAACGTGACTGGGCACCGAAAATGTACTGTTAGCATGAAGTAATAGCAACGAAATTTTCTCAATAAACATATATCAAGCGGCATGTGGAGAGTCCTGGGACCAGCACCTTCAAATCATGGCACTTTGCTCCATTATCAAGCTCTTAAGTGGCTGTGTGCACAGAGGAAATCGTTATTACCGTGAATGAGGAGCCATTGACCAACTTCCGCTTTCAAGCAAACAATGTCTTAGCATGGGAGACTCCTGCCCACTCAGCATGGCTAGTGTTTTCAGAGCTTCCTGCCGGTCCATACTTTGTCGGGAGCTTTAGTCTGCAGGTAGGCTGCCTTTGCAGGAACCAGGGAACGGGTGGTTCTGGTCTCATGAAAAGTGTATTGCCTAAACATGAAAATTGACGTGTGCAAATTTTTGTCGAACTGTCCACCACGTGTGGACCAGGTTGGGCATCAATAATTATTTTTATCTATGCTAGCGTTCGGAATAAAAGCATGTCTGAGGAGCGAGCGTAACTGTGTTGAGTCTGGCAGTCGCACCCCCTCATCATCCCTCATCATGGTGCGATAGCAATTGCGATCCTGCTACAGTTATAGCGGGGGGAGCTTGGTGGGCATATATGGAGTAGAATGGGTATCTGGGACAGGTACTGGTTTTGACACTCCATCTGACTTACAGTTCTGCCCTTATGTGTATGCTTGCCTAAAGACTGCAGCTGTGCAGGGCGAGGCAACTAAGCACCCAATGAATGTTTTTGGAGAGCCAACAAGGCAGCCAAGCATGCTTGCCTCTGACATGGTTGCAGACCCGACCCTCGGACAAATATTGAGTTATGGTGTTACATCAGCCTCAGTAGTCGCATGCACGCACTTGTTACGCAGTGCGGAGAAGTAAGTGATCTCATCGAGCCCAGTACTCTGTAAAAACACTGTTTCGCAAAACTTTAGGACTGAGATCTTGTCATTTGCCGGGCCTGAGCTATTTCAGATTGTGTGGATTAGACTTTCTGTCCAGGAATATCCATTGCAGCTTTTATGGATATCCTCGTAGTTGCCATCGCGTAAGAATGTAGTTGATGTATCTTGTTACCTGTGTGAAGTTCCTATATTAGGCTTCCTGTTGGTGACTCACAAGCACACTCATTGAGAATATTAATTTGAAGTACTGTTGTTCGGCGAATCTATCTGGATATGGGCTCTATATGCCCCAGATGCTAGTTTTATAAGTTTCTGTGATAAGTATCAACTATCATAATACTGAGCGGTTGCATTGGTTGGGTACAGGATATGGATACTGTCATCTCAGGGCCAGGATGTGCCGGTCCAACTGCAGGATGAGGTATGCATCATTAACATGTCCAATCTGCGGGGTTCATGGATCAAAGTTTACATAGTAGAAAAGGTCTTGCATTCTTCCTGAATGGGCCTTGACTCTCTCCCTTACTTCTTAACAATGCAAGGCACCACACATGATGGCATTTGCGTTTTGGTGCTTTATTTTTTAAGTTCATGTAGTTCTAACTTCTTGACGTGCTGACCTCCTGAAATGGCCATTGTTCTCTGATTTGTATCCCTGAGGAATGTAGTGATGGACAGATGCGGATGACTGTTAGTGCCATGGAGCGTTTCATTAGCATCGGGCAAGACTTTGATGCTGTTTTCCCTTGCACGGATGACACTGTTGAGATCAACATCACAGCTGCTGGTGATGCAGCAGCTGCAGAGACAGTTGCTGCCACTGAGGTGGGTGCCGTGCTTTGTTAGTAAGAATGGGTTTATTATGGAGTCCCCACTCCCTTGAATATATCCCTACCTTTCCCCCTTCAACATGCAAATCGTTCCTGAGATTGGCATTTTCTGCCAATCCTCCTTAGTGTCTACAGGCCTGCTTTATGTGCCTCAAGGAGCTTGACACAGATGCCTGGCTGTGTGGTGGATGGGCCCTCTAATAAGATATGGAGGTCACATGCAGGTGAGCAAAGCTTATGCTGCGGCAGAGGCAGCCAGTGTTGCTGTTGAGACTGCAGAGGACGAATCAAAAGCAGGAAAGTCTCAAGATGCTACAGCTGCTGGTGCAGCTGCAACTTTGGAGTCAGCTAAGGTAGGGTTTATAACAGTGTGGTTTGAAAAAGTTATTTTTGCCCGAACCAAGTAGATTATGTGGACTTTGCACATGCCATCGTGCCGATAAAGCGCATTGCAAAAAGTGACATTTTTTCAGTCTACAGCTAGTCTAAGTGCGAGTGAGGTTTAATTTCCGGCAGCTTATGGGGTGGGGCATTCACTTCCTAATGCTCCTCAATGCTTGCTGGCATTCTATGTTGTGAATGCAGTTCCACATACTGTTCCAGCATCTTATGTTCAACTGACCTCTCCTTATGGGATGCCTCCAGGCAGCAGCAGCAGCAGGTACGGCAGAGGCTGCCTCCCTCTCGGCTGCTGATCTGGCACGGAAAGCTCGCACCCGTGCTGCTCTTGAAGCAGCAACAGCTGCTGCTCAGTCTTACAACCAGGTGCGCAAGCGTTTCCTAGAAAATTTATTCTGTCACTGTGTGGTAAAACACATATTTTATTTCATGTGGTGCAGGTTTGGTGTCTCCTTTCAACCAGGTTTTGAGGAAGCCCATTTTATGTGCTGAACTGTTTAGTTGTCCCTTAAGCTCTTCATTACAAACGATCACAGACGGGCTCATGGGGCGTTGCAGGCCAAAGACTATGCCCATGAAGCTGCCATGGGGGCTGTCTGTGCAGCAATGGCGGCCCTTAAGGCTGTCGAGTCAGATTTGGCAGCCGACTATGCATCCAGTAAGGACTATGCTCGCCTGAAGAACCATGCTGAAGCCAACGGACTGGCTCTCAAGGTACATATGCTATAACAAATATTTAGCATACTTTTAAGGTTGAACACAGAGTATCGTTGGACAGACCTAAGCTGCCCTCTCGGCATGCTATTGATTGATGAATGTGGAAGCGGAGACACACTTCCTTTTCTTACATGGGGTGCGGCATGAATACGAGGACTTCCGCAAGTTCTATCTGTCATTGGAGTGCTTTTTAAGCTTGGGATCATTTTGCCTCAGTTGATTTTGTTTGTTTCCCTTTTTAAACTGATCAGCAGATCATTGTGGTGATGGTTCAAGAGGAGCTTGGTCCGTGCATGAATGTCTTGATGGCTGCTGACGAGTTCCAAACTGCGCTGAGATCAACTCCTGCTTTTGTGTCTGGGATACGTCCAGCACTCATTGAAGGGCCTGGTGGTGGGGTTTCCAAACAACTTACATGGTAATCAATAAGCCATGTTTGTGTGCAGGCAATGGCAACTGCAAGGGAGACTCTGGATGCCTGGGAGGAGGGCACTGCAACTGGACGCAAACTAGCTCAAGCAGCTGCTCTGGAAGCTGCTGAGCATGCGGCAAACTGCAATACTTACATGCGCGCAGCTAATCGGAACCAACCTCCCACAGCAGCCCTTAGTGCTCATGATACAGCCTCAGTGCATTCCTTGGCGCTCTCCCCATCTGTGACGGAGGAATAAATGATGGTGCTTTGTAACCCAGGACGACAGGCACTAACCTTTATTGAACGCACCAGGATTGGACTGGCTTTCTTCACAGCAAAGTCCTGTTTGTCATGCTTCCCATTCGCTGAGGGTGAGAATGCTAGCCACAACTGTGCGTTTTTTGCCATTTCACCAGAAATCTGGAAGATGAAACATGTCTGGGGTAATTGTGAAGTGCCTATGGCTGCTGAATCATTTAGTTCCTTCATCATCTTGATGACATCTCATGTGCCAACATTTGGCAGCACACTGTACATTTTCTTCTTTAGTTAGCCCATCTTCTGCTAGTAGTTACCGCGCAAGAAGGCTCTATTCTCTCTCGCGACCCTCCCCAACACCCGCCCTTCTCCCCTGTATAAGCCCCTGTAAGGCTAGGGGTGCCTGTGGTTTACTGGAAAGGCTACTGAGATATAAGACTCCACCATCTTTTGTGGACCAAGGTATCTCAGCCGCCTGACCCCATCATCACTTAGCTAATGTTAGCAAGAGACGTATTTTACAAAAACTCTTGCTTCAATGGTCCTTGGACGCTTTTCCTGGCATTTACATTCTGAACCTACAGTAACAGTACCTCGAAGAGATTTGGGTTTTCTTAATGGTAATAGACAAACCCATCTTCAAGGGCAACAATGATTGGCTATCATGTCCCGGTAGCCATATTCTGTAATGCTGCATGAAACTGCAGGCGAGTTACTGTACGTGGATTACGCATGTTGGGAAGCTATCCACTCTGATTTTGTAGGCACTGAGGGGATGTCAGCCACACCTTACGAAATGGTGCTCGGCTTTGGGTCACACATCCACCATTGACTGGCCCAGTTGGCAGAGCCTTCTGGAAACTGGTACCATTGCTTTGGTGATTGGGCGGATCATAATTGATTTGGATTTTTTGGATATTATGTGAGCCCTAAGACATGTAAGTTCTTCGTGGCAAATACATTACAAGCATGTACATGATATGGGGCTTACATGAGTAGGTAGCTATCAGCCCTTGGCTGAATTTGTTGCAGAAGGGTCCTGCGTATTGTTAGATCTGTTGGTGTATGTCTGAGCCATTGAATTGAGTATCTAACGTTGATGCTCAATTCAGAATAAACATTCGATAATGGTCAACTTCTTCTGGTCTGGCTGTGCCGCTGGCGAGAGGGTGCCATCCTTATAACCTGATTATGTCCTTAGGGTGTGCAAGTCACTCCTGCAGCTTCGTGCTGCAAGGTCGTACGACTGCAGTTAATAGGTTGCCGAATCACAGTCCCTGTATATATGCCACTCTGTTGGCGTAGACTGCTTCAGCAACCAACCTTGTCAATGCGCCTTTCACATGGTGATCATGATGAAAACGCAATTAATGTCGTGATTTCCCTCTAGCTATACTATGTCTGACGTTGTGGATAGTAAATTAGTAACTTCAATCAAAGAGATTGTGGACATGGGTGGCTTGATGGACCTAGCATTTCTATTTGTATAGGCGTGGAATATGAAAGCTCCACTTATATCTAATTCTTTAAAGGAGTTGAAGGACTGCGACTTGGAGAAGACTTATATCCACTTAAGGACAGGCCCTCCGTCGGCAATGTGCCAAAGTGCGGCAATAGGGCTGTTCCAGAGATTTGCCCTTTTCACAGTCAACAAAATGTGGCAGGGGCAGGAGAAGTCCTCGAAGACACTTTTGTCTGTGGGCGTCCTTTAACTGTACAGTGTCTGTAACAGCAAATTCATGATTGTATCTTTACATGGGATGCCAAATACAAGGAGGCTGGTCCCATGCCGGTCAGCGGCGTAGATGTACATTGGAGTCCTCTGCGGATACTACCGAACAAGCTAACGTAGCATCCGCAGAGGACTCCGAGTACTGAAAAAGGCCATAGGAGAAAGACACACAGTGAATTTAAGCATCGGACAGGGAGTTCCGCCAATCGCACTTGCTCCACCTCTTACGGTTCTGCTGCGTCCTGTTGAGCCATGTAAGAACTCTTGAAGTGAAGGCCACAAAGGACAGAGAGCATTCCTACGATAACACATCCAATAATTGCCCGTTGCTGTAACATCTTCTCTTTCTGCAGACGTTCCGCCTCCTCCAACTCGTTCAACCGTCTTACGCTCCACTGCCACTGTGTACACACGCGAGTTTCATCAGCACATGCCCCCTTGCGAGCTTGTCCACATTAGCGTTGAATTTTGCGCAGGCATGTGCGTAGGCATGTGTATCGTCCCCTTATCTACTAGTTGCAGACTTTCAAAGTCGCGGTGAAAGAGGTAGGCCTCAAACGACATGGAGAGCGTCAATCCAAAAGGACCAATAGGCTCTGTCACAGGAACGAGGGCCTACAAGGAGCCTTAGTTGAATAGTGGGATTTCTCAGAGACTGCAAGGAGTGGATGGATCTCACAAGCAAGTTAGATGAACGACACAAATAGTCATCATGGCGGGTAATGTCGAAGACTTTTTCCATTCGTTCATTCATGTATGCAGGCAGTGGACAGCCTTCCTCCAACTTGTTTCAATGTCAGCGTACTGAATATAAACCTTCAGGGGTCAGGAACATGAGGATGTGGAGTGGCTCAGATCCTGCCAGTACAGCTTAAGCACCCCAATAACAATCAGCCTTGTGCTGACCCTGCCATCTTCAATATTGGCACCGCCTCAAGTCCAACATTGGCATGATAAGGGGCTTAAGGCATGGAGCAGTTCAGGAACTGTTGCAGTCAAGTGGCACATCCCACACACAGACAAGGAGATTAAAACTTGGTTCACAATGAGTCGCATTCGAGAGGTACTTGAGGGCCCCCTCAAGCACTCTCATGCACAGCCTGCCCTGGTCAGAAGATGTCAACACGGATGTCACACGATGCATGCCTGATCACAAAATGATAACAAGATAACACAAGATGCACAGCTTGGTCACAAGATGACTCCACAGATGACACAGGCTGCATGGCCTGGTCACACAATGACAACACGGATGACACAGGATGCACGGCCTGGTGTCAAGATGACACCACGGATGACATAGGATGCACGAACCGGTCAGACAGTGACAACAGGGATGACACAAGATGCATGGCCTGGTCACACAATGACAACAAGGCTGACACGAGGTGCACGGCTTGGCGCTAGATGATTGCCAAAAGCCTCAACAGCACACAGCAGTGCAGCCCATAGGATTAGGCCTCTCAGTTGGGACCACGGAGGCGGTGGTTTCCATGGGTCACTTAGGACCCCTGGAACAATGACCTTTCACGCTCACCGAGCTCCAAATAGTATCCTCTGCTCCACCCTCAATTACTTGGACATCAAGGACTTTTATCCCTGCAGCGGTGAAACCAGCATCCAGAAGCAAATCTTTCAGGGCTGTCAGCCCACTCTCCACAGATTTGGTTGCCTCCCCAGGACCCTGCAGACAGACCCTACGTGACAATCTAACAAGTAAAGCCCGCACCCTACATACAGACCCTCAACGACACCTTCAACTTGAAATCCTCCTTGCAAGGCTCAGTGGATGTGCTCTTATGCCCGAAACAAAGGCTTGAGGCACACTATGTGTATCTGAGGGTAGTGTGAATAAAATTCCAAGCTTGGCCTGGTTCCGCCTGAGCCACTGCTGCCAGCAATCACATGGCTTGACGATTACTTTTGATCTAGACGATTACAGGGGATCACAGGGGGACGAAGTTTACAAGCCAAGAGCCCATCCTGAACCTCCATGAGAAGAAAGAGCTCAAGACAGCCTACGACAGACAACAGGGTAAGTGTCAGTCTGTTTGAGATTCATGAATCATCAAATTGAGGAAGCACAGACCTCGGACAAAGAAATTTGAAGGAGTTCCTCGTACATCCCAAGGATCAAGGTAACTCTTGCAGAATCCTGCAAGGCAGAACTGTCCCCGCGCCTCTCATCCACCTACAGTGACCACCTCTTCCCGAGCACAAGTTGGCTTCTGATGTCTCCTGCCAATACCTTCTTTACTTCTACCCAAGGCGATAACATTGTCTTTTCATGCATGCAAATGTGACCCCATGCGGCAAATGTGTCCAAAAGTTTGTCGGGTCAGCAACAATGAACATGCCTTGCCTTCTTCCACGCAGTTGCAAGAGCATGACCAAAGCACTTAGTTTAGACTTCACGTGCTGCACCAGTAATGGAAGAGACGTGGACGTGCAAATGCAATCGCAATTGGAAGGCCCTGTTACCTCTTCCACTTTGACAGAGTAAATATTCAGAGCACGTTCCATTGCAATTGGGAGCACAACTCTCAACAGAGTTTGCTTCTCTATTGTGAATGGTACAGCACATGGTCCCGTTATCTGCAGGTCAGGACACCACATCATTTTCAGGCTCCACTCTACACACACACACACACACACACACACACACACACACACCACACACACACACACACACACCACACACACACACACACACACACACACACACACACACACACACACACACAGGCACACACACACACACACACACAGGCACACGCGTGCGCACACACACACACACACAGGCACACACACACACACACACACAGGCACACGCATACGCACACACACACACACACACACACACACACTGTATGTCCAAAGCTCCTTTCATACCACTCTGCTTCATTGCTTATGAACTGTTCACAAGGGACATGCACAGGAGGTTTTGAGGACAAACACAGGGGGGCTTAAAGGACACTCACAGGGGGCTTTAAGCACACTCACGGGGGGCTTTGAGGACAGTCACGGGGGGCTTTGAGGACATTTACCTGGGGCTTTGAGGACACTCACAGGGGGCTTTGAGGACACTCACAGGGGGCTGTGAAGACACTCACAGGGGTCAATGAGGGCAATGAAAGAAGGCAAGATTACATGCCTGTTCTGCATAATTGCCTCAGAGTGGCCTAGGATGCCCATATTTTGGTGAGGCTGTGTGCCTGAAAGCTAGGCGCAATGTGGCAGCAAAACATCAGCGCCCCTGATGTGCGATGCAAGCGCTTTGTACTCGTACCACGTGGGCAGGACGGCTTTGTACCGACTGTACCATTTTTTAAGATTAAGAGTGAAGTCTATTCTAACCGCATACCATAAATCCATCATGCAGGGACGCGGAATCAAGGGGGGGGGGGAAAGAGAGAGAGAGAGAGAGAGAGAGAGAGAGAGAGAGAGAGAGAGAGAGAGAGAGAGAGAGAGAGAGAGAGAGAGAGAGAGAGAGAGAGAGAGAGAGAGAGAGAGAGAGAGAGAGAGAGAGAGAGAGAGAGAGAGAGAGAGAGAGAGAGAGAGAGAGAGAGAGGGGGGGGGGGGAAGGCGGGGGGTGGAGGGAGGGGGAGGGGAGAGGGAGGTGGGGGGAGAGAGGGGGGGGGGGAGGGGGGGGGAGGAGGGGGAGGGGAGACGAAGGGGTGGGGGGGGGGGGGGGGGATTATCCACAGGGAGAAAAAGATAATGCACCAAACAGTCCTATCGGTGTTGTTCAAAAACTTCCGTGGAAATCATCAGATCGGAGCATGACCGTGTATGGACAGTTCGGCCGAGAACTCATTTGCAAGTCTTGAGGGCAAAGCTATGATCTGTGCTGACATTGAAGCCTTGGCACGGGGTTTTGTGCTATGGCCACGCTCATTCACAATTTACGGTGTTGACCGCATGTTTATGTGTGGAAGATGCCTACGAATTTCAAAGTTATACTCACGGTTTACCTAGTTGAATTTCTACCTCCCTCCCTCCCCCGTACCCCCTGAGTGATCTGCTTCAGTTCCCGCATGGCAATTTACCGATACTTTCCCAACTTCACTGTTTTCAAGTTCCCTTTCTTTTCTCTTCCCCCCCTTTCTTTTCCCTCGCCTTCCCACTGCCGTTGGGAGGCTCGTTGTCAACCGCCGTTCTAACATGTCTTGGCAGTGTTTGTACAAACACTGCCAAGACACATGTGTTTCCATGGCCTTTGGCTTCTGCACACCAGCACATGTGATTCATGGTTCGCGGTTAGGATATGCTTCACACTGTATTATCAATACAATTAACGAGGGGACCAGGGAAGCCCCTGACATGATGAGATGCAAACGGATGAAATCAATGGATGAACTTCACCGTATGATTCATCCAGAAGTCCAACGTCCTATGAGAACTCCAGAATTTTGGTGCTAACAACTTCCCAAAGAAAGGCCATGCCACGGCCTCAGAAAGACCAACCGTACCCTGGAATGCCTCAGAAGCAAAATGGACAACAGCAAGCTCATAGGGTGGCGAAAATGGGTTCGTACCTGGCATCACACTGATATACTGGGCAGATCTTGGGTCGGAGCCAATGGCTCCATCTTCCTTTTCCTAGATCTTGGCCAACGCATGACGGAATTCAGCACGTGCTGCAAGTCGGAGCCCAAGTGTGTGAGGAAATGTAGGTGGAGTCTTATCTACAATTGGTGCCAGGTACACACAGGAAAACAAATGCGGGCGTATTTTGTCTTCAACGGGTTTGCTAGTTCCGTTCATTGACGTCTGAGGCTGGCCTAGCTAGGGGTTCTGCCATTTCCTAGAGGGGAGTCCGAGGATCGATGAGGACGTTGTTCCCAGGACGAGCCTGCCCAATCAGTCGTTATAGTCTCATTTGCCATCTTAACCAAAAGTGTCTTCGAAGACCACGATATCTGAGGTATGAACATCTTGGTTCTACATTTGGCCGCAACAGCGGAGACTGGGGATGAACGTGGCTAAGCGAACTGTAACCGTCGATATTCAAACTGTCAACTGTCAGTTAAATATCAAACACATCAATCAGAGGGTATATTTGCTGGTAAGTCCATGAAAACATGCGTAAATCTCCCTCGAAACAGCGGCAAACCGTAGCGGCGTGTCTGCCATACCCCAGTCTCTTTGTCGAGGCACCTAATATAGATTGGATGATGAAAGACTGAGAAATGAAGGCCTGCTGTTGAGGCTGGATGCCAGAAAAAGGAGTTGACACAGGATCCGACGTAGGGTCAACACTGCACGCTATGCAATACTCTGAAATATTCTTTACAGAAGTGCCTGTTCCTGCAGGTCTAATAGACCCTTCCCAACCCAGGCCCTTGGCGAGAATGAGCCAGAGGGCAGCAAACAGGTAAGGCAGCTACACTACTATGATATTTACTTCACTGTGCCTGAAAGGACCTGCCCTGGTAGTTGATTTTGTTCTTTGCTAGGGGCAGTGTATCTCCCAAGCCACGCGCACACACACACACACACACACACACACACACACACACACACACACACACACACACACACACACACACACACACACACACACACACACACACACACACACACACACACACACAGATACACACACACGCACACGCACGCGCGCGCGCGCGAACACACCCGCCCACATGCGCGCGCGCGTGAACGCACCCACACACACATGTGTGTGTGTGTGTGTGTGTGTGTGTGTGTGTGTGTGTGTGTGTGCGGGTGTGCCTGTGTGTGTGTGTGTGTGTGTGTGTGTGTTCGTGGGTGTGCGTGCGTGTGTGTTTCTCTCTTTCTCTCTCTTCTCTCTCTCTCTCTCTCTTGTGTGTGTGTGTGTGTGGCGTGTATGTGCCTGCGTGCGTGCGTGCGTGGTGTGTGTGTGTGTGTGTGTGGTGGTGTGGGGGGGGGGGGAGGAGGAGGGAGGAAGAGGGAGAGTGAGAGAGTGGGAGAGAGAGATTGAGAGAGGGGGGAGTGAGAAGGAGAGGGAGAGAAAGGGGGAGGGAGGGTGTGTGTGTGTGTGTGTGTGTGTGTGAGAGAGAGAGAGAGAGAGAGAGAGAGAGAGAGAGAGAGAGAGAGAGAGAGAGAGAGAGAGAGAGAGAGAGAGAGAGAGAGAGAGAGAGAGAGAGAGAGAGGGGGGGGAGATGGGGGGAGGGAGGGAGGGAGAGGGAGAGGAAGACGGGGGGGGGAGGAGGGAGGGAGGGAGGGAGGGAGGGAGGAGAGAGAGAGAGAGAGAGAGGAGAGAGAGAGAGAGAGAGAGAGAGAGAGAGAGAGAGAGAGAGAGAGAGAGAGAGAGAGAGAGAGAGAGAGAGAGAGAGAGAGAGAGAGAGAGAGAGAGAGAGAGAGAGAGAGGAGGGGGGGGGGGAGGGAGGGAGGGAGGGAGGGGGGGGGGGGAGGGAGGGAGGGAGGGAGGGAGGGAGGGAGGGAGGGAGGGAGAGGGAGGGAGGGAGGGGAGGGAGGGAGGGAGGGAGGGAGCGAGAGAGAGAGGGGGGGCGGTGTTAGGGGGAGGGGAGAGTGAGGCAGAGAGAGGGAGAGAGAGGGAGAGGAGAGAGGGAAAGGGGGGTGGGCAGGGGGAGAGGGAGAGGGAAAGGGAGGGAGGGAGGGAGGGGGATGGGAAAGGGAGAATGGGTGGTAGGACCGGGGGGACGGGGTTGTGCAGGTGCATGCAAGTGAGGGGAAAAGTAAAGGGGGAGCGGGATCAGATGCAGGCAGAGGAGAAGTCAGAAATGTTTTTTGAGGGAGTGGGAGGGGCGTTAGAGACAGTGACGAAAGGGGCAAGGAGAAGTGTGGTATCATGTGCCAAAGCAAGATAAGCTGAAAGACAAAGTGCGGGACAGACGTACGGCCCGCTTCCTGGAGAGGCAGGAAGCCCTCTGGAGGGGCCCCCAGACCTGCAAATACCCTCCTCTGTCATAGAGCGGCTGCGGTCAACGGTCTTCGGCTTCGACACCTTCTTTGTCACCTCAGTAGAAAACTACCAGGCCGACGGAGTTCTCTTCAAAGGGAACCTGCGGGGGGATCCAGCTGTTGCATACCGACGAGCATCCGAACGTTTAAAAGTAGGAATCTTCCCCCTCCCCCCCCCCACCCTTCCAGGCATACATATCCACAGCTTCAGGAAAGATTTCTTCTGCTTGGAATCCAGAAACCCCTCGGTCTCTATGAAGCATCTGAGGGGCATGTCTGTAAGAACGTTTGTCATTGTTTTTGGGTTGGGAAGATCTCTGCTTAGGGCCTTTGCCCTCCCCCCCCCCCCACGCCGGGGTCGTAGGCTTGCTCATCGTTCACGCTTTCATTCCAACCTTGTAGCATCTGCTCTTAGTACTGAATGCGTAAGACCACTGTAGTCGTAGGATTTGAGGGCCGACTCACGCTGTAGCCGACTTGTTCTGTTGAAGCCTGCTTCAAGCGACTTTCTTGTCGCCCTGGAGTGTTACAGCCTTTAATACTTCTAGGCCCGACCTGCTGCAACCTCAGAATTTTGGGTTCAGGCCCTGTCAACTTAAGGCCGTCCCTTGCACTTCCTTGGATGTATCCAACGGAGTGCACCAGGTGCTAAATCCACCACGAGGGGCTAAAATCCAATACTCGGGAATGTCAAACGCAAAGCATGAAACAGGACTCGGAACCGTGGGATAGGGGGGAGGGGACAGCAAAGGATCTGGAGCCTTCCATAAATGTAGCCAGCTGCTTGAAACAGTTCTCATTGCCTGCCATGGTACACCTCTGGGAAGGTCAGGCATGTGAGTGGGGCAGGAGGATGTCAATTGCTTTGGGTGAACCAATTCAGGAAATGCGTGGCTGAATGCTGGTTTGCGAGAAGAAGGGTGAGGTCGCAGTGGGGGGGTGAACTAGGCAGGCATGCATGCAGTGCTCCATGGAGTGCTGGTGGGGATTGGTGCAGGATGAGCTGGGAGAAGCGTACCGCCTGTACTTCCTAGAAGATAAGGAGGGCGCACCTGTGGCTGTAATCCTCCCAAAGGCCGAAGCGGATCTTCAGCTCGCCTCCATTGGACAGCAGGTAGAAAGCAATAGATACGTATCTCCCGCTTCCTCCTGCACTTTTACCTCCATTGCCTCTGCCAATCTTGAGCATGCGTGCGTGCGCGCGTGTGTGCGTGCGTGCGTGTGTGTGTGTGTGTGTGTGTGTGTGTGTGTGTGTGTGTGTGTGTGTATGTGTGTGTGTGTGTGTGTGTCCCCGATGAGAGGAGCAGCATTGTTTGGATCCCCTGCGTGGTGTGAGACTTCCTGATGAAGAGTCGGATGGAAGGCCGGGCAACCCGGAAAGGCAGGTAAAGATGAAGGGGAGGAGCGCGAAGCGACCCTGGTTGCCTTGACAGAGCCAGCAGGACGAGGCGGCCGGGAAGAGGAGGGGTGCAGAAGATTCGGAGAGGGGCAGAAACATGTCTCTTGCTTCTTGTGACGAAGGCTGCTTCTCAAATGATGATTCGCAGAAAACGTACTGAAAGGAGGGGAATGGAGTGCTTTGAAAAGGCAGGCCTGCTGCTGGCTTGGGCAGAGGATGCGGATCAGGGACTCTCCGCAAAAAAGAGTGTTGCAGACCCAGGGGAGTGGGCACCTTGTGTGGCAACCTTGCCCTTGCTTCTGACAGAGGGCATGCGTTGGGGATGTTTTCAATGATTGTTCCTGAGGCACAACACCCTGTCATGTGTAACATTCATTCGTTCGTTCATTCATTCAGTCAGTCATTCATTCATTCGCTCATTCATTCAACCATCCATTCATTCATTCAACCATTCATTCTTCCATTCATTCCTTCATTCATTCATTCCTTCATTCATTTATTCAATCACTGCTCCTCACTGCTGTTCTGAAGCTCCATAAGAACAATCGTCAAAAACAGGGCTTTTGTGAGCACTTGGAGCAGTTTTGGGCTGAGTCTGTGGGTGGCACGCGGGCCGTACGCAGACAGCAGTGGCTGCGGCTTTCGGGCTGGCCACAGTGGTGACCACCCTGGCGGCTAATGGGGCGCCCCTTCTGTCCCCCGAGGCCTGGTCTGCAGAGGAGCTTCCGCAGCAGCTTCTCAATGCTCTTCCTGGCAGCATCCCCTTCCTCCTCCTCCTGGGTACGCCCTCCTTGGGTGTGCCCTGCGCCCTTTTTGACGTGCTGCCCCATACACATCCAACATAAATTGTTAGTGAGGTGCGCCACATGGGGCACATGGAAAGTGTGTGCAAAGTGGGGCATGCAGTACATTTCGACACGAGTTTTCATCAGGTGCACCACATGGGGCACATGGAAGTGTGCTCGTGGGGCGGTATTCGGTACACATTGGCACAATGGTCCTTTGAGGTGGGCGACAAAGGGCACATGGAAGTGTGCTCGAGGTGGGGAATGCGGTACACATCGACACAACTGTTCATCAGGTGGGCCACATGGGACACATGGAAAGTGTGCTCGAGTTGGGGTATGCGGTACACATTGGCAAACTCTTGGTGAGGTGTCCCACATGGGGCACAGGTGCACATGAGGTGGGCCATGGAGTGGTGGCCAGGCGCAGGGGCGTGGACCTAACACCAGGCTTTCTGATCCCTGCGGGACTGGGGTTCCTGGGGTCCTTCGGGGCCATCACCCGGATCAAGCAGACCCTCCCCAACAGGTACGTGCCCTCTCCACCCCTCCCCCGCCCCCCCCCCCCCAATGTCCCACTTCCTGTACTCGGCTGTTGGCCTTATCTTGTGGTTCTACTCTTGTCCTGCCTCATGCTCACTTGGATGTACGGTTTGCTCATCTCGTCCCCGCCTCACACATCTGACACGTGTGTGTGTGTATGTGTGTGTGTGTGTGTGTGTGTGTGTGTGTGTGTGTGTGTGTGTGTGTGTGTGTGTGTGTGTGTGTGTGTGTGTTGCGCGTGCAGTCATGGGTGTCCTCTGGCACCCGGAGGGCCTTCAAGAAGATAGTTTTGCAAGATGGGGCTACATCTGTGATGACCGCATTCCAGCAAATGAGTCCTGGCCACCGGATTAAGCTTCTAGACTTCACTGGGAGCAGCAGACATTGCTGCATGACAGACAATTGGAATGACTGCGTGACACTTCCATGGCCACTTGAATACCGAGCGTGCAAGAGCGTTCATGTACCGGGCGCACGTACAGCATTTCGCGCTGCAAAATGGGGCTTCGGGGGGTTACGCAGGGAGTCACTATTAGAAATTGCAGCATACGGGCCTCTTGCGGGTGGCGCGGCTTCCTTGGCGGCTGTGGTGGTGGGAATGGGCCTCTCGGCTGCCGGGATAGGAGGCATCGATTTCCAAGTGGTGGCCTTCCACGACTCGTTCATTGTGGGTCTTCTAGGTGTGTGCATGCAGTTTGCAAGACGCAGAGGGGTCCATCATGTGAGCCGGACTGTACACTGCTGTACTGCTCCCTCCTCTTTCCCCAAACACCGTGCGTGCGTGCGTGTTCGTGCGGGCGTGCGTGCGTGCGGCTCAAGATTAATGATCGAATTAGAATCTTCAAGAATCGACATGACTCCAGCTTGTACAACTCAGAGCCTTGTGCGGCTCCATGTTGTCGCTCCGATATTTACCGGCTGACATCACACCTCTTGCAAGGCCCACTAGCTCAGTTGCGTAGATCATGGTGCAATTGCCAAGGTCAGCAGTTCAAGTCCGATATGGGCCTTGCTGGATTCTGATGTTTTGTTTTGCTCCCCTGACTCCTGAGCCTCAACCCTTTTATACGCTTATTCCCTTTCCAAGAGAATCAGGAGCATGTATGATTGTCAAAACAGTTTTCGGTCTGCATGCATGCTATGGGGGGGGGGGGGGGGGAGCCAAAAGAGTCCTTGAAACGATCATCGCTTCAAGGACTCTTTTGGCTCCCCTCCCCCCCCCCCCCCCCCCGTGGGGTTCCACGATATCTCCCTTTGTGGGATATGTGTTCGAGGCAGGGCATCTCCTGCTCTAACCACATTCGTCCTTTTGTGTCAGTCACCATCTCTCTGGTTTGTGCTGCCGAGCTGGGAGGCACTGAGTCAGATGTCGCGGGCGAGAGCCAACATGTGGGGTGTGCATGTACAGGGCAGTTGTTCCTTGGAAGCAAACTGGCAGTCGGAGGGAGCATCGAGCTCAACCCCCTGCTAACCGCGGGGTGGGCTGGCCTCATAGTGAATGCTCTCAACTCAATACCTGTCGGTGCGCCTGCCTGCCAAGCCAGCCTTGATGAGGGCATCTGGAAAAGCGGTTTCCCGCCCATCACAGGGGTTATTTGGGGGGGGGGGGGGGGGAGGGGGCCCTCATGCTGGCAGGGCTGGCGGGGCGAGGGGCGTGCACTGGGGGTTGGGAGGGGTGGTGTCGGGCCTCTCAAACCTCCATAAGCTGGGGGGGGGGGGGGGGGGACGGACGGCATGCGCTGCGGAAGGGTCTGGTAAGGAAGGAATATTACATACAGGACGGGCCACAAGGGCTAAAGAGGACGTGGGGACGGCAGGTGGTCTGGGGGTGCCTTTCCGGTCCTCCTTCTGGGTGCGGGGAGAGGACGGTAGGGCTTGAGGACGGCGGATGGGGACGGGAGTTGGTCTCGGGCCCCGTGGAGCTCCATTCTGGGGGTCTGGGGTAAGGAGGGCAGGCAATGAGGCGGGGAGAGGGGCTGAGGCTTTGGACCTCCCCAAAGGTGAGGTGGGTGGAGGGTGCAGCAACGGGCAATCAGAGGGGTTCTAAGGAAGGGGGTCCGAGAAACAGGGGCTTTCAGGGTCGTTTAGGGGAAGGGAGGGGGTATAAGTGGTCTGGCTTTTGTGACAATGATGGGGTAAGGTGTGGGGGTATGGTGGACTGGGACGTTCGATGTGGTGTGGGACAGAATGAGAATGTCAAAAGAAATGGTATCAGCACAGGAACGACTTCGTGCCAGCCTAAAACATTACAACACGAAAAAAATTGTACTTTGCATGCGCTTCCTTTCCTTTCTCCAGTTTCCGGGGTGCTTGTCAACTTACAATTGTGGATGGGCACTGCCATCTTCTTGTTTTGCATCCCTGCATCTCAAGTCTTGCCTCATCCCCTGCTGCCTGAATCGGGTGCTTCACCTGCTCTGCTCTGCAGTACCAGGCCAGCATCCAATCTGCACATGGACCTTCAGAAAGAGTTCTCCCCCCCCCCCCCCCTTTCCCCCAACGAACCCCACCCGCCCCACCCCCCAACTTGTGGGTGTGAGGGACGAAAACGAATGGAATTTGAGCCAATGCACTGTGCATCCATATGGCGCTTCGGTCGCTCCAACTCCAAAGACTTTTTCATCGGCTTTCCAGAAGGTTGTAGCTGATGGCTTGACGATGTCCCTGGTCTCCTGCAGCTGGGGGAGTGAATTGTCATGCTTGGCGAGTAACCAGCCCTTGGGGTGACTAAATGCCAGGGGCACGTGGGGTTGCAGGTACAACGGACGGGGGCCACGTAGCGCATGGGCTGTGGGGACGGCGGGCAGGGCAGGCTCTAAACGTGCTCTCGCTCCTAGTCCTCGGGGTCGGGGGCATATTCAACACCCTGGCTCTGTACTGGCTGGTTCTTGTACTGCTGCTGCAAAGGGGCCCCGTGATCCCCCAAGAGGAGGAGCTCAGCGCGCCTGCCTCTAATTTGGTACCGCTGGGCCTTGCCACCCTCGCCATCCCCTTCCTTGTACTGCTGCCGTACCCTTTCCTCACAGACCCCTTTGCCGATGTCTTGTAAAGCCGAACCTGTCCATTGTTGAAGCCCCTTCGTGGACCCAGCCACAACATGCTTCATTGAGCTCTCTTGAGAGTCCAAGCCGTGGCTTTCATGGGTGAGGTATCTCAGACATCTGGCCGCAGCCAATTGTTTCGGTGGCGATTGCTCCCGGAGTTAGCCGCTGCATTCTTGGGTAACATATCTTGATGGACTCAGCCGCGTGAAAAGGTAGCACTCATCGCTCATTGCGTACATGGAGTGTGGGTGTTCGAAGCCTCCCACACGTCTTCGAGAAGGCGAGAAGGGAGGTTTAGTTAAAAATGCGAGGAAGATTCACAAATTTAAAGAGCAGGAATTTGCCGCTATTCTGGGCGCCCGGCCATTAACTGCCGGCAGTAAGGGTAGCTCGCCAGCGATAGTTGCTTGAGGCATCATGTCTGAAGCGTCAAGCTGAAATCCTTTAGGGTTCATTGGTGGTTGTTGTCACACCATTTGCAACAATAAACCCCCGTAAACGGCGAGTGGGTAGGCACCGCTGGTTCGCTATGACTGGCTGCTTGCCGATGATGTCCGCATGAAGGTTGTGGGGTGTGACGATTACCACACGTTGGAGGGTGGATAACGATGACTACGATGACACCACTGTCCCTACCAACCAAGGTTTATCTGCGGTTAGGGTTCTAAGGCGTAGAAAACGCGATGTGGTGGCTAGGGTTCTAAGGCGCGAAGACGCGACATAATCTGAACATGCTTGACCTCAGACTTATTGAGTGGTGTCACGTGCATTTCCATGATAAGAGACACTCGTATGTCATACAACTCACCAAGGTGGAACACCGTTCAAGGAAAAAGAACCTGTCAGACAGACGTATGCACGGAGGCACTCAGAATGGATCCATGTCCGGACAGGTTCTTGAGCCGGTGTGTGAGCCTGCCAAAATCCTGAAGCAGGCTTAAGCGACAGAATCCAGAAAAGGTGTAGGCATACTCGATGTACGCAGACATCTAGTATTGCTTGCTCGACCACACTGCACATATCAAGTACTCCGGCAACACATGCCACAGGTGCTTTCGGAGCTCTCATGGCAAGCAAGTACCGATTCAGCCATAACTCCCTGCTCCCCTATGCTAATTTTCCTTACTCCAAAATACAATTTTCGCATTTACATGCTGGATGTCAAAGCGCTTTCAACTCATCCCGCCGAAGTTTTTATTCTTTTACGAATCATTCGAATGACAAGTACGTCCTTGTGCTCTTGTGCACTACCATGGTCCCCACCCAGGCCAGCCATGCTCCCCACCCAGGCATGCCCTGGAGGGACGAGATGCTGCGACATTGCCAATACAGTGTGTTAGGATCATGAGGTCCAGGCCTACATCTCAAGTCTCTTGTGTCTCCAACATCATCACAAAAAAAGGACTCGTCATCATTCCAACTCTCCCCCGGGGGGAGGCGTTAATCATTCCAACTCCTCCCTGCAGGGGGGGGGGGGGGGGGGAGTGTAAATCACAAGCCTCACGTGTGTCCATCTTCAAACTTCACCTCTCACACTCTCTATCACTTTCCCACTCGGGCCAGGGAAGCCTTCCCTTGCCCCAGAGCTCCTCTGCACAAAGTATCTAACTCAGTCGTCGCTCTCCCCCATCTGATGATGACCTGCATGGTGTGGACACGGCTGGGGCTTACTCGGGGTCACTCTCCAGTTGTGTGAGTGTAGCAGAGCAGTGACTCCCCAAGTAACAAGGACTGATTGGCAACAGAGACAAGCACCCGGAGTCCCTTAATAGTTCCAACCAAGTGCCTTGCTTAACCGTGCCCGCACCACTAAACCTCTGTCAAAAAAACGTGTCTGCGTACTACATTATAATGGTAATTACCTCCTGAGATGTCAATCCTGTACCTTATCACCTATGGATATATATATATATATATATATATATATATATATATATATATATATATATATATATATATATATATATATATATATATATATATATATATTGTCCATACGATTTACCTAACTGTTCTCACCGCTCTCTCTCACGCCGCCTTTACTCTTCTGAGGGAAAGGCACTGAATAATCTTAACAATACAACAACCACCCTGGTACTGTGTCTGTCTTGGGTGTGGCTCAAACTTGCCAACATAATAGCATTATATCGGAGCCCGATGGGCTTGCAAGCCCAGAAACTTGCTGCGGCAGCCTGCCTCATCTGTTTGCCATTCCTGCGCCACCGATAGGCGAGCTACTCGTTATGCGACAATGCCTTGCAACGTCCAAAAGTAGTTCACGTGTGTCAAAGGGATGTGTGCCTACACGCAGTGACTGTATAGTCACATCTGCCAGATTTGACAGCCTATGAGAAGCCCGACCAGCGGGGGCGATCCAAAGCTGAGACTGCAGTAGTCACTACAGCTGTAGTCTCTGGGCATGTCATAGCAGGATGCTGCAGAATTGGTCCTTTCCGCAAGTCCCGTGCATGCACCAGTCCTTCAGTCGAAACGCCAATCGTTCAGTCGCTTCGGCAAGGGCTGTGGGGATTGGGGCTTCAGTTTTTAGCCTCGAGGGAAGCCCCCCAGTTGCCCTTTGGGTACATTGCTTGATGAAGCACGGTCATGTAGGCGGGAGCAGTCCTGTAGGTGGGCTGCAGGGTAGATTCCCAGCAGTCTCTTCCACGCAGCCGCCTCCGCCCACAATACCAGCCCCAAACGCCCTAAAATCCACCCTCATGTACGCGTAATTCGCTTGTTTACAATCGTGGCTGGAAAAAGTTTCCTTTCCATTCCTAGACCATATACGATAAGAGCTGATCAGTGAAGACACCTTCAAAGTGATTTTGTCTGCAAGGATGCGAATGTCTGAAGAAGCGGGCCGGCCTTTCAAAGCGCCTTGTTGGGACTCCAAGGTGTTGTGACTCCTTAGTTGTAACCGGTGCCTAAGCCGGCACGCCCGACAAGGCTTTGGCTTTCGCCATTCTTTGGAACCACGGAATCGGCGCGAGTTGGGCTCCAGGCATTGCAGAACTGCGGAATGCAGACTGCGGATTCGCTCCTATATTTAGTCCTGAGACTGTACGGTACAACTCCGTCTGACTGTAGAAGTCAGAGGAATTGAGTCATTTCCTTTTGACACGCTCGCTAAAGTTGATATGACCATTGAAACCACTACACATAATCAAAAGTAGATTCTATGTGTCTTTCTCAAGGATCATCTGGGAATGCTATTTCCGAATGAGCAAGACTTGTCATCTCGCTCAACTGTGGGATTCTGCCCTCCCCAATTCCCAGCAGCTGGCTCCCATTGAAATACCTTTGCCCTTATTTTTCAGGGTTTTCAAGGTACATACTATGGTTACTAGTCTTTTGTATTCCCTTGAACTTAGGCAAGCAAACATCTTTCGGCCTGAACTTGTTGTTTCCTAGTTTTAGTCACAGGAGGGTGGATGCAGCCTTCACACGTAACAGACTTCCGTGTTAAGTTTTAATTAGCTTGCAGATGCTCTGTACCTGAGTAGTGGGGAACATGCCGCGTGGAGTGCACAAGCTCACATTGTTGTGGCTACCCGTCGCCGCATTCATAGCACAGGGTACAGTACAGGTGCGAATCATTCAGCGTTTACGTTATTAAAGCAATAAGGGAGTTTCTCGGCTGAGTTTTCAAGTGGCGAAAGAAGCTGGATCTATGTCGGGGCGACGCACGCATGCAGTCCAGACCACGTCCCTGTGAAACACTTTTTATTGCGCACGGCTTCAGGCATTTTCATTGATTATTGACATTATATCTGAAGAGGCACAGGCAGCGACGAACATATATGCTGGTCTATCCGCGTCTGTGGGCACCAACAGTGATCCGAAGAATACCTGGCAAGTAGGGATCCCGACGGCCTAGCAACTTATCATTCTTTGATGAACCAAACTCTATATTTCTGAAATATACTTGTTTCTGTATGCAGACATTGGCAGATTCCACTGGAGGAGGGCTAGGAGACTCCAGGGATTTGCTGACGTCCATGGAGGTGAGTGTAAGAGTGTAGAAGAAGAGGGAGGGCTCGTGACGTGTTGGGGGCAGGCACAGAGAGCGAATGCAGCTCCAAAGTATGTTAGAACATTCCCTGCTGTTGCATGCTGTCACATATCACATGTGTCACAACTATAGCTGACCTTCTGTCCCTGGTGCAGAAAGTTGTTCTCAACTACGTGAGACCCGATTCACACCTCGTGGACAACCAGTCAGGCCAGGTAAGGGACAGTTTTAGAGAGAACAAGGGAGTCAATTCTTTGCCCACATGCTGGGAGGGCCAGTGCGTAACCCACACACAGAGCATAACCTCACCTTCATTACCCTTCTCTTCCCCATGTCTTTAGCCATGTGTGTTGATGGTTTGAAAGGAACACCAGGATGCCTCACACCAGCCTGTGATCAATTTGGTAATGGTTCCTCACACACAAGCCAACAAACTCATCAACAAATTCCTATTCTTGTCTTCTGCACAGACACTGTGCCATGCCGTTTCAGGAATTCTGTCAAGGAAATAGTAATTGCGGCACACTGTCTGACAGGGACCTGAAGCCGGTATTGAGTCGCAACCAGAGCTAGCAATCCCCTCCCAGGTCAGCCCCAGCAGCCAACCTTTAGTCCAAGTCTCTCGTTCGGCAGTCTACAATGGCCTCCCCATGGTCTCTACTTTTGAGACCCTGGTCCCTGGTACCCAGTCCATGGGTTCTGCCATGCCAGGGGTTCCCGGCACGCAGCCCGAGAGCACCCAGGCTGGGGTATCCACAACCCAAACCGTGGTCTCCGTCTCCATCACGCAGTCTGCGGTACCAGGACCTCAGTCCCTGCCCATGGGGACCCAGTCTCTTGGCACTGGCACCGCGGGCACCGCCACGGAGCACATGGCCGCCGGCCCCGCCAACGCCCACTCAACTGCCTCTGACAAGCCAGCTGCAAGCCCTGCGGTACACACGCTGTTCCCCAGGAACCGGATCGCAACCCACAATGCCCCATCCTTGACCCAGAATCTGGAACCAGGTAGTCAAACGGAGCTTCCGGGAGCGCAGAGCCTGGCCCCGTCCCCTCTCGGGGCTGTCCCTCAAAC
>MVGU01000843.1:227500-257500 GCA_002005505.1 Botryococcus braunii
ACAACGAGGCAAGCTTGCTAAAACAGGTGTTGCAGCAAGATTGAGCTCTGCCAATCCAGCCGCAAATAAGCACAATGATCTGTTCAGTATCATACGTGCTCAACTGGGCGACTTCATGTCCCTTTGCAGGTAAAATTATATGGACTCGAGAGGTGCAGAGCTACACAGGCACTCCGGGCTATTCCCGCACCTCTCCAGCAGTAGAGGGGGATTTTGTTGTGATTGGCACGAACCATGGAGGCATTGTTAAGTATGCAAAAATACCTGACTCAACCTACGTGCTTGCACTGAGTAAGAACAATGGTAACCTCATCTGGAAAACACTGGTCGATCCACATCCCTTGGCTGGTATTGTAACCTCCCCGACCATAGCCAATGGAGGAGGTGAGAGCGCCCTCAACCCCTTCCACATCTGAAGCCCCCAACATTAATCTTCTTGGGAAGCTACAAGGGCCTCTGCCAGAAAAACATGCGCGCGCGTATGGGCGCACACACACACAGTGCAAACCAATCTGAATAGAGCATTATTCTGCTTTAGATTAGAATACCTCTTTCCTTTAGAACAAAGGACCTTCCTCCCGCGCTCCCTCTCCCTCTCCCCCCCCTCCCACACACGCACACACACAGACACCCCCAACAGTCGGATTTAAGAGTAGATGTTCTACCGAAAGTCTCCTGAAACCATTGCTAGTAGTAAGCGCTTGCTGGCATTTCAGTACTCTTTGATAGATACACGTGTGGGGTTCTGGAACCTTTGGCTCCGGAGCCCGGGTGCCCAAGATGCAACTTCTCAAAACGCCATGGTGCTTACAAACGACGCTGTTTTTGCTATTCTAAAGCTTGCTCTTTCATTTGAAGTTTCTTTTTCAAAGTGGGGAACCTTAGACTTGGGTCTTGCAATGCAGTTTACATCGGCGTTTCATCTACTGAAGAGGTGAGCTCGGCAACACGACCTAAAACATAGACAAAGATTGACACTTTGGTACTACAACAGCAGCGGAGGTTGAGAGACCCCAAGCAGAGATGACTTCAAGCCTGTGGGTTGTCAAGTGTAAAGCTTTGCGATCTTTTGTTCTGATGTGGGAAGAACTGTTTGATGCACCTCGGTCCCTACGCTCCTTCTTAGCAGCCGCTAGGCTGCTAGGATGTTACCAAAATGGTTTTCTTTTGTGTGTGTGTGTGTGTGTGTGTGTGTGTGTGTGTGTGTGTGTGTGTGTGTGTGTGTGTGTGTGTGTGCTTTGCATGCGTATGTATGCGTGAGTATTCCAAATTCGGGTTGATGCTTTATTTTATTAGGCGTGTGCTTTGTTCACGCGTATGTCCTTTACATCTGGCCTCTCCATTGTTTTGTTATTGGTGCAGAGCTTGCAAGACGGCACTTGCTGTAGCTTTGTTGGTACAGCTCAAAAGTTGGATCTTTACACGGGCAAGGTTCTGTGGAGCTTCAAAACTGTACCTGCCGGTTATTATGGTAAGCCATTGCAACTTCATTTGAAGAGGACGTTCCATTTAAACCCCCACCAAAATTGTTCTGCTGTTAAAAGATAATTGCCCTTCCAATGTGAACATTGTTGCAAGTGTGCACTCACGCGCATGTGTGTGTGTGTGGGGGGTGTAAGTTTTCTGCTGTCTGTTGGGGGTAGACTCCCCTGCATTTATCTGTACTGCACTCATCCAGCTTATCTACTCGCATTGGCACTCAAGATAGCTAGTTAGCAGGCATCCCTCGGGCAAGCATAGTCAGGCCTAGGAGATTGATTGATGTTTGACGTGATGTGATCCGACGCAGGTGGTGCCATCTGGGCCTCGAGGTGCGCCTGTGTCTCATCAAAGAGGCGCAAACACTTTTTTTATATGAATCCTTCGTGCTTTGATAATTTTACAATACAAATGCCTAACTAACGAGTGCATCCGATTGCTTGCAGTCCTCCAGTGGATACAAGACGGAACCTGGTGAGCTCACTATATTAGCAGCTAGACCTGCTCTTGCAGAAGGCAACCCCTGCATGATCTGAGTACACTGTCAAGCTTGTGGAAGGAAGTGTCTCAACTGTTACAGCAGGGGTATTTGCTATATTCAAGCAGACACACAGAACCGTTCTCATATCAAAATGAAAAAGCAGACAGAGGAATGTCATGACTTTACTGACTTTTCCGTATCGTTTGTGCCAGGTTTATTTTGCCACAGGTATGTCTTGGCATACTCTCTTTTCACAACCTCGCAGACTTTTTAGGTTCACCTGTAGATTCTCATGTGGTCAGAGAAACGCCGCAAGCTAATGCCTGTTTTGTCACCGTGCTTGCTCTAAGCAGACTTGTCTTGATGGAGTGTGAGCAAGACCAGTTGCACGTTACTGCCCAGAAGCTTAATCCTTCCATGCAATCTCACAGCAAGTTAACAGCATTGCATGGTTGCCAGGATCGGAACAGCTTAAGTTATCCGTCCCCCCCTCCCCAAATTGCAGGCAGTGGTCGTGTTGTAATCGTTCACAGAACGATGCGTTCTGATTTAATGCATCCAGCATCTTTTTGTAGAGACATGTTGGGAAGGTGAAAATCCAAAATGATGTTGAATAAACATATTCATGTGAAGTAGTAGCTCCAGTGCAATGTTGGGAAAGCTCCCAAGAGGACCCAGCATGCTGCAGGGAACAATTACATAGTCCCTCCCGACGTGGACAAGTGCCAGGAAAAGAACATTGGAAACTACACAGCTCAGGCGCTGTGTGAAAGCCCTGACAACTGGATCAACAGCGTGGTGGCGCTCGATGCCACTACCGGGCAGGTAGGGGGATCAGCCCACCTACAGGAATGACTTTGCGACAGTGTTAAAACCCATGATTTTTTGCCAACGAGGACCAAAATTCTTGACAAGAGGGAACGTGGCGAAGACGAGGCGAACAGGGACATTATCTTCATTATCCTGTGGACATGTGATGGGACTGGCGTACATCCATAGTTCAAGGGCATCTCCCTAAGGATCAAACAATCCTCGTAGAACAGTATCTGATGGCTACTCATGCTTATCAATCAAGAAAACGGCTGGCACAGGATTTGTTATGGAGACTGCAGTGTTCTGGGCCACCACTCGTTAGTGCTCTTTGGTTTGTGGCATACAACTGTACGCCCCATTCCACAGAGCGTTGATGGCAACTGGACCAAAAATGCTGCAGACTCCATTACCAACAATGCCAGGGTTCCGAACCCCATCAGGAACATGGTTGGGACATCGTTTAGAGGCTTAGAGCCGTGTTGTGCACCCGTTTCTCTTTTGAGACGTTTGGGCCTATGCGGTGAGATGCCATGGCAGCTTTTGAGGGCCTTTTGGACCGCTTTACAGGCAAATGCTGCAATCTCTTCGCGGGGATTTTTCCCATGCCTGTGTATAAGAGGACGAGTACTGCGAGGAAAAAAATGGTTGCCAATTGTCTGACTTGCAGGGCATCCTCAATCAAGGGTGTACACGCTCACTGCACGGAAGTGCGAGCTCGCATTAGGTAGGCAGGGTTGCTGCAGCTTGTCGTGTGTGGACCCGTGAGGATTTTCAAGGGTTTGTTTCATCGGGCAAAGCGTGGGTGTTGTGGGTGGGAGGGATGAGGAGCGAAGCAGTAGAGGATGGTGTGCGGTGGAAAGGGGGGGGGGAAGCCTAACATGTCATAGTGAGAGTCACGGCATAGCACCTGTCATGGTTTCCATTTCAACTGAATCTTTGCTTGCTACTGGTTGGCTGGAAGATTTCCAACCTGTACTGACAGGCTGTGTGGGTCGGGGTGCAGTTGAAGTGGGGAAGGAAGTTAGGAGCTGCAGATGTATGGGTGGCAGCTTGCTCCCCTGTTGCGTTCATCTTTCCTTACAGTAATTGCACTGGTTTTAGCGCGGTAAAGGACTGGGACTTTGGCCAGGTGAGGGGGAAACTTGCAGAGTTCATACTGGTATATATAACCGCGAGATAATGTTTGCTGCATTTCTGTCGAGTGCGGCGTAAGGTATTTTGGGAGTTGTGTTATGTTTGTATGCGCAGCTTATTACCACTCCCTGAGTGTGTGTTTCATAAAGTATGTGCCTCGTGAAATAACTCGGTACCTAACATAGGGTCTTACAAGAATATACAATAAGCCGGCCAATTGTGCCTGTGATGAAGGCGGACCAGTGAAAACCAACACAACACTCTGCAACAAAAGATAGAAATGCGGGTGCAAAAGCAGAGTGTGTGCTTGTATGATCAAGCATGCCGCCTATGGTCTAGCAATAGAAAATTCCACAATGGGGGTGGGGGAGGAGAACAAGAGGCAATCCATTTTCCTGGTCAGTGGTAGGCAGACTTGTTTGGAGGGATTCAAGCAGAAGTCTGACGGCAAACCGATTTGGTCGTTGGTTCAGATGCCAATGCTGATTTACGGGAAGAATGGTCAAAGAGATTTGCTGGCGATTGGCCAGAAGAGCGGAATGGCCTGGGGTTTAAATCCCGATACAGGTGCGTTAACTGCAACTCATCAGGCCCCGACTTGCAAAGGATCTGATGCCTCAAAAGACATGCATTACAAGAACATCAATTTCAAAGGTGGCAGAGAAAACTGTTGAATAGTGTGGGTTCATAATAAGCCCTACTTGTAATCCAGGAGTCTTAATGAACAACTTGCAAATAGTTAGGCATGATGGATTTATGGTATGCGGTTAGGAGAGGCTTCACTCTTAATTTTAAATAGTTTGGTAGGGAGTTGTCGCCTGCAATTAGAACTGCCTGGAATTCCTGCTTGTCTTCTCCATTCCAATGCACGTGCACCACGTGGTGAAATAGGAGAGAGGGGTCGACAATAGATACTCGTCCCACTGCCCACTGGAGGAGGGCCCATTGCCTGCCTGAGAATGGCTTCGGGGTTTCGTCTTGCATATTGACCCTCTCCCTCCATATTCCATGGCAGAAGCAGGTTTGGCAGAGAGAGTGGTGCTAACATTCGCCATGTTTGTTTATCCCTCCACCCGCTCCCCCCCGCCCCCGGGGGGCCTCCTCGTTCCGCCTTTCTCGCGGGAAATGGAATCTGGTATTCAAACATGTTTTCATATATCCCGCACTGCTCCCCATTGCCCTTCCTTGAGGCAGTGAAAGCAATGTCTTCTTTGCCTCAAACAGACAAACGTTTCAAACACTCTTGTTGTACATTTACTGGGTGGTGCCCAACTATCATGCCCATGCCACATCCAACGAGGTGAAGAAGGGGCCGAACCTTAACATCCTGTTGACGGCTTGGGTGCAGGCGCCATTCTCTGGGGAACTGACACTAAAGGCACATCTAAGTATGGAGGTATAATGTTTGGAAGTGCCACTGATGGAGAACGAATCTATATGTCTAATGCCAACACAGGAAGCGAGGTAAGATGGGCATGACCGTATGACATGCATGCCAGACGCTTTATCATGATACGCCCGTGTCCTCAACAAGTTATCCCCCAGCAAAACTCTATCCTGGCTTTATTTCGAGATGACGCATCATGCTCTTAAAGCTCTCCCTTCCGTGCCCATGCGCCTTCACGTTCAAACATTCTCCATGCCAAGGGAAATTCAAGCCCAGCACCCGCCGGGGGGGGGGGGGGGGGGGCTGGGTGATTTGATTCGACATGGCATCTCAAACTGTTCACAATCCTGCAGGAAGCGCATGTCAGGCCTTCCCTTTGCCGTTGACATTCCTCACCACAAGGCGTTTGTAGTTGACACAGGTTCTGGTTTGTTGCAGAACTTCCCAATGATAAACACCTACCCTGGGCAGATGCAGACTTCCTTGGGCTCTTACGCAATCGGTTTGGATTTAAACGGCAACATTTTGTGGGAGACAGCGAATCCGTGGCCTGTTTTGGTGTCCCCTATCCGCCTATTTGCAGGCCTAAGCCCCACCTGGGCAGTAAACCTTGGCCCAGTCTCGGTTGCAAATGGCGTGGTCTACTGGCCGTCAATGGATTATCAGGGGCGGCTAATCTTCTTAGATGCCAAGAATGGTCGTATCTTGGGGAACTTTGAAACTGGCCGGCCAATAGGTTCTTTGGCCTGTGGGCCATCAATAGTAGATGGCACTATCTATGTTGGATCAGGGTATTCACAACAGCTGCTACCAAGTCTGTTGTGGCATGCTTGGGCACTTACCCTCCCATCGCTCAACACTGGGTGAAGAGCTGGAAGTTGAGGACCGTTTAGCCTTGGATAAACGGCCATTGGTGGGTGGGAATGGATAAACCCTGACCCCCCACCCCCCCTTTCCCTCTCCAGGCCTCCCACTGCATCGTTCTGGCAGGCTCGACTCATGCTTGTGCATGCCCGTTAATGCGCATTAACGGGTGAAGAACACCAAGCGTCGTGGATCTCATCCTCTTGATTCTTACAGCCTGATGAGGAGGCTTTGTGTAACACTGCATGTTCTGAAGGATGTAGGCACATGCGTGGAGACCATTTGCAGCCACAAGAGTACAAGCTATATTTCTGCGGTGTATGCATTAACCGTCATTGCATTGAACAGAGCGTTGGGTTTGTTTGTCTGTCTCTCTGTGTGTGCGTGTGTGTGTCTGTCTGCGCGTGTGTGAGCTTAAGACTTTTGGAGTTTGAAAGATTGGCAGACTAACATCTGGCCTCTGCTTGCCAGAAGTGCCTGCAGCCAGCTCTGTAAAATTGCAGATCGCACAACCTTTTTGCATAAGAGCAAACAACCGAGCATAAATGTCTACCATTACAGGGGTTTTAGCTAAAAAGCGCTGATTGTCATGTAAAATGAATAGCTTCCAGATTGCCACAGCTTTGCAGTTGCTTGCTGCATCAACCCTCCATAAGTTCGTACACATACGCATACATGTTCAACAAAGTGAAGGCCGGCTGCCCCAAAAGTAGAGATAGCCGGCTGCCATATAAATGCATCATGTTAAAATGTATGTACCTTGACCAGGCCCTAAATGTCACTGCTATGTAGCTGTACACTATGTGTACGGCAAAACTCATCCACCTCCACAGTGTTTCTACACCCCTCAACTTGGCAGTATCTCCCCACAACTGATCTTCAGGTATACCTCTCAACTTGGCAGTATCTCCAGGCAACTGATCTTCAGGAACACGCACGCACGCACGCACATGTAAACGTGGACTCCAAAAGTTTACTTCCATGACGCGCTAACTCACGGAGCAGATATTCAAAACCTCTTCACGGATCCCTTTTCACAGCATTCCCTTGGGAACTGCGAGATTCTGTAATCTTGCTGGTGCAATACATAGAAGGCAAGCAGTAACTGCTGTGGAATTGCAAGGGTCAGGTTCGTCTCTTCCACAAGACAGCGATATGCCAACGACACAGTCCACTTTCTCACGGAACCGTTGTGCAAGTGCAACTGAACACAGCAACTGGCTTAAAACACTTTGAAATTGCTAGCCTGTAAAAATATGCCAATGGGCATTTCTCAACAGGTGCACATCTGGGAGCGAAGAACCTACAAACTGGACAGGCAGAAGCCCTAATGCTGGCACGCATTATCCTAGCATGCACAAGGCAGGTCCATTAGTCCCAGTACTTGATCAAGCCATCCCACCCACAGGTTGCCACCTTGGATGACTCCAGAGGATGCCAAGCACTGTCAATGCAGACCGTCTCGTGACACTTCAGCGTCCTGAAAACCTTTGTCGTTTTCCAGTCCCAGAACCAGCACTTGCCCTCACCATCGCCAGACAGAACATACCGCCCATCTGGGGAGCAGGATGGCTGGCACGCATACCCTGCCACAGTGTGTCCCTGCACAATAACAAAAATGTGTCAAAAAATTCCAGCAGAGGTAGATTGACAAGATGATGCAGTTGATCCAGCAGGGCTTGCATACTCCTCACTCTACTCATGCAGATCTCAGTGTCCTGACGTTCATATGGAAAGATATCAACCATCTCACGCCATTCCATCGCACCTTGAAGGTTTTCTTTCGGTTTTGTCGAAAGCGGTCCTTTGTGGAATAAGTCACAATCTGGTTGTCAAGGGACGTGCCAATGAAGTACTGGTTGCTTGGGTGCAAGGATACTGCCGGAATGCTGTGCATTGTGGGGTCGGCAATGTACTTTATTTGCACAGCGATCCCGTATTCCCACACTCGGATAGTTTTGTCGTCCGATGTTGTCACGAAACGCCGGCCTTCATCCACAAAAGTTACTGTATTGACGGCAGCCAGGTGGTAGTCATAAGTCTGTGGAAGCAGACCATCCCCATCAGCCAGGCAAAGTTGATGTCCAAAGCGGGGGATGCGATTAAGCAAGCCATATTCTCTTAATCAAGATCTATCTCGAGCGAGGATTTTGACCTTGCTTTTATCATCACCCCTGTCTTCTCATGGCCAGGCAGGAGGTTCAATGAAATGCGACCCATGCATTTAGAAATGTTACTTTCTCAAACTGTAGCAGCACAGAATATCAATCCTTGTGCAAGCAGTGATTACTTGTTCCAAAACCACAATCACTACAAACGAACAATTGCATTTATGACATGCTTTAAAAAGGCCCACCTGGATGAGGTCACCCGTGCTGGAGTCAAATTGATAGACTTTCTTGTCACCACATCCAGCCATGACTACATTCTGTTTGTCTTCGTCAGGATGGAATTTTGCCACAAAGAACATCTTTCCCTCCCCAAGGGATCGAATGGCTTGCCCTGTCTCAGTGTCCCAGATTTTGATGACTTTGTCATAACTCGTGGACAGGAACTTTCTGCCATCATTGCTGAAGCATATATCCTTGACACCCTGCATGCCATAACATATGAGAACCACCATGTTAAGGTTACCAAACAAACACACAGCAAGACTAGGTGATGTAGGAAGGCCCCTCAACTTCCAAAGCGACCATGTTCAGCACCCCAACAACGAAAATCCCATCGGCTCACAACCCAGGATCCCTCAGCATTGACCCACCTTTGAAAACCCCATGTATGTGCGCATGCACTTCTGGTCGTTGAAAACATCCCATATTTTGATTTTTCCATCCAGCCCAGCCGATAGCAGCAGATGACCAGACCCAGGAAAGAAGCGAATGGCATTGACGCCCTTTGTATGCCCGCTCCAGGTATGCACCAATTTCTGAGCAACACAGTGCCTCAGCATTGAGGTATTGCTCAACCATGTGCCTCACAAAGAGCAGCACTACCCCATGAGTCATGCTGTACACAATGGACCAGACGTGGGGGTTACTTTTACGAATTTTGGACGAGTTAGGCATGATGCTGCCCACAATCTCATGCCAGAGGAGGTTCTACAAAATATCTACCAAAGAATTGGTAAGATCCATTGGTTGCAAACAGATATATCTGTGGTACTGAGGACCCATGCAACTGATACATTGACTCAGTCACCAGTTCTCCCCCCCCCCCCCCCCCAAATGGCTGCTGCAATCACGGACTGTTCGAGATGTCCGCGCAGAAAATAATGAACCTGTGAAAACTCACTTTGTGTACGATCCAGAGCAAGCTATCTTTAGCAGCTACAAACGTAGGCCAAGAATGGTCCACAAGGAAGGGTACCTTGGGAAGGAAGCATGTGTCGTTTTCCTTCTTATGGTCTCTTGGGGCATCAATCCACGTCCTGCCGGTGGCCTTGTCCACCTCCTCCTTGCCATGAAACCGTGTTTTTTCCGGAATTCTAGCTGCCTCACCCCGTGTTTTCTGCGCAACCATTTTCATTACATAAGGAATGCTGAGCATCGTGAAACCAGGTCGATGTTCAGACCATCATGACTACAGAGCTTAAAAACTACATAACATTACAACTTTTAAGAATGGCACACTCTTGGGCTCAAGAACTACAGCAGTCCCACTCAAAGAGCAACTTTTGCTGTTGTGCCTGTGCTGTAACCTGCAGAGTAAAAGCTGATCGATGCTGGGAGACAATGGACAGCACTTGACGCCAAAATCCCCTTTTGGGGCATACATGTTTAAGAACGACTACCTAAGCGCAAACACAAACCAATAGGACATCCTGCTATCAACACAGACGGAAGGTACGCATACTGCCCAAGACTCTGGAAAGGGCAGATGATGCATTTCGAACCCATACTTGACATGCCTTTTCCACAACAAAGGTATGCATGAAAGCGGCATACCCTGCTACCCTGAGTTCCAGGCTCTGCACCCTCCTCAGGTTCCTTGATAAACCCTTCCTGTTCCAGCCACTCCAACTGCTCAGCGGTAGGCCGTGCTGGCTCAACCTCTTTGTCGGCCCAAGGTTGCCTATCTTGGAGAACCCATGGACCCGAGATTCCTTCAGTTAAATCTAATCCTGCCTGGTCATCCTTCCTCCTCTCTGTTTTCCGCCTCTTTGCAGCAGCTCCAGTTAAAACCGTGGCACCTGTGTAATGTTAATCATTGCTGTTATAAACATGAAACAGACATCAGCCAAGGCATCAGTGAGGTCCCCCAGAATATACAGCATTTAAATTAAGTACATCATGACCCGGTTCTCCTGGCAAAAACTTGCACAACCCCTTTCTAGCACGAACCTTCCATATCATGTGGGTCTGGCTCTGTGATCGCTCTGCTCACAGATCCGATAATACATCTGTCAGTATTCTAAGCGGAGGAGGGCTACTTTTGACTGTAAAAACGATTCTTAGCCGCGAAAAATGTCATCAAGGATTTGAAGATAAAAATGCTGAATAGTAACATTAGCCCTCTTTTTTCTAAATTGTGAGGTTACCTTTTGCCAATGCATGTACAGAGAAGACGTCAGGCCTAAGGAAATCGGGTTCATGGCCTACGAGATTGTGGTTTACAAATCTAAGAAAACACCATGCCCACATGCACACATGAGCACACGCGCGCGCACGCACAGGCACGCACGCACACACACACGCACACGCCACACACACACACACACACACACACACACACACACACACACACACACACACACACACACACGCACACACACACAGGAGAGAAGACGGCAGGGGAGAAAAAAGGGAGAAGGCAGAGTGACATCTTGCAATTAACAGATACAAGAAAGCTCCAAAAATGCAGACTTGAATATAGCAACTGTAAGCATTTCTAAGAACCAGGGTTGGAAGAACAAAATTTATCTTCAAGCAAACTATCTAATCGATCTCCCTTTTCCTCTGCTGCAATGTCCCCATGCAAACCAATATGTGTCAGCCTGTCAAATAATTGTTAGGACATGGGCTCAGCTACACAGAAACAGCCAGCCTTTGTCGCAAACAACTTGATTTGCAGGGACGCAACAGCATATTCCACCATACAATTCTCTCACAAGACACTCTGGGCCAGACAGGCATCAGGAATGTGATGGTGGCTACCATTCTATGATCTGGGAAATCAACAAAAGGTGAAGACGCTCACCTTGATTACGCTCCAACGCAGAAATGTCTCCAACATGAACTTGTGCTCCAGGCGCCACAGCGTATCCATAACTGTGGAATGTCTGGTACTGGTCGTCGAAGTGGAAGGCATGCATGTTATGATCCTGGATAGAGGTTAAAATGCAGGATTTTCATTACTTGCAAATGACAAGGTCCATCGTTATGCTGAAGATCTGCTCTCAATCTGGCAAGGTGACAGTTTTAACAAAAATTGGCCAGATTCCCATTCCGGAAGTAGTATATGATCCCTGTCTACCACTTTGCATGATAGCAATCGCACTACTCTGAAGGGTGCACTGCAAACTTTCTTGTTCGAGTTTGAAAATTAGTACCATCTAATTGCCAAAAATGAGTCTGCCTGACCTCTGATGACAAATCCATTCTATCGAGACCAAAAATTCAGGAGTTCATTTCCCAATTCAAACCACCAAAGGGATCAAAAATCAAGTCAAGTCACTCAAAGAAGGAGACAGATGAGGATTCCAAAAATGTCTAAGCCGCACACACCTCTACATGCCCAGATGTGTGGTTCCTTATCCCAGGTGCCACCCCTCCTTTCCGATGTGGATGTGCTGGGCCGAGCAATGGGGCAGATATATCCTCATATGGCAGATTAACGTAAATCTCTCTGGCTGTAGCATCTGCGGTAAGGGATCCATAGCGTCAGAAACTGGAAGTACGCACCCCTTGCAGCCTAGAAGGGCTTTCTCTACCTTTTTAAGTAACACATGATGATGCTGGCCAGTTCAGGAAAGCACACAAGAAGTGCCCCACCTAAACCAACATTAAAGCATGGATGGACGTCCTTTGGGGCGTCCTTTGGGTCCCTCCCTCGTCAAGACTATCTCGATGAATTACACGAATGCCACATGCTTACACAAAGAATATGGCTATGCTGCTCGGAATTCAGCCAAAAACAGATCCCCACAATAGCGGCACTACGTCTTACACACAGGTTTCCAGCACTGTTTGAACCTGAACACAGAGTGGATCTAACTAGATATTTGAGCAGTTCTCCATGGCATGAGGCAAACCTGGGAGATGACGGGTGTCCGCTGTATTTACTGCACGGCTGTCCACTAGCTGCAGGCCTGTTGTATCTACCTGCAAGTGTAGCAGGGGCAAATTTCACACCCCACTTACAAAGCAAGACTGCACAAATGCACGACCTTCAAAAGAAAGAATGATGCACGTTTTGAAGTTAACAGATTCGGTTCACAAAGTGTCATATTAGCATCTTCTCATACGCTGGACCATTGAGCCTTACCTGAGGCGCTGCAGATATGACTGGCAGCCTTACAGGTCCCATGTCCATGGAGCTAGCATCACTATCCTCTTTGCTATGAGAATCATCCGTGTACTGAGCAATCAAGTCCATGTAGAACGTGCTACCTCTCCTACACTGTACTGTCCACAAAAACGAGCAACCCCTACAAGCAAGGGGCCTGGCAGATCAACACTGGGAAAGTACTACCCAGCGCCAGGAAGAATGATGCAGCTACTTATAAACTTGGAATTAACTCTCAACTCCTCTTAGCTGGGCGGAGTAAAATCAACGGCTTCCCTCCCTGTAGAAAGCCATACACAAATTAGGCCGATCAGCTACACCCAACTTATTGAATAAAGAAAAATTCTAAACAAAATGATTTGTCTTGTTATCTTTAATATTTACTACCTTTATTTCGGACCCGGGCAAATGACCTCTGGTCACGACCCACGGGAGAACATAGGAAGGAAGGGTGACGACGCAAACAATGGCTTCCTAAACACCCTTCTGTCCAGACCAGAAAACCAAGCCGAGTGTGAAGAACTGCAATTCTTTGAACTTATACGGTTTGAACTCTCTAATTCCTCCTGCATCTCTGGAGGTGCATAGGATGCAACTCTGGAGATGTACGGATCGCGAGTTGCTGGCAGCAACGTACCGCCCCGGCCGCCCGTAGAGGCCTACGCAGGGGATCCGGGCCCAGAAAGTTGATCACAAAGAAAAAACTGTGGGTCACAAAACAATCTAGTTCACCTTTTGAGGCTTACGAAGGGAGAAGGGATGCTGTGCAATTGTTAAAATGTGTTTCTTACGGGCCGCCTGTATGTGTTGGGGGAGGGGGGTGGGGCATATCTGTTTGGGACCCATATGAGAGTCTTCTTTCGGGTGTTTTCATGGTTTTCCTCTCAGTCGAGTTATCTCCCTGCGCTAGGGTGGACACATGGTATAGCCACGGGGTCAAACTGCCGGCAGCATTGGTGGGAGTTTAGGGCTCTCGCCCCCATCTTCCTTTTCCTTAGCCTAAGGTCACCTAGGCAACGGGCAAGTCGCTTTTGCGCACTGCGGAGTCCCAGACTGCGCACTCCGCACTGCAGAGCCCTGGAGACATGGAGCCCTGGAGCCCTGCTGGAGACCTGGAGCCCTGGAGCCCTGCAGAGCTCCAGGACAAGGCGACAAGCGGCCCGGAGGCCTGAGGCGGCTTCGCATATAGCACGGCTGCAAAACAAGTGTGTAAGGCAGCATTACTAATCAATGATTATATCGATAGAGAATACACTTATCTCGATAGAGGATGCAATGTGTGTGTTATTAACACTGACGTTTGTGAGGTAGGTATGTAAACAAAGGGTATCGGGTAAAGAACAGAAAGTTACATCTGTTCAGCCAAGTGAGCGTGATTAACGAATAAAAGAACAAAGTGAACACCAAGGTACCTTCTGGTATACCTAGCACTGTGAAACTAAGTACGAGTAGTTAATGACTTGTACTGTAAGATTATATTGATTACTTGTACTGGGAGGGGGGAGAGGGGGGAAGAGAGAGGGGGGGGAGAGAGAGAGGGTGGGGGAGGGAGGGGGAGAGAGAGAGAGAGAGAGAGAGAGAGAGAGAGAGAGAGAGAGAGAGAGAGAGAGAGAGAGAGAGAGAGAGAGAGAGAGAGAGAGAGAGAGAGAGAGAGAGAGAGAGAGAGAGAGAGAGAGAGAGAGAGGGGGGGGGGGGGGGGGGGGAGAGAGAGAGAAGAGAGAGAGAGAGAGAGAGAGAGAGAGAGAGAGAGAGAGAGAGAGAGAGAGAGAGAGAGAGAGAGAGAGAGAGAGAGAGAGAGAGAGAGAGAGAGAGAGAAGGGGGGGGGGAGGAGAGAGGAGAGAGAGGTGGGGGTGGGGAGGAGAGGGGATATGTATTATAACATATACGTTATCTTCTGGAGAGTCTACTAGTGAATTCCGGAGTGTTAGCATGCGCTACAGTCACTTAAATGAATTGCCAAATCCCCAACCCGGCAAGAAAGATGTCTGTTCTGACTGTGCGGTAGACCCCAACTGTCATGTGAACCATCGTGAGAAAGTCTTAAACTCCGGGACAAAACACCCAGAGGAAAGCTCAATGGGCAGTATAGCAAACTCTGGGGATTACTCTTTTTCTCCTGGTTCTGTACCGTGTCCATATTGTCTTACTCTCCAACTAGCTTATCACTCTAGAGATCTGAACATGTGGGGGTTTACCAAGTTAAATGTCGTGTGCGTTTTTTTACTACATACAGTCAATCTCCTCATCACTAGTAGTACCACCATATCCAACGATGATATCCTACACGCGTGTGGGCGGGTGTGTGCGCGACTGCGCGCGCGTGTGCACGTGAGGGTGCACAAGTGTGTGTGTGTGTGTGTGTGTGTGTGTGTGTGTGTGTGTGTGTGTGTGCGTGTGTGTGTGTGTGTGTGTGTGTGTGTGTGTGTGTGTGTGTGTGTGTGTGAATAAAAGAGAGAGAGAGAGAGAGAGAGAGAGAGAGAGAGAGAGAGAGAGAGAGAGAGAGAGAGAGAGAGAGAGAGTGAGTGAGTGTGTGTGTGTGTGTGTGTGTGTGTGTGTGTGTGTGTGTGTGTGTGTGTGTGTGTGTGTGTGTGTGTGTGTGTGTGTGTGTGTGTCCGACTTCTTGCTTCCTTCCTCTGTGATCTCAAAGGCCGGAGATGTGCATGTTTTGGAAACGCCTTTGCAAAGGTGCTTTTCAAGCACGTGTTGCCCATCAATATCGGTGCAAGATCCTTTTGCACACAATGGGGACATTCCACGGGTGAAAATTCCGAAGTGGACAGGTTTATTCTTGTAAAGTTATGCGCAAAAACAGGTCAGATTCCCAACCATGCCCTGGTTTGTCCACAAGTTTCATCAAAGAAAAGGCACGAACACAACACACGACATAGATTGGGCTTCATATACCATAGTTGGACTGCAGTTTCCGTCCTGTTAAGGGCAACTTTCAACATGCATCACGAGGTGGTGGTACAAAAGGACCTTGTGTAGGGGTCCTTTTTGGCATGCAGGAAACCGCGTGGTCCTTTTTACAAGTTGATGGTACAAAAATTCGGTAATCGTCCGCTTTTGCGGGGTCTGTTTCTTGGAAGGTATCCTGACTCCGGAACCCGGGATGCCAGTAATAGGCATCTTTTTAAGAATGCAGGCAACAATATAGCGTTAGGACGTGCATTGTTAGGCTATGGATGCATCGTCAGAAAGAAAATGCCGTCGCACGTACACAACTGTAGAGATCCAGGCCAGTGCCGTCGTCCCAGCGCCAGTAAAGATTGCCTGGCCCACTGTATCAGCATTCAAGAGCTTTTGGGAGGTACCGGCAGCTCTGCTTGATGGAATGAAGACCGGCCAGGTGCGGCTTCGGCTGCTAGCGCGTTGTCTTGGCTCACTACGTCAGGATGAAGTCTTACAGCATTAAGATTCCCTCTGAATCAGCAGATAAAGTTCCAAATGAGACCCAATGTTGCTTTTCGAAAAGGTCCTTGTGGCCCCAAGTGTTGCTCGACGCCAGGTTTGGCGGGGTTTCAATGTTTTTGACCTGTCCTCCGTCTCTGGCCCGACTTTCGGCGAATCCTGTTGCGACAGCACGCCTGTAAGTCAAAATGTACTCGAAAAAAGTACTTCTGACTGGGCTCACGGTCTGCTGTTCGTTGCCGCTTTGAACTCCCTGGCACGGCGCGACCTCAATCTTTCTGAAGGGATCGGTCCTTCTGCATATGCAGGTTGGCACTTCCATAGGTTCTCAACGAATCGTTGATATTGGCGCGGGCCGCATTCTTGAAGAAGTCACGGGCATAGACAATGAGAAGTGGACCCTGTAAGCCAGCCTTTCTCTTTCTGGACGGCGCAAGTGGCAATGCGAATGAATTTTCTGCAACATCTTGTAGTACATGGGAAGATGTTACAAGCCTGATAGGCTCCTGTGCTGTAGGGCTTACAAATTGGTCTCGAGCCCGGAGAATATAAACCCATTTCCTGCCAGCTTTTTGAATTACAGGTATGATTGCAGCATTTCCAATAGAAGTGATCTCTTCTGAGGGGTAAACCGGTGCAAACTTTGCAGGGGGAGCCAAAGTATGGAAATCCGCCTGTGCTTTTCAAAAATGACATGGTTCATGAGTGCAGGTGCACGTGCAAATTACGGAGAGTCAGTGTGACTAACGAGACTTTTGTTGAGATCTGTGCAAAATTTATGACTGAGCATCACTTGGCAGATTTCATGCACCACATTTGGACACGCATGGTGGAGGACTCTCTGTGGAACTTGTGCAGGCACTTGACTTCCACCAAGGTAATGTCAAAAAGCAGAGGCGAATTTGCATAGCAAGTTTTTTCAATTTCCTGCCTAGTTCCTGCGCACCTACAAGCATTTCTGATAATGCTAAAAGCCAGTGTGCAAGTCTTCATGTCTTTGCATCTGATGGGGAAGGAAGTTGCTATGGAAGTTCAAGTGGTATACAACCAGAGGTCAACATTCATTGAGGTTCTGTTCAAATCATTAACAGATTGAGGTCTGAAAACTGGGTAATATATTTGGTTTTCAAACATGCCAATGCAATGGCTGCACATATCTGTGCAGGGTGGGCAAATTGCTTATCCGCAGCCTTCCTTTGGTCTATATGCAAGACCCCAGCGCCAAGGTCCTCCGGTCTACTCAACCCCTGTCATGATGGACATGGACCTGGGAACAAGCAGCCCGGCCTCCCCTGCAGTTCTTGGACACCTTCCTTCAGTGCCCAAGTCATGTTTCGTAATGTCATCAGTAGATGAACAATTATTGGTCAATCAAATGCAGTCTCTGAGATCATCAGTAAGTGCCTTTGTTCCATGCCATTCAATCAAGAATTCCCACTGTCTCTCGACTCCTGCTTCATGCCAAGAACTTGGCAGAGAATGGTCTTAGGTTAGGCGTGCCGCATTTCTGCCCAAACAATGGTGCTCACTACGTGCTACTGCGGCACTTTATCATTGCTGGCAGGTCTGTTGAGTATTTTGAGGCAGAGCAGTCCGCCTGCATCATGCCTGATGGCTAAGAAAGTCCTTTTTGTGACCCCAGGCTGTGAAGCTTTGGAAAAATGCACTGTGGAGTCACAACTTTTCGTTTGATATTGACTTTTTGATGGGTGAGATGCATGAGAGAGTTGACCTTCAAGCACAACATGCTGATAAAGGAGAGGCCTGTTGAAATTTTAGGAGGAAGGTATAGCATGCTGCTCTTCAATGGCTGCTCCTGACTTGCGACAGGGTGATTCTGAAACACGTTATTCTTTTTTCTGTATCAGAGAAGCTTGAAAGTACCTCTCAGATGCCATGCTCTTTGCAGGGCCTACAAGGCGGCATCGAAAAGTGTTCTGAAGCGAACGTCCTGGGTTGCCAGCTGAATAGCAGCAGTTCATCCCTCAGCACTCATAGCCTAAGCAGGTTGTCTGGACCCCCAACGCCGGACCAGTGGGACCAACCTCGAGTCACAACAGGATGCCGCAATGTTAGTATCCCTATGATGGTTGACAGGGCTCCATCCTCATCTTCAGACGGCATGTGCCATCCGCAAAGTACGAAGTTGGACCATGCGATGAGCCAGGGATCCCTTAAGAGATCAGGCTCCTCTCTGCCACCAAGGAGTCCAATTCCCAATCCGCCTTTAGGGAGCTGTGAAATGCAACCTATGGTTTCAGCCATGATGGATGCAGTCCAGAGGAATCTGCTTTCTTGAAATGCTATTTTTATGCCTTGGTTCTGATTGAAATGTGTGAAGTTGCAGGAGCAGGACTCAACATTTGGGATGTTAGTGAAGGCATCGCCAAGAAGCAATCCCTTTGAGTGGGCCAAAATAACTCAAACTGTTTGTTTGCCCCTTTTTAATCTTGCCAATTCCCAATGTTGTACTGCAATTGGGCCGTACAGAATGTGGGTTGGCTAATACTTTCATTGCCGCATGTTTTGGGGACACGTTTTGATTTTTGTCCTCACCCGCACCAATGAAATTTCCCGCAATCTGTAAGGGCTACTTCCGTATTTCGGATGAGTTGGGTTTAGGAAGTGAAAGATCATTTCTCAGGGAACACAGGGCCTCAATGGATGTGGTACTTCATACTGCAGCCGGTTCTTCAGAATAGTGGGGCACTCCGTTGCTCACTTCCCATGGTCTCTTCATTTCAAACATTTGGTTTTGGGTTTAGAAAAGAAAGACAATTCGGAACTTGTTGGTTGTGAAAGAAAGGCTCTGTGAAGGAGGATGGCAGAATTATAATATTTTGTCAGTATGTTGAGTTGTGGCCTCAGGAAAAGCTCTGCACGATGCAAGGCTTTTAGCAGAAAGTCTCATTTCACAACTGTTTTACCTTTCAAGAGGAGCAACTCTTGAAGTTTCTAGGTCAGGTGGAATCTCAACGCCAGTCTTGTGCAAAGAAAAATATTTGGTTTTTGGGGCGGTATAGGGGTAGCCCGTCGGAGCAAATGGTTAGTGCAGTACGAACTGGCAGCCAGTCACTTTGTTGATTGCTGAAGTCACCAGCAATCTGGTTGGAAGTCGCACTGTTTTTTGTATTCTTCTAAAAGTTTCCATGTAGTAGTCAGTATGACCAGTAAGTGATTGTGTTGTGTTATGAAGGATGGAACGGGTTGCTCTAAGCAGCAGGGATGAATGCTTACCCACCTTCGCAATGTGTTGTATATTGCATTTGCCCCCTGAACAGCTTCAGTGACTTTGCTCTGTCAGTTGCTGGAATGGGATTTTGTCTGATCAATCCTGAGCGGGTGGGAACTGGAACACACAAGTCTTATGTTATGCGCCTCATTGGGGCTTCATAAGGTTGCTTCGTTGCTGTGGGGTTCCATTGAGCATGTATTCTGGCGTGACAGTACGCCAGACCCATGTGGAGGCTCTCTATGTTAAAGGATTAAGGAATGTATGCTTACCAATTTGGCATATGGTGAGTGTGCTGTTGCCAAAGGAACATGAAAGCAGTAATCAGGAATTACATGTCGCACCTCCTGCTGTAGCCTCCTTGGTAAGTTTCTTGATATGGTAATTGGACCTAGGCCAATTGTGCCATTGATTCTGGCACTTTATAGACTTCGTTTCTATGCATGGTTTTACAGCCTTGGGGGAAACTGCGCGGATGTTTTCTTCGAACTTATTTGTTCAGGGAAGCCGAAGGGTAGATACTGGGACCAACAGCAATCGATTTGTTTCTCCTTGGCGTCCACAAACAATATTTTTATGTAGTTCTGGAAGACTAGGATGTGGGAAGTCTTTCCAAGTCGTTCTTCCTGTGCTTTGATGTTGCCTGTCTGCTCTGCATGCAGTCCATGGGCAAAATGGTGGGCATTGGAATTGAGAGTGTGCACGTTAGTGACTTGGGGGTCAAATGGTTTCATTGGGGTAACCATCTCAATCGTGCACTGTTGAGGTCAATCCTGCTGGAGTAAGGCAGCGACCCCCCCCCCCCTCTTTCTCGACCATCGACCAAGCCTGCAGTTTTTAGATCCATTTCCGTCCCTCGGGCTAAGGAAGCATGTCCAGACCATCCCTCTCTGGATCCAGAGAGGATCCAGAGTGGCAGGGGATGGCAGCAATGTCTTGGAAGCACTGTCTGAAAATGGCTCGACACCTAATTCCATATGTCTGGTGTTGGAAGGTCAGGTCCATGAGTGTCAGGGGATGGCACCAATGTCATGGAAGCACTGTCTGAAAAGGTCTCTACATCTGATTCGATATGTCAGGTGTTGGAAAGCACTGCTTGGATCCTGAAGTCTTAAGCCTCTTCAAGAAATGGCTTTATTTTGCCGATTCCAAGCAAACAGACTGAGATTCAAGTGAATCCTGCTTTCGTCCAGGACATGGCTGTACTGTCATAGTTTAAGCCTCCACTTGTTGGTTTGAAAGGTGTATTCTTTATAGCATGACAGTTTTCCTGTCCTTCCTTTTCATTATTAAGATATTACAAAATTGGAGGTCGGCTTATCCAATCCAAGTGCGTCCTTTAGGGTCCGTGGGACCTATTGGTACTGGTACTTGTTTTAGCTGGTGGTGAAAAAGGAATGAATTTGGACAGGGAGTTGGTGATGGCAGTTCATATGAGCCTGCCTCCTTATGTACAGCTTGTGTGTATTTGTAAGAAGTTGCCTGGCTGTAGTTGGCAGTTTGCCATGTCGCTAGGGACGTTTCACTGCACTTCCTACTTTATGGCAGTGCGCTCTGTGGATTTTGGTACCGCAGACAGTCTTGGTAATTCATGCCATACCTGTTCTGACGTCCACCATGGTTTTCCAGTAGGACCCTCAGATAGCTCAAGTTGGATTTCAATTGATCGATTAAGGCTAGAGGCAATGAAGGATGGAAGCCCTTGCCTCCTAGGAGGACAATGTCAGACTCACATTCCCAATGCTGCACGTGTAGGCCGTCAATTGAAGAGGACGTCCATATGGCGGCTCCCAAAATACATGGGACTTCCCGTTATATGCGGGGTACCTTGTATTTTCAACCCGATGTCACGAAGGAATAATCGGGTGCATGTATGTATATGCAAACTGATACGAGTGCTTTTCAAGGTACTGGTATCATTTTGAAACTTCTGCTAGAAACTCACAGACATGAGCCTGCTTTCAAAGGCAGGTTCTGGTCAGTGAGGCGACTGGCAAAGAAGCCCTCCCTCAGCAACACGGACGGATTGTGTTTGTGCTCCAATGCGGATTGTTGGAAGTTGCAAGAAGTATCGTAGTGTTGCCCGGCCTCTCTTTATGACGGATGCGCATATCCATCTACGTTTCGGCTTCAAGAAGCTTGAACAAAACAGGACCTCAAGGTCCGATTTTGTCCGTTCTGCTTCAGTTCTGATCGCTACGTAGCTGTATACAGCAGCTTTTACTACTGATCATTCACTGGTTGGAACATTGAGCAACTCTCCAGATCTCGCGTCAGCGGCCTCTTCAGTGATACCAGTTGGTTTCTGTTCCTGGGTATCGTTGTTGTTGCGCACTTTGTCCTGGTTGCAAGCAATTGCGGTTGGGCTGCATGTACAGCTGCTAGCAAGCGCTTGTAGATTTTGGGCTAATGCTGACTCGGTTTACATGAAATTTCAAGATGCACTCACGACAATTGTAGGCCTAGCTATAGTTACAGGTGGTCATTACCACGTGAAATGGAATCAGTCCATGTCAATATTGAAACATAACGGATTTTAATGGATCTTTCTTTGTGTATACACGTAGGCGCTAATTAGAGTGCGACGGGGTTAACTCAATGTCTTGACCACCCGAACCAAACATTCTAATCCAGTGTAGTATACATACTAGCGTTTTAAAATATTTAGGTTACATAGCATAAGCGTTACCTAACTTGCCAAGAAACTCTGTGGTCACCAGAGGTTTATTTCCTGGACCAGAAAAAAACCTCGAGCTCGTCCGGATGATAATTAAAATATTAGCAGACAAGGCCTCTGGGTGTGGCATTCAAGTCCTAGGTAGCTAGAAATGAATGCTATCTTTTCTGATGTAAGTAACTGTGTACGTACTCTCTCGTGTACACCCTCTTGTTGACAATGATGGTGTCGTTGTAATTACCCGTAAGTACCGCTACGATGATTTTCTGTGGCACCACTATGATGATTTCGTCACTGGCCGATGGGATGAGGAATCCTCCTATCATTTAGGATCCTCCTAGTTGATTTAGATTTGCAATGAGGGCAGAGGTGTTTCCGTCGAGGCTATGTTGTCTAACTTTAATGACGAACGCTTGACCCTCGAATCTCCCATTTAACGTTGTTGACACTAGTGTGGAGACTTCTGTATTTACAGGGTACTCAATTGTTGCAAGGTCTACGAATGCTGAGCTCAATTGTTTCGAGTTGAATATCTCGGATACGTATACCGGTACGTACGCAGGTAGTATTATTGTCAGATTCCTCCCTTGCTTTGGAAGAAATTGCCATTCTAATGGCAAGTTATGTAATGGTTAGCAGCTCATACTTGGCTTGGTTAAGAAGCTTTATGGAATCCCGAGCGATTGGCACGTACGCACTTGCGCTGCCTATGCCCCCTTAGTCAATTTTGGGAGACACAGTAAGGCACATGCTATTCTACAGTCTGCATTGTTACATGTTCGGTTTACGCTCACATGGGCCCTAGTCTTTGGGTTGGGGCTGCTGGGCTAGCACTAGTGTAGTGATAGCATTTGGTCCTATGTAGGGCGGATTCAGTTTATTTTTCGATCGAACAAGCGGGTTCAAAGAGTCCAGACACCTTTTGCGTAGAAGACATATGCTGCTGACCTGTGCCACATCATGATGCAGCTGCCCTGAGCCGTAAAAGACATATGCTGCTGTGTGCGGGAGATGGCTGGTCATTGTAGGTTGAGTTCTATTCAGCCCAAGATTTCTCACGTTGTAATATGTAATTCCATATTTGGAGTAGATGCTTGTTTGCGTCAAATGAAACAACGAATTAACCACGAATTTGAATACTCGAGTACTCTTGTCGTTGAATTGCTGCCCCGGGGGGGGGGGGGGGGAGAAGGAGGAGGCCTCGTAGGATCCGCAAGGGGTACCGGTGGAACTCGTAAACAATCCTCTAGAGATCTCCAGTCTGAATCCTGAACCTTTTAGAGCTCCATATTGACTGATTGAAACTACATCAGTTACACTGTGTGTGTGTGTGTGTGTGTGTGTGTGTGTGTGTGTGTGTGTGTGTGTGTGTGTGTGTGTGTGTGTGTGTGTGCCTAGGTCTATACCAGGACGACTTCACCATGACCCAAAAAGTATGTTTAAGAAAACAAAATTACCTCGTAGAGGACCTGATTCTAGTTGCTCCGGTCATGATCACACACACATTTACATATGTGTCAGAGGCTCAAATCACCGTCCGGACTTGCAATTACTTCAACCGCCTGTAAATATTAGTACAGGTCCTGGTCAGTTCTATCATGCAGTACTGTACATAGCAGGAGTATTAAACTGCTACACAATAACTTGCACTTTTATCATTGATCAATGATAGTGTCGCTTGTCCGTAATGCTCTCGAGCAAAGCAATTGTCTGCGCAAGGGGGTGCTATACCGCCAGACGTTCCCAACTGTCACTGAAACAACACACTGAAGAGTCCGCACAGTTTGGAAAATGGGTTGCTCCACGAGCAACCGTGAGCCAGTCTCAGCCTTCCTCCTACTAGCGTTATGATTCTGTGTTAAACGCTGCCTGCTAACGGCGCTATGCAAGGCACCAGATCAAGAAGACCCGCAAATATACGATGAACTCTTAGCTGCAAACCAACAAGAAAAACAGCTACTGTGCTTGCGCAGTCACACGTGTGCAGGACAGACTTCTCTTTTATCTTCACATACATTTTAACATGCAACAGTTTGATGTAGCATATTGCATATTGTTAAGTACGACAACATCCCAGAATCTCAGTAAGGGCGTGGCTTGGCCCATGATTCCACGGAAGCCATGCATAACTAGGGGCCGAAACAATATTGGATTTCATACGGGTTCCACATGCTGGACTCGGGGTAGATCAACACTAACCACGCTGCCAACGCCTTCGGGGTACCATTTTAATAAAACCCATGGGGTTCCTGGCCAGGAACCCCATTTTTTTAATTGCACTGAATGTCGTGCGCAAGCACATTACTCCACCGCAAAGTATACGAGGCAACTGGTCTAGCTGTCTTGCGATCCTCCTCTTTTAAGTAAATATAGTGATCCAATCCATACAAGGTACATCCAATCCGAAACCAATGTACCATCTTGTGCTCCTCCACTCTGAATAAAAAGCGAAATATACAGTGCCTGTAAACCACGTGTTGTACCATGCTGGCATGCAGAAGCCCAGGGGTTCCCTCTCCGTGTCTTTCGCGTCCTGGAAAAGCCAGTAATTACTATATGTGTTTAAAAGACATATACAGGGGGGAGATTTTCCGAGTGGATTGTGAGAAAAGCAGGGTGGTCCTCCCCTCCACCCTCCCCACCCCCCTCCTTCGGCCCCTACGTCCCCTTCTGAGGTGCAGCTGGGCCCCAAGGCAAGCTTAGCTATGCTCCCGCAGACGGGGAGCGGGGCACCAGAAGAATGAACGGGAGCTGCAGCAGCCCCACGACAGCAGCAGTCAGGACAAGCCACGGCAGATTGGTGAAGTCGTGGCCCGTAACGCCAAAGGCACGGGTAAGGGCAGCGCCTGTCAGGTCGCCAGCGCCTGAGCCTGCATTTGAAATGGACATCAGAGCTGCATACAGCGTGGCTTCCACTCCCTGCAGCCAGGCACATGCTCCCGATGAGCCCCTGAGCAGGTGAAGACGACGCGGAATCTTACAGGCAGGCTGAACACAAAGGTTGGTAACCTTCGTGTTTCCAGCCTGTAAGAGGTTAATAACCTCCGTGTTACCTACCTTAACTTACCAGCCACACGCGCATGCACATGCGCATGCTTCAAACCCCCACTGCGCCAAACGTTTTGATCTTGTGAGCTCTAGTTAGGACTGAACTCAGGATGGCACCCTCAACCTCCGGTCACAGGACCTACCACGACTGATGTCGACAGCTGAACCCCTGCACTCTTCCTTTCTTCCTACCATTTCCTTGCTGCTCTTCCCTGACTTTCCAATCCAAGCGAGACCTTGGAAGCTCCCGAACTGGGGACCAAGGAGCAGGATTTTCTGCATGCACACTCTCCAAATGCCATTGTGGAGAGCCTGTACAGCAGTTTTTTCGACGACAACCACATTGGGCTCCCCCCCCCCCCCCAACACACATTGTGTTCTCTACTCGGCCTCTTTCTCCACCCTCAATTTTCACATCAAACTAAGAAAGTGCAACCATGGAAAGAGTCAACACGCCAAATTTAAAGCAGGGGTGTTTCTTCGCCAGTTATTGTCCTGCTCTTGAGTATGCTGTAACGCCAGACATCATGCTGTTAGAAGCTGGCGGGAGTTTAGAGTGTGTAAGGTGGCCCATCTTATAAAGTGGGGAAGCCCATCTTGTGAGAGGCATATTTATGTCTCATCATGACCTTTTGATAAGCTACAGAACAAAGGCACTCTTCTAGAAGAGCTTCCACCATCAGCTTCCACAGAAAGCCCATGGTGAAAGAGCCAAGCCCATTAGAACAGCTGCAATGGGTCTTTGCACTATTCTCCATCCTTTGCACTGATCTCCATCTGCTGTCAGGCTAAACTAGATGCTGGCGGACGGCCTGCCTACTGTGACTACTATCCCCCCATGACGATACTGCTGGGGTTTAAGGAGAGAAGAGGGCATGAGAATGGAGTGACAAAGTACACTATGATCACCCCCACTGCGAGGCGAAGTAGGTGTTCAAACCAAACCCCATCCTGGATGAACAACTTTTAGCTCAAAGTACAGGGAGAAGGCCAGCAATGGTTACTACCGTTTGTCTCTCGGGCGGTCCAGGATGATGGTAGGGGCCAACGAATTTTTATCAGATATAAAAGCAAGACCAAACATGATAACAACATCATTGATGAGTGCGGAAAGGAAAATCAAGCATCAAATTTGGAGCGACAAAGTGACAAGGTTTTGACATGAAATACCGCAGGTGCGCTTTGGCAAATCCAGAATGAACACATCTTTGGTGATGTTGCAGGCAAGAAACGAGGGTTCACGATGTGGGAGGGAGTTGTACAGTACAGCCAGTCAGAAGCTACTAGTGAGTTGTTCCTGCGTGGAATAGGGAAGACACAGGGTGCGAGGGCCCCCTCTTGCCGCAAGGAAAAAGATTGGGAGGAAACTCCAGGCCAACACACACACACACACACACACACACACACACACACACACACATCTCTCTCTCTCTCTCTCTCTCTCTCTCTCTCTCTCTCTCACACACACACACACACACACACACACACACACACACACACACACACACACGCGCATGCACGCACGCAGGCAGACAGACAGACAGACAGACAGACACACACAGACACACACGCACGCACGCAGAGAGGGAGTTGAGGGAGAGAGCGAGGGAGAAAGGGACAGCGACAGGGGGGGAAGAGGAGAGGGAGGGAGGGAGAGAGGGAGAGAGAGAGAGAGAGAGAGAGAGAGAGAGAGAGAGAGAGAGAGAGAGAGAGAGAGAGAGAGAGAGAGTGAGAGAGAGAGAGAGAGAGAGAGAGAGAGAGAGAGAGAGAGAGCGAGCGACAACACACCCACACCCACCCCACACACACAGACACACACACAATGAGAAAAAGGGGGGGGGAAGGGCGGGGGGAGGGGGGGAGAGACAGAGAGAGAGAGAGGGGGAGAGAGAGAGAGAGAGAGAGAGAGAGAGAGAGAGAGAGAGAGAGAGAGAGAGAGAGAGAGAGAGAGAGAGAGAGAGAGAGAGAGAGCGACAACACACCCACACCCACCGCCACACAGACAGACACACAGACACAGACACACACATACAATGAGAAAATGGGGGGGGGGAGGCAGGGACGGGGGGAGAGAGAGACAGAGAGAGAGAGAGAGAGAGAGAGAGAGAGAGAGAGAGAGAGAGAGAGAGAGAGAGAGAGAGAGAGAGAGAGAGAGAGAGAGAGAGAGAGAGAGAGAGAGAGAGACAGCACAGGCCGAGAACATATGGGGACACGTTCTTAAATAGTATACTGCTGTTTACAGCCATCCTTACCCGAGCCTCTTCTTTGCTTCTTCTTCTCCATATCCATGTCCCAGGGCGGCCTTCATCATTAATAATACTCATTGAAAAACAAAATCAACAACAAAAAGTTGTGGAGTGCATCCAACCTCAAGGCTCATAGATATCCCTTCAAATAATCAGACCGACCAAGATTTTGTCGAGGTGGGCACTGCCATGATCTCATATCCTTGCTGTTTTTGGTCAGCCACAGCATTCCAAGTCAGCAGACACATGCACAGACGGTCGGGCCGTTAGGAGCACCTCGGGACAGATTCTGGCGGCCAGAACGAGCACAGGCATCATGGCAATCCGACCCAGCCCAGTCAGCAGCACAGAGTCGAACACCACAAACAGCTTGTCCGGCAACCCAAGGCCTTGGTTCCAGCCTGCACCCCACAAATCTTCAAGGGATGTTGATTAAAGGCATGTATTCTTTGATACGAGCGGCCATCTGTGAACGCATGCGCATAGCCCCCTGGGATCTGCAAGCTTTATGCAGTAATTGTCTGGATTCTCAATGTGCAATGCTTCCCCATCCATCAGGGCTGAGGAGATAAACCTCCTGTAAGTTGGGAAAGGGCAGGGGAAAAGCCACGGAGACCAACGGTCCATCCCCCTCTACAGGCTGGAAGGGCGCGGACTGAAAGACTTCCTCCGACTTTTCAGGAGGCCACCAACGACAGTCTTAGCAAGTACATCGTCAGTACACCCAGGAGTCCACCCTCGAAGAAGGATTCCTAATCAGGCTCCGATGACTCGTCCATGTACAGCGTGTACAGCGTCAGTACACGCGGGAGTACACCCGCGAAGAGGGATTCCAAATCAGGCTCCGACGACTCGTCCACCATGATACGGTTGTACGAATCCTCCACGTTGCCCGTCATGATGACTACCCACAACGACATGATTGTACGAAACTTACCGTCATTGCCCGTCATGATGACCACAACGACATGATTGTACGGCGCTAGTCATTGCCCGACATGATGACTACCCACGACATGATTGTACGAAACGTACACGCTACCTGTCACGATGACAAACCACAACGGCATGATTGTACAAAACTTACACGTCACCCATCACAACGACTAACCACAACAACATGGCCTGCCTCAGAACACCAAGCTGGCCAGGCACTCACAAACTGATGCGCCTCGCCTTGCATGCCAAGGACTTGTCCTGATTACTAACAGTAACTGCTTCTGTGTCTGACCGCCTGCCTCCGCAGAAACACGTCTTCGGAAACACGTCCGTATTCTAACTGAGCTTGCAAGCCTGGTGTTGAGAGGGCAAAGACTGCACTGCATAAAGCTCTAAATCACGCAGCCTTGACTTCAATGCTTGGTCGCTGGTACGCGTATGCACAACCATCTGTCATGAAGCCAACCGACGAAGGACAAAGTGTTGTTCGGCGTTTTGTATGGGTGGATCAAGCTGGTAAAGATGGGAAAGAAGGCAGTGGGACAGGACGCCGGGTCTCCCCACCTGTGACTAAAATAAGCTGGGTGCACGTGCAGACAAAGCCAATCAGGGACAGCCACAGGAACAGCGTCCTCAGCTCGATTCGCTTCAGAAACCGGTTGAAAAGCACCACGCCTGCACCCCAACCGCCACTTGTGCGTTGCCTGGTGTATGCGGCAATACGGTTGCTGCATGCACACAAGAACACCTCCCCACACCCACACACACACACACACACACACACACACACACACACACACACACACACACACACACACACACACACACACACACACACAATTGCACATCCCAACAACAGGTGGCTCATATTCATCCACCATTGATGTTTTTGATTGTTGGCCTCCAGGCCGTACCAATACACCCAACCTAATCGCAAAAGTGAAGTGGAAAGGGCCCTTCTTGCCACGTGTTAAGGGTCTCTTCGAAGGTATTTCATAAGCTGGTGGGGCTGCAGGTACATTGCACAGTCGACGGCAGCGAACTTGGAAGATGGACAGACAACATACCGATTACATCAAAGATGTCAATGCATCGCATGCTCCGCTGATAGTGAAACAGTGGGAGCATATGCACCGAAGATGCATTCACACCTTCGGTGCAGTTGTTCCTAATGTTTCATTATCACGTGGACCAGTGCACTCGTTACACTGTACTGCGCGAATAATAGAAACCAGTATCTTTCGCTCGGGTTCAATTCAACCGTCCGCAACTGGCGTACATGCTGACGTAGGATAGGCTTCATTCATTATTCTAAATGCAGTGTTTCAGCATCGCGCACCATGCAGCTCACCGAAGGGGCGGAGTACTATGACACCGCTTCTTCGGTTATCAGGGTTGGTAAGCGGGATCCAAGAGTATTGTATGACACAGATGCATGTTCGGTTTGTAGAGCGTCTGCAACCAAGTAGGATGCTCTTTCTTCGTCACATTTCACTTTTGGGTGCCACCACGGGGTTGAACCGGGCGTGGCATGCGTTCTCTGTCTCGATGATCATAACTTCTTGCAGCAGGACTCCCAAAGTGACCGCCAAAACAGACAACCACCTGTTGTAAAGGGTAATAACAGCGCACGCGGCCCGGGAAAACAAAACTTTTCGAACTTGGTTATAAAAACTTTTTTCCTTTTTATGAGGGGAATCGAGATATTTTGCACAAAACAGCATTGCCCCTTGTGCTCCTCATTGATAAGCCAGGCTGTCTTGCCGATCTCAAGGACCCATTCCT
>MVGU01000843.1:262500-312218 GCA_002005505.1 Botryococcus braunii
ACACATGATCGCATGATTTCATAATTACGTGCACATGGCTTAACTTAGGCGGGCACGCCTTTTCTTATGGTTTTCAAATCGCACGCATCCCGCTCAACATTCATTGTTTCATAACCCACATATGTGTCCAAGCTTAAATAAAGCGGGCAAGTAAAAACTTCATGGTTTCATGCTCCAAATTCTAAAAAAGGCACGAACGGAGTCCTTTTGCTAGGCTGTATTTTCGTGTCATTTACATGTCTTAACAATTGAAAGTTTCAGTTGAAGAAGATGACATTCATAGCCTTGCTTGACGTTCTAGGTTGGTTTCACACGGGAAAAGGGGGGTACAGAGGGTGAAAGCCCGAAGTGGAACTCCAAAATGCAACACATGTTGACTTCAACCGTAGGGCATGGAAACACTGGAAGAGCATGGTTGGCCGAGCGGGCAGCTCATAGCCACAACCAGTGGTGAAGACTCAAGGCCGAAATGCTCGAGAGAACCACTGTCTTGATGGACTCAAGACAGCATTCTAATGGACACGGTGGTGGCAGTCCATGCGATGAGGTGCAAAGAACCACAGTGCCCACCTATCGCAATGGCCCACAATTCTGGTGATTGCCGGAGCCCCATTGGCTGCCACTGGCGCAGGCACCGCCAAACATTGTTCACAGGGTGACCCCCGTCCAGCTGAAAGTGCTGACGTCGGTTGCTTGAAGGGTTCATGTTAAGCATGCCTTTGTGGTCCAGCTGAGGTACCTCAGTGTATGATACAGTTGATGTCCCTGGAAGATGCGTCCCAGAAAGGAGTTATTCGAGATAGCTTGCATTAGTAGCTTCCGTCTGAGCTCATGTCAGCTCCAACGAAACCGTGAGAAGCCACAAAGAGCAAAGGAGCCATTCTAGAGGGCACATGTGATCCAAATTCTAGATGATAGAAGGAGGAAATGGAGTTCGGCATGTTCGCAATGAACTCCAAAGGGCAGGTAGTTCGGTTGTAGAGCCTGAGTCACCGTACCAGTGCGGCTCTCCAAATTGGAATTGTAGGGATGCAATGCGTTTTCAAAGCTCATTGGATCACAAGGAGTGAGTGGGGTAGATTCGATTTCACTTCCTTCCTCGAAGTCGCCGAACTTCGCGTTGTCGACCGTCGGCATGACCCTAACCGTCTGTGCTCTGGTTTGACATATGAGGACATAGCAGACTTAACTACAATAAAATTCCATCCAAAACAACATATGATGTCCAGGTCCAAGAAAAAGACCAGAGATTTCGTACATGCGCAAGATAGATACCGTGTGCGAAACAAGCCCGGTGCATGGCGCAAGTATAATTTGCTACAAGTTCGTAAATAATAACAAAGCCAATTCCGAGAGCAACTTGAGGACTCTCAAGCATTATGCTCGCTCTGTCACCCGGGATGCCGGCAACTAATGTCCTGAAGTGGTACCTGCATGGCATCCGTACGGTTCGTGCCAAGCGAGGCGACTCTTACCGTCGGAGATTCCCACGAACCTTTTGCGTGCCAATCCGCTTACACCATTTGGGTTTACTCCCGGTTGACTGACCTTTATATGGTGGTATTAGGGCTTGGGAACCCTAAGCTGGTGAGTAATTTTCCACCAGACCATCCGGGTGGGCGGGCGGGACCAATGAAGGTGCGTAGAGCCACCCGTCCCCCGGGTATATCAGTCAAGAGGGAGGGACCCACCTAATGGTTTCCTCAGTTGCTTGTTTGAATCCTAGCCTTTGGTTTTCTATATCAACTAGCCTGTTCCCCCGTTGTTTCACCTGAAATATCCTTGATTGTCCATTCGTGATCTGGAGTCACGTGCTTGTTCGCCATTAGTCAATCCTTCTGGGGGTTTACCAGCCCTCCCGTGGCAATGGAATTTCCCACGAACCTTTTGCGTGCCAATCCGCTTACACCATTTGGGTTTACTCCCGGTTGACTGACCTTTATATGGTGGTATTAGGGCTTGGGAACCCTAAGCTGGTGAGTAATTTTCCACCAGACCATCCACCTTCCCAGTTCCCCCAACTGGCAGCCTGCTGACTAGCTGGCTGTCCTGCAGCATGCAGGATCACCCTTGGCAGCCATCATAGGGTCCCCAGGACTCCTAGGCATGGCTGACACCTTGCTCCTGGGCCGCCAAATCCCCTGCCACACTGGCCCTCCCCTGAGTGCTACAGCTGCTGACCAGTACTTCCAGTGGCTCGCCCGGGCCAACTCCATCCAGCTGCTAGCAGTCAAGGGGGCTACCATGCAGAAGAAGATCAGTGCCTTCGATAAATTCTGTGAGTTCATGAGTGACACTGGCCGCCATGCCCTCCAAGGCACTCCTCAAGACATCAAAGTCTACATGACATTGTGGGCTACCACCTGCGGTAGATATAAACATCAAGGCTTGGACCTTGCTGCGCCGGTTAGCATGCGATGCCTATTGTCTTTCCTGGCCACTGAATTTGACCGCTATGCCACCACCCATGGCAACTGGGACCCTCTCCGTGGTCGAGGTAGGCTGTCAGTGTCCCCCAATACTAGCATGAAGCCTTGCTACCTGATGGAAACTGTGTGCATGGGTTTGACTAAACGTGTAACCGTTTTGTAAACGTGTAAGTGATGTACAAATTATATGTTGCAGGCAATCCTGTGCGTTCTTTAGACGTGGCAGAATGGGCCACTGGCTACACCCGCTGGCTGGCTCACTTGGGCTATAATCCCCAGTCAGCTCACCCCTGGAGCTTGTCAGACCTGCAGCAAGTCTTGGCACGCTTGGATACTCGCATCAGCGCCACCACCGGCGTCCCCTTGCTCCGCCTGCACCGAGATGCCTTCACCATGACAATTTTGTGGGAGACATGCTCACGTGGGGCCACAGCTGTCTCCTGGTGCTTGGATGACCTGTGGCTGGCTTCTGGTATGTCCCCCCCACTTTGTCAGCTACTCCTCCTATCCCCCCTTGGGTCTCTGCCTCTTGTCTCTCTCTCTTTATGCCCCTTTTTCCTACATGCTCACATTCTGTCAGCCGGTGCAGGGACGCCTGCTGGGCCCAGCTTGTACCCCTCCCTGCAGATTCCTCTCGGCGGAGTAGTCTTATTTAAGGCCCTTGAAATCAAGCACAACCTGCACCCTGAGGTGATGATCATCACTCGCAAAGATGACCCCCTCTGCCCAATCCAGCGTCTCCATGCCTTGCTGGTCCAGTCTGCCGCACTGGGTCACCCCATCACCCAGTTTCTTTGCCGCCCCTTGTCCTCCAATAAGGACCATTTCATAGAACGCAGCCTCAGCGTGGCTGCCTTCGAAGAAGACATCGACTTCCATTTTACAGCTGCCAACATCCCCTACCACGCCACCTTGCATGGGAGCAGGCGAGGCTCCCTCCAGCATCACGAACAGCAAGGTCAGACTCTGGAGGCTTTGGGCCGCCTCGCTCAGATCAAAACGCCCAGCGTGACCAAACTCTACATCGATCCAACCCGTCACCTGCCCCCTAAGCTGCCTAAAGGGAAACGCCCTAACAAAAAGGTTCGCCTAACCTGACGTGCTCAGTCTGTGCCCGTCCTTCTACGCTTGGCCCCTCTGACAGAGGCTGGCCTTCTGGGCTTCTCAAATAATATCAAGCTGCAAGTCAGGTGACACTGATAGTCTCCATCTTGCAGCATGTGAGGTGGGAAACGCGAACCTAACACAAACATGTGCTTCCTGGGGGGAACCGACGTTTCTGCCCTCACTGGCAAATGGAGCAGCCAAGTCTTCCACTTGGCTGGTCTATTGCATACCACCAGTATGCAGTTTTTTCTTTCTTGTGCTACTTTGGCTATTACCTCCCTGAGGCACTCTCTGGGTGGGAATACCCACAGCAGAGGTGTGCCATCTGTGGGGTCTAGTAGACTCCAGGGCATGACCAGCGCGTCTGCCCCCATACCCTCTGCAGCAGGGTACCTTGTAAAATATCTTTTCACTTGGTGGAACTTGTCTACTGTTCCTGCAAAGCAATCCCCTATGGGAAAACCCCATATGCCTCCTTCTGGCAGACCCGTCTTACATATCTGTGTATATATACCCCTATCTAGTGCAAAGTCACTTGCATCATCACACCTAGACAGCAGGTCAGCCACCTGGATTTCAGGAGTGTCCCTTGGTACCCACTGGGCCCTCACTTCCACCCCTACCTCAGCTGCAGCCTCAAACATCAGCCTTAGCTCTTTGAGGGTGTGAGTCTTACCATTCATGCTATTAACATTAGACACTGCACCCTGATTGTCGCAGAATACCAACAGCACCGCCCCCCGCAGCTTATCCGTGTTGGCTCTAATGCATGTCCTGACCAATAGGCATATATTCTTCACCTCCCTGGGACAAGAAGACAGTGTCCCCTTGCTCATGAACTCCTGTTCCTCTGCTGTGAAACTCTCCTGCATGGGTTGCAGCAGCAACTCTTCTGAGAACCCCCCATAACCCCTAGCAGATGCATCCCCATAGCACACGAAGACCGGTCCCTCCTGCCTCCATGGCTTGCCCTTCTGCCTTTCTAAAGCCTTCACCCAATACAGCAAATCTTCTTCAGTTAACGCTGCTAACTCCTCTGTCAAGCTCTCTCCCCATTCCCGGAGCTCCCCCATGGCTTGAAACAACCTCCTGATGTACAAGGGGGCTAGCCGTACTGCAGGGGCCACACTCACTAACATGCCTGCCAACCTTGCCATGTCCCTCTTGGTACCCCCAGCTGTCCTAACCTTGCCTATTTCCTCCAAAATGAACTCTGCTTTGTCCTGGGGCACCTGGAAAGCTTGTTCCTCTAAGTCCACTATCAAGCCAAGATACTGCCCTTTCTTGGCTGGTTCTGACACACACTTGCTCCTGGACAAGCAAAAACCCAAATACGTTAACAGCAACAGCAGTGCCCTCATGCCCATCCACCCCTGCATGCGACTAGCAGCCAAGAAAATTGCATCATCCACAAACGTGGTCATCCTTAGGCCTCTCCCCCTGAGAGGAGCATACACCTGTAGCATGAACCTTGTGTAGGTTCTGCATGCAGAGGACAAACCAAATGGTAACACAGTAAACACGAAAAATTTTCCTTGAAAACTCAAACCCAGGTACTTCTGATCCTCCTTGTGCACCCTAAAATGATGGTAACCTGCTTTGAAATCTGTGAGACACAGCCAGTCTCCTGGCCTGGCATACTGTGGCACGTCGGTCAGTTTTTCATACGTGAAACTGACATATTTATCAAACAGGTTAATATACCTAGCGTCCAGAATCAGACGCAACTTGCCCTTTCTATTTGCCACCACCCCCAGCCCACTGCACACCTGTACCTTGTCGCCTGTGACTTCCATTAATGCCCCTGTGTGCAGTAAGTCTTCTAAAGACGCCTTGACAAACTCTGCATGCAGCTCAACCGATTTTCTATTAGCAAACTGTACCTTCCCAGGCCTGTCTCCTTGCAGCAGCTCTCGGACCCTTTGCCCTTGCCCTGGCAGTGTGGTCTTTAGTAATTCTACCACTTGTTGTTTCCTATCTTGATACCTAGGATGTTCCGACTGTGTCTTGGAATCTGCCCCTACCCATTCCAGCTTGATCCCATGCCTCAGCCAGTTCAGCACTTTCTGCTGTTCAGCAGTCAAAGGCGCCTGCCCTTGTGCCCACACGAAATATGTAGTGAGGTGCCGCGTCAGCGCGACGCGTCTCACGTAGGATGTGCGCGTAGTTCATGTTTCTTCGTGCCCTTTGGGATACGAGTAGATCTCGTTGTCCTTGTGTGTAGGAAAATGACTGTAATATCCTAGTGGGTCTCCTCTCGTCATCCATATCGTTATGCTCGCGAGAGCATCTCGTAGAGGGACGACGTAGCCGGATCCGCGCATAGGTGGACTGGGAACTCGGGTGGTTATCATTGTCTTTGGGTTTGCTGCTACGAGTGAGACATCTAGCATTCTCTACATTGTTCATTATATATTGTTCTTTGGAGGCTCGGACGACCTGCGTGAGGAGGGCTGCGAACTTGTAACGGATTGGAACTTCGATTTCTACCTTCGGTGTCACCCTTGCCTGAAACCCTTGCTTAGCTTGTTATAAATCTTAGTTACACGTCTCACTTCGTTAAATTGGTATCGGCGAGGCGGTTAGAGCCTCGAACCGAAGGGAGACGTAGGGAAGGTTGTAATTGCATTGTTCCATTGCAACATGATGGCGGTTAAACGGAAAGGAAACAAGTACTCCGGTCTCCCCCTTAAAGAGAAAGAAATTTTGGAAGGTTTGGAAAAGGAAGGTATTGAAGTCGATGATCTTTTGGAAGAGTCCGAAACGGAATTGCATCTGGCCCCATCGCCCAAACCGACCACACCCAAAACGAAACCCAAACCCACTCCTTTGAAGACACCCTTGAAGAAAAATAAGACTAAATCCCTAATTCTACGGTTATTGAAGCGGATTGAGGCCTTGGAGGGAGAACGAGCATCCACGCGGACGTCATCCACCACTAACGTCGTGCGTGTGCCTACACCAGCCATGTTTACAGGAAAAAGAGGAAGCTTCCAATTCTTTGCTAGTAAGGTGGAATCATATGTGAACATTTCAAATGTGTCAAGGGACAAGTGGGTGGCAGTCGCGCTGCAATGTATGGAGGAGCGACCTACAAAGGTTTGGGGGACATACCTCAAAAGGAAGGAAAGGGAAGGAGGTCAAACAGAGCCAACATGGGAAGACTTTAAAAATTTTATGGGAAATCGATACGACTCTACAGATTTGGTTATGGCTGCCCGGCAAAAATTAGACCATGTTTATCAAGGGCAAGAAAGCGTTGAAAGATACATAGAAAGGTTTATTTCCTTGTTGAGTGATGTAGAAACCGAATATGACATCTGCGAAAATGATAAAATATATATGTTCCTCAAAGGCCTGAATGCTCCTATTAGAGTTGCTTGCACAGTTAACCCTCAAACTGGTGTCAGGTTCACAAGCCTCGACTCAATGTGCACTTATGTGGTGCAATATGAAAGCAACTTAAAATCAGGGGGGATGCTGAGGGGACAGGAAGGAAGGAAGGTTCTCAACGTTGTGAAGAGGACTCCAACAAGCACGCCGGCATACTTTCCGGGATTCACCCAGGGGCCTGTGCTTGGAGCCGTCGGACACAACGTTGGTGGGAAGTTAGATTCTCGGACAAGCGTCCCCTCCGAGCGCCAGTGTTATTTCTGCAAAAACTTTGGTCACGAGCAATGGCAATGTCAGGCCAAGCGGGACTACTTGCAAAGGAAGAGCAGGCGCGACAGTCAATTGCCCCCACCTCCTCCTTTCCCCTCTAATCAAGCTCGAGGTGGGCAGTGGAAGGGCCGTGGTGGCCGGGGAGCACATTGGAAGGGAAAAGGGCCGGGGCATAATCCTCAAAAGTAAATTCTGAAGCCATGGATGCCACTTGCTTGCATGTTTTGCACTCTCTTGTGGCCTCCAATTTGGGAAAGGAAGGGGTGAACCTTGTGGTGCCAAATGTTAGGAAGGCTGAATCTGAGATTTCCAAGTTTTTATGGGAACAAAGGTGCAACCCGTCCCTCACTTGTTGTTTCATTGTGGGAAGGAAAACTTGGAAAAGTAAGAGTCTCTATGCTCACCGTATGCAAGGAAGGATTGTGGAAGTGTGTTCAGGAAGGAAGGGACAGGCGGTGGACATGAATGGTCAAACTAGTGTATACCCATTCTCTTTTGTATGTTGTGTGGTTCCCCCAAGACCCACACTCACCATGGGAAGTGTTACTACTGACTCTCCGCTAGCTATGACCTTTCCGGCGAATGTTAAGGGGAAAATCCTTTCAGTGTTGTTTGATAGTGGGGCATCTCATTCGCTTATTAAAAGTGATACTTTGCAAGGGCTAGGGGTGCGATACAAACCCGCATGCATATCCGTGACTCTTGCTGATGGAAGTGTGTCCGATACGAAAGGAACGGTAGATGTGTCGTTTACATTCAAGCCTGGTATAACCTCCCGTCACAACTTCATTGTAAGCCCTGCCATGATTGATGGGGTAGACATGATTTTGGGGCAGGACTGGATGGAAGAAAGAGGAGTCTCAATTGATTTTTGTGTGAAGGCTGCTCAATTTAAACATCATGGGAAGTGGGTCACCCTAAAACACGCAAATTCATCGTTGCCACTGGGGCCAAAACTTGTTTGGGGTTTACAAGCACAAGAGAGGAAGGAAGGAAGGAAGGATAGGAATGGAAAAGGATGGAAGGGTCAAGATGTTTGGAAGGTTTGTTTGTATACTGTGCTTGTGAATGAGCAGGCTGAACTGGTGGACATCACCGGGGAGGACGCCTCAAGTGAGGCCGACCTGGCGGACACCGACAAATCTATGGACGACACCCCCGTCGTCACAAAACCCCCCAGTAGTACCGGTATGACTTTCACTCATCAAATAAATGACATGTTGGAAGGCAAGCCACAGGCCCTGAAAGACTTGTTACTTGCAAATGAGGACTTGTTTGCAAAACAACTCCCGGGGTTACCCCCGGAGCGGGAAGTGTTTCACACAATAAATTTGGAAGAAGGACATCGGCCCCCCAATAGGCCCGCGTACCGTCTTGCTCCAAGTGAGCTTGCGGAATGCGAAAAAACGGTTGATGCGTTGTTAAAATTGGGATTGATCAGGCGAAGTTGCTCACCATTTGCATCACATGTTTTGTTTGTTAGAAAGAAGGATGGAAGTTTGCGTATGGTAATAGACTACCGTCCCCTGAATAAAATTACCATCTCGGATAGGTACCCTCTCCCCAGAATTGACGATCTGTTGGATAGGCTTAAGGGAGCCAAGGTGTTTTCGAGCTTGGACTTGTTGTCTGGGTACCATCAAGTGCGACTCGCAAGGAGGATGTGCCTGAAACTGCCTTCAGGACCCCTTTTGGCTTGTACGAATTTCTTGTACTTCCCTTTGGTTTGACCAACGCGCCCGCGACATTTCAACGGCTTATGAATGAGGTTTTTCACGACTTTATAAGGGAAGGCTTTGTGGTTGTATACTTGGATGATGTGCTCATTTATAGCAAAACGGAAGAGGAACACCTTCTGCAGTTGGACAGAGTTTTCACCCGTCTACGCGAACACCAACTCCTGGCAAGACTTGTCAAATGCTCTTTCTTTGAGAAACAATTGAAATACTTGGGACACATCATTGGGGAAAATGGGTTGGAAGTGGATATGGATAAAGTCAAGGTGGTGCAGGAGTGGCCTACGCCCACAAACGTAACGGAAGTTAGGAGGTTTCTTGGGTTGTCTAATTACTTTCGAAAGTTTATTCAGAACTACAGTATCCTGGCAACCCCATTGACAGCTCTCTCTGGGGCAAAAGCACCTTGGAAGTGGGGACAGGAACAACAGGAAGCATTTGACAACATAAAGGAAGCTTTGGTAAGTGCCCCTATCTTAACACTCCCGGACGTACGTCGGCCATTTAAGGTAGTGTGCGATGCATGCGATTACGGCGTGGGAGCTGTGCTATTTCAAGATGGGAAGGTTTGTGCGTATTTCAGTAAAAAGTTGGGAGCAAGCGAGAGGAAGTACAGTGCCACGGAACGGGAGTTATTGGCTGTAGTGTATGCTCTCACGGAATGGAGGTGTTATTTGTTAGGTAAGCCAGTAACGGTGGTGACGGATCACAAGTGCAACACCTTCTTGGGTCAACAGGTGGGGCTTAGTCCTCGGAGGGCTCGGTGGGCCGAGCGCCTGCAGGAGTTTGAGATTGAATGGGTATGGGAACCGGGCAAGACCAACATTGCGGATCCGCTCTCCAGGTGTCACTTCACTCAACACCCTGGACCTGGGGGGAGGGACAATGGGGCTGCTGTGGCCGGGGCTGCCCTCCGGCGCAAGCGTCGGCGCACCAGTCCGGACTCCCTCACCCCCTCCAGCCGGGATGTCGAGGGTACCCTCACAGCTCGGGTCCGCAAGGTCCCCAAGGTCACGCTCCCGGGGCCCGCTCACGAGACCCCAAGCTCCCTCGGCACGATGGAGCAAATCGGGTTGGCCAGCCCGAGTGAGCTTACCCGCGAGACCGATGGGTACGAATCCCTACTTGGCAAACTTGAGAAGGCTTACACATACGATCCGTGGTTGGCAGCGCGTGCGAATAGAAGGAAGGTTAGTCTAAAGGGAGGCTTTTGGGAGAGGAATGGACGGAAATATGTTCCTGCATTGTTTGAGGAAAGGAAAGATGGGGAACTTGTCGTGGAGAACCTACGACGTGAAATTTTGGAAGCTTTACATGATCCACCTCATGTTGGTCACCCTGGAGTAACTCGCATGTACGAGCTTGTAACAAGGGAATGGTATTGGCCGGGAATGTATGAGGATGTCAAAGCCTATGTTGCTCATTGTGACTCTTGTCAACGAGTCAAGGCTCGGAATACTTTGCCTGCTGGTCTTCTTCACCCCTTACAAATACCAGCAAGGAAGTGGCAAAGTGTGTCTATGGACTTTATTACTAACCTCCCACAGACCCCAAGTGGAAATGATGCTATTTGATTTGTCGTGGATAGGCTTAACAAGTGTGCTCATTTTGCTGCTACAACAATGAAAGCTGATGCTTATACTCTAGCACAATTGTTAAGGACATGGGTGTGGATGTATCGTGGATCCCGGGTGTGGTGGCATTGTGGATCACAAGCCACTCACTTGCGAACGCGGCCGCACTCTGGACGATCCGAACGAGCCAAATGAGGATAGCTGGAAATAACTTGCACAGGTCACGCGTTGTTGCCACAAGAAAGTGGAAGAATACAGAGAGAGTCACGGGCTCCCGCCATTGCCTCCCAAGGGCACGACTCCTAGGGTCCACCCTTAGGGTCCCGTCGACCGGTTGGCCCTCCTTGGAGGGGTCTCTCTGTATGGCCATATGGACTTTGGATAGGCTAGGGTAAGGCTGCCTTACCCGGTAGGGTTGACCATGGGTCCCTTACCTGGATAGATTTTTGTGCACATTAGGTGTATGGCCTTTTCACTTCACTACCACACCTGATCAATATGGTGCAATACTGGCGTAATAATGGACTATATGTGGAAATTGGACTCCCCTTGGACTCTGGACTTTTGGACATCTGGACTTTTAGCTCTGCCCTTGTGTCTCATTTTGGCTGTTCATCATGTGGACTTTCGTTTTTCTTTCAGTGTTTTGTCTTTTGTTCTGTTAGTCATGCCTGATCCTTGTTCTTATTGCATTATGGTGGGGACCCCGATACGCAGCATTCGGCTGGGGTCTGGCAACACGGGAGGCGGGTTGCCCGTAGGTCTAAGTCTGAGTCTCCGCATGTTGGAAGGTCTTTCTGTTCCTTTGTTTGCCTTGTCTGTTTGTTGTTGCGCTCTGCCTTCTGCGCGGGGACGCACAGGAATAAGGGGGGGAGTATGTGTGAAAGGTTATGGGCAATCGGCTTTCCCTGTACAAAGCAGACAGGTCGTCAATAGACGAAGTTACTCCAGCTACAGTCCGTACGACTGTCTGCTGAGTGCCACACACAACTGTCGGACAAGACTAGCATCTGGTGATGCCCAGCATCTTTCACAACCAGTTCCGTTACATCATTATCTTGTACACAAGCACCGATCAAGCAATCACTAGATAAGGCTCTAGACGGCTACGTTCAAGTACATGCCTATACTCCCTGAAGTCACTGTCCCTTATCTGTTTGAGTGACTACAGGGTACACTAAGCTTGTTCACTCTCACAATAGCAACAATGATACAACACACACTGCCGCACCGTACCTGTACAAAGCAGACAGGTCGTCAATAGACGAAGTTACTCCAGCTACAGTCCGTACGACTGTCTGCTGAGTGCCACACACAACTGTCGGACAAGACTAGCATCTGGTGATGCCCAGCATCTTTCACAACCAGTTGGTATTCACTCCGGTGGGGCAGCCTTAAGAGTTCATCCGACAAACGTGTGATCTAGATAGGATTGTACCTTATGTTCGAAAACGTCCAGAATCTGCCGTGTCTCAAGGTACCTTATGTTCTCAATGGACCCATATCCTAATAGTGCACACATGAAGATCACTTAAAGCACAAGGCATTCAATAATAATGTTCAGAACTCAACACTTCCCCTTGCCTGCATGCTTTAAGTGTATCTTCTCAAACCTAGTGAATCACGATGACCAACAAACACGGGCTTGGCAAGTGGCTTGGTCATAATGTCAGCCACATTGCGTGCAGATTCCACATAGAGGATATCTACCTGCCCAAGTGCCATAGCTTCCCTAGCGTAGTGGAAGCTTACTGCAACGTGCTTTGTGAATTTGGAATACAGGGGGTTCCGTAAATTAGAAATGCATCCTTGGTTGTCACAGAAAATTTTGACCCTCCAAGGTGCAGCCCCTATCTCTTCCAAGAAGCCCCTTAGCCAGTTGGCTTCCTTCACAATATGGCCAGCTGCCATAAACTCAGCTTGCACAGTTGAGGTAGCAACTGAGCTCTGCTTCTTGCTTCCCCAAACCACGGCACTACCATAGACTGATAGAACATAGCCAGTGGTGGAATACCTGTGGTCCAGGTCCCCAGCATAGTCGGCATCAACATAGCCTTCTAGCTCAGGGCCCTTTCCACCCAGAGTAAGAGCTAACTCTCTGGTATCTCTCAAGTACTTCAGCACTCGAATGGCCTCATTCCAGTGTGAGGTAGTGGGTGTCATTCTATACCTTGACAACACTCCAACAGCCTGAGAAATGTCAGGCCGGGTCGTATTGGCTATGTACAGTAACGATCCAATTAACTCGCAGTATCGATGACCAGGTGGCAGAGGGGTACCAGCCCCATGTGACATACCATCTGAGGACTCGGGTCTGCTGCTAGCCACGAAGTCCTTGGACATGGGGGTATCAACCCCACGTCCATCATCAGCAACGCCAAACTTCTCCACAAGAGCATCAATCTTGGGAGTGCAACTCATGGAAATAGTGCCCTGAACTCTATTGCGTAGGACCTGACACCCCAGGAAATCATTCACCTCTCCCAAATCATGGATGGTGAAGTCCTTCTTCAATAACTCTTTCCCCCACTCAATCTCTGCAACCACTCTGGCAACTATGAGAAGATCATCAACATAAACAAGAATAAACGACAGATTACCATCAGGGGCCCTCCTGATGTATACCCCAGCGTCGCTCTTGCACACACTATACCCCATCACGCTCAACTTGTCGCTCAAGGTCTTGTGCCAAGCCCGTGGGGCTTGCTTAAGACCGTAGAGTGCCTTCCTGAGCTTGCACACAACTCTCGTGTTGCCATTCTCAAATCCTGGTGGTTGGGTCACATAGACCTCTTCCTCCAACTCCCCATTGAGAAAAGCTGTCTTGATATCCACTTGGTGGATCTCAAGATTTTGTGTGGCAGCCACTGCCAGCACAGCTCTCCTAGCACCATAGCTGCTGGTAGGTGCAAAAACCTCACCAACATCTATACCAGGAATCTGTCTGCAACCCTGGGCAACCAATCTTGCTTTAAACCGAGTGACATTCCCATGTGCATCGTTTTTTGTAGAAAAAATCCAATGAACAGGGATAACTTTCTGCCCATGGGGTCTTTCCACATACTGCATAACCTCATGGGTGTCTAAAGACTCCATCTCCTCTTGCATTGCCTGCTGCCAAAACTCCCACTGAGGTGAGCGCTGGGCTTCCCTCAAGTTTGAGGGCACGTGAACTTTTCCCAACGTGACAGAAGGTACACTCTGTACCTTATGCTGTGGTGCAGCAGGGCTGTCAGCCTTACTGATGCGGTTCCCTTCTCTCTCTCTCTCTCCCTGGTTGCCAGAATAAGGTACATTATGTACCTTATGCTGGGACTGGGCAGTACTGCCGGGATTATCTGATTCCTTCTCAAGTCTCTCTCTCTCTCCTTGACTACTGGACTCATGTGCAGCACCCTTACATTCTCGCACCTTCCGCAATGCAGAGGGGAGCAGCAGCTCTCTCTCTCTCCTGGACTCACACTTGGGCACACTACCCAGACTTGCCTGAGCTGCGCCTACAATGTCAGCCTGCACACCATAAGCATGACTAGCCAGTGACTGGGATTGGGCACCAGCTTCCCCTACTGCTGGCATGTCTAACCCACTGCTCTCATCTCTTACATCTGCACCGAACATAGCCTCGACTGTCTCAACCTGCCCCTGCATATCAGGGAGACCAACCATGTTTGGCTCACTCACAATTGCCTGACCTGGGTCAGGGGCATGCAATGGGATGTCAGAATGCTCTCTCCTAGCCACGCGCTGTACATAACGCTGCTCCCTTGTAAGGGTGGTCCCTGGAGGAAGGGGAATTTGTGACTTCCCCTGCATTCGCAACCCCTCTTGTACCTTCTGCATTTTTTCTACCTGGGATTGAGTTTCTACACCCCCCCTGGCCAGATTCTGCATATGCTCAAGCACCGACCACGAGTGCTGAGATGGTTCTGGGGTCCCAACAGTAGAATCCAGGCTGGTGGGGTTTCCTTGGTCATGTGCTGCTGTAGTCCCGTCTCCAGACTGATCCCCAGCACAAAGTCCAGAGGTCCCAGGAGCCCCAGTGGAAAGCGTCTCCACTCCATGGTCATCCTCCTCATCCCAGAACGTGGGTGGAGCAGCAGAGGGAATTGCTTGAGGCGTTGCCAGATTCTCACTGCCAAGGGGGGGTGATATCCTAGAATCATAGACAGACCCAGGCTGGACCTTTGATAGACCCACTCTCTCAGCCCCCCTCAAGTGCTCGATAAAGCTGACGTCCCTACTCTCCTTCCACACTCCATTCCCCACGTACACACGATACGCTTTAGACTGGGGACAATAACCAGTAAACATCCCAGGGATGGTCTTGGGCCCAAAAACAGACCTTTGGCCACTGGGAATGTGCACATGGGCTACACAGCCAAACGTGCGCAGCACAGACACATCAGGTTTGACACCAAAGAATAATTCCATGGGGGTCAGGGACCTGCCTGAAGTAGGACCCACATTGTAGAGGAGGGTAGCTGTCTCAAGCGCCTCCTTCCAAAGGGAGGGGTCTGCTGCAGCATGGACCAACAGAGTCCTTGTTCGCTCCTTCAGGGTCCTATTCATCCTCTCCGCCACCCCATTCTGCTGAGGCGTGTAGGGCGCTGAGGACTCCATCTTAGTGCCCTGCTGAGCACAAAACTCTTTGAATTGCTGGTTCAGGAACTCTGAACCCCTGTCAGTCCTCACACACTTCACAACCGTGCCTCGTTGGGTCTGCCAAAAACGGAGCAGGTCTATCACAGCCTTTGGGATGCAATCCTTTGACTTCACAGGCAGGGAGGCAACTTGGTGTGAACTTTCATCCACTACAGTGACCCAATATCGTTCACCTGTGATGGCAGGAGGTGATATGGGACCCACAGTATCCACATGGACTCTATCGAGTGGGTGATGTGCAGGCCTGGAAGATACAGGGAAAGGAGGTCTGGAGTGTTTCCCTTGTATACACGATTCACAGTGCTTGGGGCACTCAGAGCAGGGAGCAAGGGAGATATTGATTCCTGTAACCAGATCTTCCTTGGAGAACCTCTGCATGCTGCTGGCACCAGGATGACCTAACCTAGCATGCCACAGAGATCTCTCGCTACACACGTGTCCTTTCCTAAGATGAGATGCCTCAGCCATGTGATCAATATGTCTGCAGCCAACTTGCTGCCCTCTGACAGGACTAACAAACTCCAAAAAAAACAGACCTCGTGCGCGGGTGATATCTCCACACCACCCTTCAGGTCCCTTCATGGCTGTGTAACCACCTGCAGTGTCAGTCAGGAAAGATGCTCCATCCTGAATTGCACCAGTGACTGAAATGAGGTTGGTATGCGCAGAAGGAACACACTGCACATTGTGCAGCCAGAATACTTCGTGCCTTGCATTCACAAGGCATACAGACCCAGATGCAATGATTCCTCCCTTGGCGTCTGAGGTTGCCAAGTGCAGAGGAAGAGGCTGTCTATGCATAACTGGATTATGGAGCAATGAGAGATCATTGACTATATGCACAGAGGCACCACTATCTATTAACCAAGATGTGCTGCTAGCTCCATGCGAAGTTGGGGCAAGCACATTGAGAGAGATAAACATCGCCTCACCAGAAGGAGGGGGTGGAGGTGGTAAATGCCACCCCGGAAACGTGTGTTGACTTGTTGGATAGTTATATGCTGAAGGAGGTCCAGGGCTGGAAGCGGATGAAGGCGGGCCACCCCGGCCAGATCCATGGTCCCACCAGGCTTGAGGAGACGACTGTGGGCCTCCCTGGCCCCAGTAAGCTGCAGGCCCAACGCTTGCCGCTTGCATGTTTTGATGCAGAGCCTGCAGCTGCCTGAGCGGTCCGCAGTCAGTCATGAAGTGGCCCTTTGCCTTGCAGAAGTGGCATGTAAGCTCCTCTCTGGGCCTTCTTGCCCTGCCAGGTCCACGCCCCCTGCCACCAAAAGTAGTTGCAGAGGGGCCAGCGGGAGGCTGTTCGTTTGCTGGTAGTGCTGCTCCAACTCCCGGTACTGCTCCCACTCCTGGTGCAGCTCCAGCGCTTGATGACGCTCCAGCTACCCCCCCAGAGGGACCAGCCACTGCTGCAGCTGCCATGGCCTGAGGTGTTCCCTCTGCAGGTGGGTCCTTGTACCCACGGCTGGCTGCGGCGCGCAGGATTCTTTGAATCAGCTCCAATGGCGGCTTGTCGGTTGCCATAACCTCCAGGGACTCGAGCCTCAGCACAGGAGGGAGGCCCTTCACCATCAGCTCCCCAACATTGTGGTCCAAGAGGATGAACGCGTTGTTTCTGAGACTTGTAGCCAGATCCATCATTCTGTAGAGGTAGACCTTGAGTGTCTCCCCTGTCTTGATGCCCTGCTCCATTTCCTTGTACCACTCAAGGTTGATGTCTTGGTTGCTCCCTCCAGTGTGACTGTTCTTCACCCACGCGATGAAGTCGAACGCTGCTTTGTGGCATGAGATCTGAGAATGCCAGATGACTGGAACTGACTGGATCAGCCACTGCTTGATGGCTGAGTTCTCCACCGACCCTGGCATTGGCCTCTCCAAAGCCGCTCTGACCCCCTTGGTGTTTGCGCACGCCTCCAAATTTTCATACCAAAATTCAAAATTGCGCCCTCCATCATCAAGCATGACAGTCATCTTTGGATTAGAGGTATTGGGGATGTAGGCTGCCTTGTCAATCTCCACCTTTGGTTCTGCAGTGGCTGATTGTGTCCCGGTCATAGACTGCCCTGGAGTGGCCCCACTGACTTCTCCAGGTTGAGACATTGCTGTTTCACTGCTACTTTCCTTTTCTTTGCCCCTTTTTGTCATACTATTGTCACTTCACCAGCCAAACTTACTCATAAACTTCTGGAATGCAGCAATACCCTACAATTCCCTCCATGTCATGGAAATTTACCAGCCAGTCTTGCACAGTAGTAGCAGATATGTTCCCCTCAGAAGTTTGCGCCGGAGTCCGGCCCGACTCACTCAGTGCTTCTAGACAACGTCTATGAATGATAAAGCACAGCTAAAACTTCAATTATGAATTTCCCAGAAAGGTAAACTGTGAGTAAGATAATGGTCCTGGTACACTCGAGTTCCCTTGCGCCGCTGCGCCATGCTCGAGCTCCTTTGTTGACGCTTACGTCTGACCCATCCGTAGACGACCTTCACTCCTGCTTTTACTTGGCTCAGATGGAAGGGCGTGGGCCCATAACCTGTGAAAGGTTATGGGCAATCGGCTTTCCCTGTACAAAGCAGACAGGTCGTCAATAGACGAAGTTACTCCAGCTACAGTCCGTACGACTGTCTGCTGAGTGCCACACACAACTGTCGGACAAGACTAGCATCTGGTGATGCCCAGCATCTTTCACAACCAGTTCCGTTACATCATTATCTTGTACACAAGCACCGATCAAGCAATCACTAGATAAGGCTCTAGACGGCTACGTTCAAGTACATGCCTATACTCCCTGAAGTCACTGTCCCTTATCTGTTTGAGTGACTACAGGGTACACTAAGCTTGTTCACTCTCACAATAGCAACAATGATACAACACACACTGCCGCACCGTACCTGTACAAAGCAGACAGGTCGTCAATAGACGAAGTTACTCCAGCTACAGTCCGTACGACTGTCTGCTGAGTGCCACACACAACTGTCGGACAAGACTAGCATCTGGTGATGCCCAGCATCTTTCACAACCAGTTGGTATTCACTCCGGTGGGGCAGCCTTAAGAGTTCATCCGACAAACGTGTGATCTAGATAGGATTGTACCTTATGTTCGAAAACGTCCAGAATCTGCCGTGTCTCAAGGTACCTTATGTTCTCAATGGACCCATATCCTAATAGTGCACACATGAAGATCACTTAAAGCACAAGGCATTCAATAATAATGTTCAGAACTCAACAGTATGTAGTGAGGTGCCGCGTCAGCGCGACGCGTCTCACGTAGGATGTGCGCGTAGTTCATGTTTCTTCGTGCCCTTTGGGATACGAGTAGATCTCGTTGTCCTTGTGTGTAGGAAAATGACTGTAATATCCTAGTGGGTCTCCTCTCGTCATCCATATCGTTATGCTCGCGAGAGCATCTCGTAGAGGGACGACGTAGCCGGATCCGCGCATAGGTGGACTGGGAACTCGGGTGGTTATCATTGTCTTTGGGTTTGCTGCTACGAGTGAGACATCTAGCATTCTCTACATTGTTCATTATATATTGTTCTTTGGAGGCTCGGACGACCTGCGTGAGGAGGGCTGCGAACTTGTAACGGATTGGAACTTCGATTTCTACCTTCGGTGTCACCCTTGCCTGAAACCCTTGCTTAGCTTGTTATAAATCTTAGTTACACGTCTCACTTCGTTAAAAAATACCTCTCCGAGGCTTTTAGCCGACTATTGGGTACCCCTGCCACAAACTCTTCGTCTTTTAAAGCCCTGTCCCACTCCTGCGCTAGTAGGCGTGGGGATCCTAGCTCAGGCCCTTCACCTGCAGACACGCCTTCCTCCTGCCACGCCCTTAACGCATGCTGCACCTCTTCCCATTCAACATCTATCTTTGGTAGGCCCCTGGTAAGCCCTGTTGCGCATCTGGCAACTTGTGGCGCTTGCCCCTGCTCACTGCCAGTCCCAGCATGCTGCCCTGCTGCTTCTGCCCAACCTGCCTCCCTCCAGCCAGGTTCTCCAACCTCCAAATCTCCCATGGACACTCCCTCACCTGTTATAACCTTGGCTGGGCACTCGTAGATGCCATCCCCTGACCTCTGTGGGCAGCGGCATGCTGAAACTTGCAACCCTCTATCCCTGCAGTGGCATTACATTCTCCATCCAGCCACCAGCCCCTGCAGCAGTGTGTGGGCTCTGGCTTGGCATTGGGATAATGGGTAAGGTCGTACCCTCCTTTAAACAATTCCTTCCTTGCTCTCCCACCCGCCGGGAATCCACGGCCTCTCCCTGCCGGTGGCCTGTAGTTGGGTACGTAGCTTTGCACGGATGCTGTACGTTGAACGTTTACCGCCAGCAGTTGAGATGCAAATTGTTCCTTCCCAGCTTCTGAGGCCAGCTTTCTTAACTGGGCGCAGTGCAGCTCCCAGTGTTCGGCGAACAAGTAGTCCAGCAAACCGATTATCTCTCCCGCCTGCGTCCCGCGCCATTCTTGTACCATATTTCTTTCCTTAGCCTTGCATCCTTGCACCCATTGCCAACCTTCTTTATCCGTGGGATTCCGGGAGGTCTCCCCACCGACTCTCTCTCACGATCGTCCACCGTCCGGACCCCACTCGCTTGCCTCCATGCCCACTTCCCCTACAACTAAATATGTTTTTCAAGTACAATAAGCCCAAGTGTCCATCTGGTCGCAAGCAAGTCATGTTTAGCGCGCCCTTCCCTTAGCCCCTGGGGGTTCCAGTCACCTGCCTGGCACCAGCCTGCCAACCTCCTCATCCCAGCCCTTGCAGCCAAGGTTTTTCTCACCCTTGCATGCTAACTGACATTTTTACACTGCACCAACCGGTGTGACTTTCCCAGTTAATCCCCTCATGTGCCCCTGACCTTCCTACTGCTTGCCCTCTTAGCCCATCCAGCCTATTAACCTGCAACTCTGGCATTGCTGTTGTATCTGCACTCCCATAATTCCTAAGTGTCTGTGGACGCTTGCTACCATAGAGTAATAGTATGAGGTTTCTCCCTTGCAGCTCTCTACTACCTGAGCGACCACCTTCTATACCGCCTGCAGATGCAACCTTTAGTCTAGGGGCGACGCCCAACGTGGAGAGTCATCCCTCCAGCCTCACCACTGGCTTCATATAAAAATAATCACACAGATATAAGCATGCATGAAATTATGGAAACGTTGTTCTGGCCTGCATAGTTCTGAAACCCCCCCCCCTTCTCTCTCTCTCTCTCTCTCTCTCTCTCTCTCTCTCTCTCTCTCTCTCTCTCTCTGCTCTTAACCTAGCAGACTTCTGAAACTTGTGCATTATCCCGTGGCTGGCTAATCACTTACCTTTTCCTTAGCTTCAAGCTTCTTCATGTCTGAAAACCAGGCCTCTATCGACAAGTCTGCATATTCTCCATTGACCAGGTTCTTGCCCTGCTTGAGCTCATCTGCAGCCAGTGCCAGCGCCTTCTTGTACAGGTCTGTCGCGCCCCTTTCCGTCTTCCTGTAAGCCTTGCTGCAGTCCTGTCGCAGTTCTGCTGCCCTCCTGGCCAGCTCCCGCCATTTCTCTCTATTTTCGTTCTTAGTAGCTGGTGCCACTCTCTCCTCCAAGGCCTTGATTTTGTCCCTGGCGCTGCCCTGCGCCCCTGGCTTACCTCAGCCTCCTTTGCACTGCCATAGCAGATACCAGCACCTAGCTGGTCTCTTCTGCTGTTCCTTGCCTTGTTACCATCTAACCTGCCCAACCCTGGCACCCCTCCTAAACTAACTTTATTGAGGAGCATGTGACTGTAATCGTCAACCACCTCTCTGTGTAATTCTGTACAGCACGCATGTTTGTAATCTAGCATAGCAGTATCACTTACCTTCACTGTACCTTATTTTTTTTTTTTTTTTTGGTACCTTATGTCAAGTCCTTGTACTGACTGTCCTGCTGGTTAAACGCCAGGATTTTATAACCATGTCTCAATACCTATATTCCTTATGTGGTTATGTGACTGCAAGTACTTCTATGTGTGTTTAATAACCAACGTCACTGGGCCTTAAATTTGCTGTACAGTTGTGTGTTAAGCCTACCTAGTTCACAAGAGGGCTGCTCTGTCTTAATCAACCTCCCTGCTTCCGTTTGCCTTGCTGGTCCAACCCCATCCAGCTCCATCCTCTCTCCACGAGGATCCAGCCCCCTTGGGCACCTTACCATCTAGTTCCATCCTCTCTCCACGAGGATCCAGCCCCCTTGGGCACCTTACCATCCAGTTCCATCTCCTCTCCACGAGGATCCAGCCCCCTTGGGCACCTTATCATCCAGTTCCATCCTCTCTCCACGAGGATCCAGCCCCCTTGGGCATCTCCCGCTGCCCCTACCTGGCAGCCCCGTCTTATGCCTTTAACCTCCAGGGTCACAGCCCACCCTTCCCAGCTCGAGTCCCCTGGCTGGTCTTTGCCCTCCAGCCCCATCCTTTCTGCAAGATAATCCACTCCCCTTTTGGCACCCGCTGCTGCCCTGCCCTCGCAGCACTGTTTTTCCTCCCCCTCTCCAAGGGATATGCCTCCCTTACTTAGCTAACCTGATTTACCTCTCTCTCCCAACACTCACCGCTCACGACAACTAAATCTATCCTTACTTTTGCACACTTCAGGTCCCTTGCTCCCCTGGAATAGGTCTCACAGCGTTAGCATGCCACACAGGTTTAACTTCTTGCAGCTGCACAATCAATCATGCCCTTGGGCCAAAATAACACAATCCTCGGCCAACCGAAATTGCCGTGCTTAAAATAACTTACCTTGTTGACTTGGGCCACTTTCTCTGCTTCAGTTCGAGGTTTCTTTTTGACCTCTTCGGACTGTGACGAAGACGCACTGCTTGAGCGGCTTCTTGATCTCTTGCTTGTGCCTTCGATTTTTTCTTTGGTTTTGACCTTTTTTGTTATCTTCGCTGGCGGCGAACCAAGACTTTGTCTGGCAATTTGTGCGCTGTATCCCACCCACACTGCCGGCGGTTCTATCTTTGTGACAAAAACCCGGTCTAGCTTGTCGAATATTGATGGAGGCGTCAGTAGCACCCTCTCAGGATCAAACTGGGCTACTGCATCTGGGTTTTTAAGCACAGCCTCAGAGTATTCGCGACCTGCGCTGACCAGACTAGTATGCACCACAACCACAGTGTGCGGAGCGTCCCCTGGGGACCGAACCGCCGTCTTACAGACTAACTTCACAAACTGGTTTTGCGTCAGAGCATCAATGTCGCCGAAATGAACCGCTGCCACCTCGTAAAGCTTATGTGGGGTTCCCTCCCTGCTTAACAGCACGCTACATAACGTCTTACTCGACGGGGCTTGCACCCCAAGCTCGTCTGGGGCCTCTAAGTTCGCTGCCCAGGCTTCGAACTGCCCTGCAAACCTCCCAGGTGCTCTGGCACCAAACTCCATGCTTCGAAACTCGCACTATCGTCTTATATTACCAAAACCAGTGGCGACGGCCACTAACAACAATGAAGGTGCGTAGAGCCACCCGTCCCCCGGGTATATCAGTCAAGAGGGAGGGACCCACCTAATGGTTTCCTCAGTTGCTTGTTTGAATCCTAGCCTTTGGTTTTCTATATCAACTAGCCTGTTCCCCCGTTGTTTCACCTGAAATATCCTTGATTGTCCATTCGTGATCTGGAGTCACGTGCTTGTTCGCCATTAGTCAATCCTTCTGGGGGTTTACCAGCCCTCCCGTGGCAATGGAATCTGCCATCAACGGAGAATCCCCCGTTAAAAAGGTTGAAACCCGCTCACACACCTCGCGCTACATCTAGAGGAATTCACTGGAAACTCATATGACCCATTGCATATATCCCGGCCGTGGACAATTCTCACACTCTCTGCACGCGCACTCACGCAAGTGGGGCTTGCTTTCAAAAGTAGCTTTGAGTACAGAGGTAAATCGTAGTAACTTTCCTTCTTTGCAATTTGGTCTGACATTTAGATTGCCGCGTCGCGTCGAGTGGGCACAGATGCCCCGGCTGCGTCGACCATATGCTTCTCATCCTTCGACTCTCGGAATCCCAGAGTAAGCGTACCGTGCTTGTTTACAGCGTTGGAATACAAGTAATTAGTGTTTCGGTGTCATGAATGCTGGCTCGTGGAACTCGACGTCACTCACAAGCGTACATGACCCACATAGAGATACTCACGCAGAAGTTACAAACGGTTGATTCGACTGCAAGACGGTGAGGATCTGGAGTATGTGGACTGGCCGTATGAGCCACTCCACCATTTGCTGCTGGAAAACAAGTGGACACGGGTTTATGTTGCAGATATCCCTCCAGGTACGCCTCAACGAACAGCCCTCTTCCCTCCCCCAAACAAGAGAAAGGTGGGGGGGGGCCGGCAGAGAGAGAGAGAGAGAGAGAGAGAGAGAGAGAGAGAGAGAGAGAGAGAGAGAGAGAGAGAGAGAGAGGGGAGGGGGGGGTATGGATGAAGGGCACGCACACACACACACACACACACACACACACACACACACACACACACACACACACACACACACTCACACACACACACACACACACACACACACACACACACAGAGAGAGAGAGAGAGAGAGAGAGAGAGAGAGAGAGAGTGAGTGAGTGTGTGAGAGAGAGAGAGGTGGGAGGCAGACGGACGGAGGGAGGGAACCAATGGTTTGCATGCTCTTCAACAAGGTCACCCATAGTTCTACACAATTTCAGCGTTATTGCTATTTGTGGTCAGCTTCCGCAAGTTCTGGGGGCATCATTATGCCTTCTGCCTCGGCATGCGCCTCATGAACCGCTTATTTTGCTCCTGTCACGGTTGTGTTGTCAAACTCCACTGGTTGTTTTCTTCAGAATCCTTCACAAAACGGTTGTACAGTTGCATGTGCGACACAGTAACACATAAGGTCGACAAATGCGCATCAGTTCAAGTCACGCAATGCAGGACATAACCATGTATGTTGTATTTTGCACAGGGAGCACAACCTTATTCCATCGACATACAGAGGATACAGTGTATGTGGTCGTGAATGAGGAAGGTACGATAACTGGACAGAACCAGGTGGTGTCGGGGGGCAAAGTCCTGGACCCCATTGAAATGCAAATCTCAAGAGGAGCGTGCATATGCTACTTGATGAGAGGGCGCAGTGAAGACTTCATCCACCGCCTCCATCTCCCACCAGAATCACAGGTCAGGCCTTGCTTTGGGAAGGCTTCCACTTGTGGCCGCCGACAGAAATAGACCAAAGCAGGGGGGGGGGGGCAAGTCATGTGCTGCGGTCCTGGGCCCGTAGACAGAGTCTACCAGCCTTAAAACCAAGGCCACACTTGTATTTCCTTGCATTTTTAATCTTCCTCAATGCTGAGAATTTGTCTGCATACTCAAGGCCTTCCCCATCGCCAGACCTTTGCGCGCATGGTAACAGCACAAGCACATGCATGCGCGCGAGTATACACGCACATGCACACACACACACACACACACACACACACACACACACACACACACACACACACACACTCACACACACACACACACACACACAAGCACACACACACACACACACACACACACACACACACACACACACACACACACACACACACACTCACACACACACTCACTCGACGCACGCCACGAGCATACCTAGATCCATCATACCTCTGGAGATATATGGAGGACACGGAGCACAGCATTGTTTGTTGTGCAGGGCGCTGCTCGAATCATGGGTGCAGAAGTGCGTGCTAGGCCAGATTTCGGGAGTGACCAAGCCCTGCAAGGAAATGCATATGCCCTTGAAAGGGAAACTGACCTAATGCGTGTATACCGCCTCACTCTTCAACCTGGCCAGGAAACTGGCGTGCACAAGTGAGCATGGCTTGCTTTAGACAGGCCCATCAAATTGTATGCTTGCATACGCACACGTGTGTGTATGTGTGTGTGTGTGTGTGTGTGTGTGTGTGTGTGTGTGTGTGCGGGAGTGTGCATGTGCATGTGCTGGCGCTCCCCCGCGCGCGCGCGCGCGGGGGTGTGTGTGTGTGTGTGTGTGTGTGTGTGTGTGTGTGTGTGTGTGTGTGTGTGTGCATGTGCATGTGCTGGCGCTCCCGCGCGCGCGCGCACGCGCGCGTGTGTGTGTGTGTGTGTGTGTGTGTGTGTGTGTGTGTGTGTGTGTGTGTGTGTGTGTGTGTGTGTGTGTGTGTGTTTCCTTCCTCTTTCAAACCCATACACTCATATGTGCACGTAGCAGGCGCGGGAAGGTCGCGCGCGCACGCGTGCACACACACACACACACACACACACACACACACACACACACACACACACACACACATATATACACGCACATATGTGCGTACAACCCATGCGCATATGGAAACAACTCGAATTGAATTGATGGTTGTTGCAATTTCATGTCTGCTAATCGTGCGATGTGGGTTTGGTAGGTGGGGCTTCTGTGGGATCATCTTCATTATAGACCCCGGAGAGTTGAGCCTGGAAGTCCTTCACGGAGCATCCCCCTTGCATAGCGACCTATTAACTGGAGATTACTTCTGGCAGGAGCGATCTGTTGAACTCAATATCAGGAACGTCTCATCAACCAAATTGTTTTCCGCTGTTATTGTGGAGTGGAAACTGTAAAAGTTATCAGTCCCTGATAGAACCTCGTTGAGAACACCAGCTCAGATGATCCAACAACTTGTGCGTGGGACATCGTCTACCGCGAACGAATTTTGAAACAGTCACTGACGGGCAGGATGGCTTGCGACTTTGCAGTCCCATAAGGATGGCTAATCAGGCCAATATGTGGTTGTCTTAAGGAATGTACCCCCAGTACTTTGCAGGCCCTCTACAGAAGTTCAGAAGATACTTTGTGCGTTTGTTACTGGTACAGCTGGACTATATGACAGATGCAGGGCTATTAGTTCCAGGTTTTAGGTCTGTTAGGAAGTTTCACGGAGAGTCACAGGGGAGGGGTTGAACGAACTTCCCCAATATCCCCCCCCCACCCCCCCCCCCAAAAAAATCCCCCAAAACCTACAGCAGCCCTTCTCCCCACCGATCCCCCGGGGGGGGGGGGGGGGGGTCCCTTCCAGATGCTATGTCCCTGATAGTGTGGTGCTCCCAACATTGCAAGATCCACTGCGAAATTGTTCCTCACACGAGACTGTATTTGCTCCACCGTATGCATGGCTCCGCATGCAGACATGGAAACCAGGGTGGAGGCATTGCTGCGACAAAGGTGTGGGAATTTGAGCGACGTGGAACCAAATTATATCCAATACGGTAGGGTCACATGAACATGACTGGTATGAATGACTGCGTTATGTGGAAGTCGCTACTATGGCTCACATTGCTGAAAAGGCCAATAATATCCCTTCCTTCCAACTGCCTCACACGCGCTTCATTAAAGTTGAAATGGAATTTGGGAACCCTCACGAGGTACAAAGCACTTGGAACATAATTCCGCACTGTGCGACCAACCAGTGACACATCACTACATTCTAATGAACACCAGCTATGAGTTGCTAGAGAGGGAAGGATGTGGACACTCTAGTAGCAACGCCCCTGTCAGCCTGGTGATTTCAAAGTCAATGAGACTGTCATTGGTCCATTGCAGCAGCTAGGTGGAAGATTTAGAAAGATATTGGATGAAGCCTCATTAGAACGATCAAAAATGTCGGAACACCGCATGGATCAGCTTCTAGCAAGCACATGCAGGACATAACGAAGCCCAAAGGATGCGGGCCGGTCCGAAGGTCTTATCGAACGTCGCCCACGCAATGATTGGCACTCTAGACAAACTGTACGACTAAGATAGGCGTTCCAAAGTACAGCAAGTTTGCTCCCACGATCGGTACTCGCCGTAGTCCACTGCCTGAGGAGTCCTGGTTGCTCACAGCATCGCATCACAGTAGCTGCTACTAAGTAGCACCACTTTTGACTTGCGGTCCTAAGGTTGTAAGTCGCTAAATTCAATGTTCAAAATCTTCCAACGACAACAGTCCGGGTCGTCGAACCCAGCACAGTACCACCTCCGTGCTCAGAATACGGGCCTCCCTTGCCAACAACCTGCGTACTCCTCTGTAGCTACACCTAGAAGCCACGTTTGGACGCAATGATCTGAGAGAGGCAAATGGTATGTTATGAACCAGTCAATTTTGGCGGATCGTTCTCGATGTCCCTCGCTGCCATTCGTCGGTGTGCCTGTCGTGGATCCAATCGCCGAATCGCATTCGGGTGGTCAGTGACTGGTCACTGGCTTCGGAAGTTCTCGCGGCAGTGGGGTCTGCTCACTAGAAATTGGCCCTCATAAACAGATATAGCCCAACTCATCACCAAGCATAGCCACAAAGACCCCTTGCCCAGTTATACTTTCACTTTTTTTCGTCGTCATAAAGTCTAGGCATCTTGCTGTTCAACTTCAGCAGGAGGTTGAACAACTTCTGCGGGAAAGGCGACGTACTTGTGTTGAAGTATCGTAATTGAACCTCTGGCTTTACTAGTGCTGCACCTTGTGCTGGAAACGGGCAGTTGGTACTCTAATCTGTCCTGGAAGGACCAGCTTGCCGCGGCCACCGAGACCTCCAGGGTATGTTCATACCGTCTCCCAAAGGGACCTTCCTGCGAAACTTCCTGGGTACTGATGTTTTTTGGTGAAGCTAAATATGGTGGGCGGGACTTACCCGTCTTTATGCCTCTCGTTTGCCAACGCCGAGCTTGGTGGTGTTGACTGATGTTCTCGGCGTACCCCCTGCTGAGCAGCCAAGGCGGATTATTGAAGGCTGGAAGATGCTTGTGTGGCAGGGTGGAGCTTATTGGGAAGAAATAGCTGCTGGAGGGAGGATATGGAAGGGACCGTTTGTTGTTGGCAGAGGGGAAGCCATTACGCCTGTAGACCTGTGGGCTTACAACCCGATGCTCTGAGGCGCACATACCTACCCACACAGCGCAGATCTCCTTCAAATGTCAGTTTGCAGCTCAGTGTCCACCACACTGCATCGAGTTTTAAATCTTCCTCCTGGAACTTTAGATGTAGGAGTTCTAGGAGGAATGCACTGGACTTTATGCAGCCTTGTGAGGAGGAGGGGCGACAAGCTGAGGTAGCTACTTCAGCGTCTGATAAGCCTGGAGTGGCTATGGGAACATTAATGGGTGCTATATCCCTCATAGCAACCAATACTATTGGAGCTGGTACGTTTTCGTTCGTCAGCTAGCTTTTTCAGCCTACCCTCTATAACATCTATCTGAAGAATGCGTGTAGATTTTCCTCTGATTAGCTTCTTTAGTGCTAAGGGGCTATGGATGACACCCTGGATGTCTAGCAGAAGAGACAGACTGCAAGTGTGTGGATAGCCCATTCCATTCGTATGGGGTTTCAAGGTTTCCAACCAGCATACGATGTTGGCCTAAATCCCAAATTTCCAGTGCGTTAAACCTGAATTTTTAGTGGACTCGAGGGAAGTAGCTGTGCTTGATCTGCATGTAGCAGTTGACTGGGATGGGTGGTGCAAAGTACCCACTGCGTTCTTTGTCTGGGTTCTCCAAGATTCTGCCTTAAGTCGCGTTCAAAGGTTGATTATGATGTCAGGATGGGTGTTGTATTGTTTGAGTGCAGCCACTGATGGTGATATTGTTGGAAGTTCTGATTGTTTGCATTGTGCCATGAAATTGCAAAGACTTATTTGGCTCTGGTATGTTTGTCAGGTATCTTGGCGCTTCCAGCAACTTCTGCTTCAGCGGGTTTTGGACCGTCCTCTACTGCCTTGTGTATTGTCTGGGCGTTGCTAACGATGGATGCTTTTCTCATTGCAGAAGTCAATATTGCTGTCAGGTATCCTCCTTTTTGTTACCTAGAATGGTTCAGATATTGATACTCCCCACTAGGGAGTCCTGAGTCCAGTTTATGGAGCTGGCCCAACTGATAAGGCCTAAATGGATACCAGATGGAATGGGGCACTAAGGAAGAGCAATGGAAATTATGGGCAGGGACGAAATGCACCCCCCCACCCCCTTTTGCGTGCGTGTGGTGTGCGGGCATGTGTGTATGGTTGGTTGGTTGGGTGAGCGTGCGCGTGCGTGTGCGTGTATGTGCGTGTGTGTGTGTCTTTGATATGGTGGGTGTTTGCCTCAAAGTGGTTTCTTGAACTATACTAATGCAGAATGAAATGTGGCCATTTTGTTTTAACTGTAACGTATTGGTCTTGGAAGCCGGATAGTGGTTGGCAGCTAGCTAGTGCAGAAAGTAATTTAGAATGACAGAGGCCTGCCTATTCTATTGGGAGGGATTCAGGTTCTGTTGGTATCCACTAACGTGGAGTTAGTGGATATGCCATGGGCGGCATGTCAAAAAGGTTGGATGTAGCAGCGAGACATTGCCTACTTCGTTTTTGTTTGTGCTTCTGCTAACACCCTTTTTGTGAAGACATGTAAACCTCCTGCCCCCCCCCCCTCCTCAACCCACATACACACAACACATAGAGGCACATGCATTCACTCACATGCGCATGTCTACCTTCCCCATCCGCCCTTGCATCTGGTGCTTAACTCTGGGGCTCCTTGTTAGGGAGAAGAAGGCGGCAGCTGCTGGGAAGGATGGACCAAGCGATGGCATTGTAACAATGCGACAAATGGCAGCTGCCACTCTGGGACCTTGGGGAGGGTTAGCCGTATCAGGGATTTACCTCTTTATTGCCTACTCCCTTCTTATAGCATATGATAGTAAGATTGGCAGCATTGTGGAATCATGGGGCCTTGGCATTCCAACTACCGCCAGTGCTGCTATGTTCACTGCTGCGATGCTGTACATAATTTCATCAGGTACACAGTTGTCAAAAGCAGCTGTCCTTCTCACCCATGCGTGGTGGCATTGAAGATTGTCCTGAGACACGTGATGGCAATGTTTGCACTGCGATGGCAACTGTGTAGTGTGGGGAGCTCCAAGTATTGCAAGCCCCTCTTAACTCAAGTTTTTAGTCAAACCGCAACTCTTTTGTCTGACGCTTTTACAAAGAAGCTCTGCATCATGTCCACACAATCTGTATTGTGGGATTTGAATTTGTCTAGCAAATGAAGTGAAGCAGAGTGCAGTTCGTGCTGGTTGCCTCCACATGGCCCCTTATCCTCAGGTGGACATTGTTCGAGGTCAACAAGATGATACCAAAGGTGACGGCAATCAACCCTTGCATCAGACACATTTTCACTCCATTCCCTAGCGCGTGCGCGGGCACTAGGGGGCGCGCGCGCGCGTGCCCGCGCACGCGCGTGCACACACACACACACACACACACCCAGACATGCACGAACATGCGCGGGCGGGAGGGGGAAAAGAAAGGGGGGGAGTTGGAGGGGAGTGTGTGGAAGGGGGAAGCGAACAGGGGTAGTGCAGCATGGAGGAGGTGGGAGGGGAGACGAGACTGTATGTTTTTGGATGTTTCCCATCGCATACTACTGTTCAAGCATTGTTAATTGCAGAGGAAGTGAAAATGAAGAGCATTTTAAAGGCCATGACAAACCTGGTTGGTGGGCGGCAGGGCAAGAGTTGGTGGTGAACCTGAGCAGGGGCAGCATGCTGGGGATGCTGGCTATGTATGGTATAGTTGTGGCAGTTGGCGCTCAACAGGCCGACTGGACGTGCCTGCTCTCTGGGGACTGGTCCGAGACTCCCACTACCATCCCAATTCTCCTTCTCACACTGGTGAGCCACTTCAATGTAAAAGAATCTACTTATATGGTCGTTTCCAACCTGAAAAGCACACACAGAAAAATTTTGCCTCTTGGCCACGGCATTGGCCTCACAAACGGGTTCCCTTTGCATCCGCATGGACTCAGACAGCGTGGGTGGCAAGAGGAGTAGTAAATGTGTTGGATCCTCCATGGACCATCTGCAAGACAGACATGAAGACTGTTACACAGTTACACCAGAGAGGGATGCACAAAGCAGGGAGTGAAGTGGGTGGGCTTTGCAGGTGTACCATGACCTGATTCCTGTGGTGGTGACCCTCATGCGGGGAGACCGCTCTTTGGTCCTGCGGGCTCTGGTGCTGGGCTCACTGCTCCCACTGGCCATGTTCCTGGGCTGGAACATGGTGGCCTTGGCCCAGACACCCCTGCTGGGGGCAGGGGGCTTGGCGGGGCGTTGGGACCCTGTGCAGCAGATGATGGAGAGCGGAGGGTTGGCTGTGGGTGGTGCCGTTACCTGCTTCTCCATTCTTGCTATCACAACGTCCTTCCTTGGCGCATCTCTTGGTAGGGCGGCATGCCATCCTTTTTTTCTTTTCTCGCATACTGACCCCCAACATATGCAAACCAACACGCACTGGGCATGTATGTGCTCGCAGGCGCTCGCGCGCGTGCGCGCGCACACACACACATTTTTTCTCTCATTCCTTCGGCGTCCTTCTCGCCCATCCCTCTCGGTTGTCACCCCTCTTAACCAGGAACTTGCCCCCAAACCCCGCAACTGTCTATATGGGTGTGTGTGTGTGTGTGTGTGTGTGTGTGTGTGTGTGTGTGTGTGTGTGTGAATGAGAGAGAGAGAGAGAGAGAGAGAGCGAGAGGGCGAGGGGGCGAGGGAGAGGGGGGGGAGGGAGAGGGAGGGGGGAGGGGGGGAAGAGAGAGAGAGAAGGGGGGGCGAGGGGAGAGAGAGGAGCAAGGGACAGCGGGGGGTGGGGGGGGGACAGACAGAGAGGGCGGTGAGTGGGTGGGTTTTTTTTTTGGGTGGGGGGGGGGGGGTGGGGGGTCACTTTTTGATCTGCTAACACCCAGAGGTTGCCGTACCCCCCCCCCCTTTTTGTGACAGGTTATCTATTGAGATTCAGTGCAGCTTTGCCCATCTTTGCTACATCTGTAATCATGTCTATACTGTCAAAGGTGGTTTTAAATTTGTAGATGATGATATTCAAAATGTGATTTGTGCAATATCAGCTTGTCAGCCACGTACTAACTTGGCCAAGGGCTCTGTGTCAGGGCTGACCGCAACGTTGGCAACAGAGGCGCGGGCAGCAACTGTGGCAATACAAGGGTTAACTGGCAAACCCAGGGTAGATACACAGCCTGGCGCGGAGGACACTGCAGTGGAGGAGGATGCTGGGGATTTCTTGGGGAAGCTGAGCCCTGGAGTAAAAGCGGCACTGCTGTCTTTTGCTCTCGGACCCCCCTTACTCTTCTGTGCCGTGCAACCTGATTCATTCTTCCCAATGTTGGAGGTGCGTTTCCACCGATGACTTTCTGCCTCTTCCCTTTGTGGTCGGTGGCTCAAGTCGTTTCAGACCCATCGCATTGAGCCCTGGCTGTAGTTGATTCACCCCCACAAAGGTCATGTCTCGATTGTTGCCGCCCCCTTGTTACATAGGGGTAGCGTGGCACAAGTCCAACTTTGGGGTTGATTTGTTGGCATCGGTGCGGTGCAGGCGGCAGGGGGTTACGGAATGACAGCGCTGTATGGACTATTACCTCCAATAATGGCCTGGCGTTGGCGCACTGCTCATGCGACCCCTAGCAAGGAAGTTTCTCCAGCTACGTCCATGTATCGCCTTGTTCCTGGAGGCAATTTTGTTTTGGCGCTCTTGGCCTGTTGTGCGACGACAGTCGAGCTTGGCCAACTGGTTTTGGAAAGTGAGGTTGGACCGACGGCCCTTTCTCGAGCGGGGCAGACTGCTAACGAGGCCCTCGCTCAGCTGGGCCTCGCCCCTCCTGCGACTCTCTGGCTGCACTTCCATGGCTGGCAGTAGACTCTAGTGGCCTGCCACTGTAATCCCTGTGATCTTCGTTATGCTCCGCCTGTCATTTCACCGTTTCAGCTTCGTTTCCCTCCAGTCATGGTATTTGGACATCCTGAACGATTTTCAGGCATTGTGGGGCAAAGTGACATGATACTGGTTCTTGCTGCCTTTTCTGCATGGCAAATTGCATTGGCTCTGCTGTCGCAGCAGTGTTTGCGAGGCTCTTGCGTGGATCTGGTGAAATTTTTGTAGCAGGATTCTACTGTCAGTCAATGTGGCGACAGCTCTGTATGTTCCTAAAGAAGAATAACTGATAGGGTCTAGTTCTCTGTACAGTTAGGTTGACAGGATCTGAGTGATTCAATGTCGTTCGTTCCTACCTTTTCCTTTCCAATATATTTGTACTCTGGTTTCTGGCACGGGATTTCTGCACGTAGTGTCTAAAAGACATGACTGCAGTATTTATCAGGGATGAGATTGCTAGTACTAGCTATCTCATGCTAGTGCCGTCTATTGTACAATGCCATTAAGTCCAGTAGTGTTCGTAAGCCAATAGTTTTGAGAGGTTGGTCAGATAACTCTTGCTGATTAGATAGGACAATTGCTTGCCTGTGCACTCAGGTGGCTGTAATATTAGCGGCAGAGAAACTTGTACCAGAATGTGTAATTGACTAAGGAGGTCCTGGGGAGATGATATGACCCAGCTGTATTTTATGGTAAGAGTGTAGACGAGGGGCGAACTGTACAATAGGAAAGGGCTGCATGAAGCTCGTTCCTCATTTTCGATTGTGCAGTATGCCAAGTTGGATTTTGCATTAACAGGCATGTTTCCTCAGCCTGCCTGGTCAGCTTTTAGTTGACCTTTGTAAAACAATGGGACCAGTAAGAAGAGAAGAAGAGGATTACATCTCAAGGTTATGGTAGAATGCCACCGAGGCATATTACGTTATGCGGTAGTGTCACCAAGTCATGTGTAGGCTTCAGTTAATCCTGAGGGTCCCCAGCAAGATGTTGTATTTGAACTTAATAGCCAAGGGCTGTGGTCATCATTTTGTTTGTTACATAATTCTTTTGGTGTTTCTTGCACCATTCTTTTCGTGTAGTCTTTATCGGTCTAGAAGGGTTATTAGCCCGTTTCCACTCGGCCAAGATTCTTACTGGGTTTGCATGGGGTGATTTTCTCAGCTTAGAAATCCAATATCTGAGGAGCAATAAGCCATATTCTGGCAGTGCCGAAATGTGTCGGTGGCATAGACATTGAAAGTGCAGTCAGTCAGTAGAATTTAACATCCGGCAAAGATGGTTGGTTACGAGGTATGGTGTAGATTCTAGTTTTCTGTTGAATTTTTCGCAAACTCTTCATAGTTGATCGTTCAGAGTTTGAAGATAGAAGACCCTAAATGTTGATCGGGCGGATATTGAGAAGAGAGGATTTAGAGGGAGAATTTGCGATCTTCCCCGTGTAACATGTCGAGAGTAACTCAGATGTCATGTCTTGTATAAGGTGTCCCAGTGTGAAGCTGGGCCTAGGCGGACAGCTAACATATCCTGAGGAATTACCCAGTTGTCGGCATTCTGCCGGCTGCGTAGTGTGGTTCTAAATTGACGGGTAATGAGGGCCATGCTAATCACTCCTTGGGGATTTCCCGTTTGTGAACGTGTCCCAGACTGGAATGCTGAGGAATAATCTCCTCACCAGGCGGGTCAACAATGAAGTGGCGCCGCCAGACAAATGCTGCCAGTTTGAAGTGGCAGGGTTGTTTGGGGAGGCCGTTGTTTACTACTGGGTGAGGATTCAGGCGCAAACAGTTGTTCGAGCAAAATGACTTTGATTACTAGGACACTAGGTATGGTAGACTATGTTACGTGTTGATGTGGTCCTTTGACACAAAGATATGCATCCGGTTAAAGTCGTGTTTGGTCAGATTGGGAATGCATGTCAGCAAGGACACACGCTGGTGAAAAGTCAGCGTCTTTTCGCGCATGTACATATTGTGTCTTGTTGCAAAGTTGGGTAAAGAACTTCATATTTGTACAACCCTGCACTTTGCGTAGTGTCAGCCGTGTCAGCTGTAAGCAGAAAATGACGTGCTTTGCGTTGGTAGAGATGTCGACTTGGGTTTCAATACTATAAATCCCTGCTTATAAGTAGTGTTAATACCATGATAATCAGCTGTGCACGTGAACAGTGAGGGAGGGGTTCAGGACTGCCGTCTCGATTGCAAGCAATCGTACACAATTGGGCCATTAAACTGTAAAACGGACTTATTCGCGTAAAAATGGTGAGGCTAAAACTGTTGTGGAAAGTTCATTACTTCACCCAATTTTGGTGGGGAAGCCGACGGGCTTCGGAGAACTCGTTCCATTTGAGGGGGTAAGACCTCCTAGCTTAGCCACCTGTAAATATTAAGAGTGAAGCCTATCTCCAGCCACCCTTTCTCAGATCTTCAAAAGACTTCCTCATACCCTCCTCATGAAGGCTCCGGAAGATATGTACCGAATCCAAGTATGGTTAAGAGTCGCAGTTTATGGGGGGATGTCGTCAGGTGCCAGCTCCTTCAACCTGTCCTCAACCGTTTTTGGCTTTAATGCTTTGGGTGGGCTCCACGGCATGCTGATGGTGCCCTCAATTGAGGTCGCAGGGGTCGTACACTCCGTCCTGCCACAAGAACATTTGTCGGATTTATACTGCCTGGGCGGCAGCTGGTAAGAATGCTTCCCCTTTGGGAAGTGCTGTAGGGGTTTGGGTCTGGTGGGTGCGGGCCTGATGTGATTGAGCGTTTGAATACATTCAATGATTGTGTAAAATGGGATTCCTGTCTAAAGATCGGCATCCATCCCCCACATCGTCTAGTGCGTTGAAAAGTTGGCAGTATGGATCAGGAATATAGAAAAGCACCCTCTCATGTCGTCTTCGCATGTAACATTTCAAGGCAATGCAATCCAAGCAATATCAGAAGCGGTGACCGCTGCTGTGGTACTGGGCATGTCCAAGGTGGAAAAGGAGGTCAACCTGTACAGGTACACATGTACGGTTCACATTGGCTTACAAGCCCCGAGGCATTGGCACTCCTTCACAACGTATAGCCAAAGAGTCTCTCGAGCTAACCTGACAGCAATGACACACTGGCCGACACAATGGCCGATTGTCTGAAGATCACCAATGGCATTTGTTAGGGGTGAACGAGGGGATTGCCTGTAAGAGCCGTAGGCAACGCATTGGAGGACCCTACGACGAGAGGAGAGACAGTTTTTGAACTCTCCTCTTGATACTCAAAGCACTCCTCACAGACACAATCTGGGCGCAAGATCAAGGTATGATCAAGTCACACATCCCTAGTACCAAAGTCTGGGGGACCCACGCATCTCTCAAAAAACCGTGTCGGATTTGCAGATACGTCCTTTTAACTTTTTCTGGACACACATTGCATTTTTTTTGGGTCGCCATCTATTGCATCCAAACTGCGCCGGCCTAGTTCAGAGTTACAAGAAAAGACCAGAAAACCAGGTCACACTTTATGGTAATCAAGCATACAGCTGCCACACTGTCTCAACCCTGTGCAGTCTCGGTCACGTTTCACGTCTTGCGAATCAACATCCTGGCCCGTATCAATATCGTTTAAATTTGGCATATTTCGAACCATTTACTTCCAAGCTGCCTGAATTGGGCCGCGGCTGCTCATGTCCATTAATCTTTTTTCAAGAAAGTACTATCGTTTGCCTTATGCTACACGTATAGACAAACAAACAACGTACGCTTTCCAGCTTCTAAACTTATACAGGCAAGCAACTCTTGCCATTGCATAAATCTGTTTAAACACGCGGTGACCAACACCTGTGAGCTCTTGGCACGAGCAAAACAAGTCTAGACCGCCTGATTTAGGGTGTACTTCACCTCATGGAAGCCTTCGATACAGCTCCTTCCGAAGGTCCTTTATCAGTCTCTGACACAACGACACTAAAATCATGTCCTCTGGGGTTTAGACCTCACAGAAATGGTAACACACATTCAAAAGAGCCTTCCTGCGAGAAGATCTTTATAGGTTGTTACGGCTGCTATGCACAACGTGTGTCTCTCGACTTTGACACACACGTCCTGCATGCAGACAAACACGATGCGCACCGTGGAATGTCTCTCCAGTCCATAACAGCGCCAACACAACACGTGCGAATGGTCTGGAATGCTGCCTTGAGCATGTAATCTGACCTGGATACCCGAGCTGTCAATTAATTACTGGCTGCTGGCCACTGTAACCCTCAAAGGATGAGCAAGTGACAGCAACCTTGCACACGCTTTGCCCAGTGACAGCTGCACCCAGCCCTCATAAGCAGCTACTTCATCAAAACAAACGACACAAAACTTACTGCACAGATTGGTCCTGTGCTCACATGAATCTATTGTGTACATTGTATCTACGCCACGCAGGCATAATGTTCATATAGGGGAAAAAAGAAGAGAATAGTATATTGCAGTTTACAGAACAGCTATAGCGCTGCCGCTTACCCAGAGCTGGAACATATGGTACATCTTTTGTACCCATGAGTTATACAACGCATGAGCTACAGAATGGCAAGCTCGAGGGTGCTAAGCAACAACCCCAAGCAAGACCAGGTCTCTCCTGCAGAAGTAGGCAAAACAACATATTGCCAATGGTGGAATACAAAATTGTTAATCCCTCACAAACCAAATCATCCTAGTATACAAATCCAACTTTTTTTGGGGGCCCCTTTTAACGGCCCAAACACGTTTCACGAGAAGGGTCACACAAAGAATAATATTTTGGGCAATGAAAGGCCCACCAAGCATGTTTCACAAATATTGTCTTCCCAATTTGATGTCTTCCCAAGAAGGCAATGGCCTCGGTCTTACTGAATGCCCTCACAGTATCCCTCAGAAGCCAGAATCATCCCTCAATCGCACATGAAGTACAAAACTGTGCGAAGCAGGCACTCTGACCCATCTCCGCCTCGAACTTGCCCTCATGGCTGGCTGCTACCCTCATAACTTGCTTCCATTTTTTTTGAAAGGCTTTTAAGATAAAGAGTGAAGCCTATCCTAACCCCACACCATAAAGGCTTTTATACGCATCGTCCGAATCAGTACTTCACACACCCACAGTCTTTTCTCAGTGCGACAGCAACTCGCGTGGGTGATAGATTACTTCATAACTTTTCCTGCAACCTCGAGAGACCGCTTCACTAGTGAACAGCCCAGCAAGAGCCCCGTCAGTGGAGAACAGCCCAACAAGGGTCCAAAAAGGGCCCTTTCAGTGGAGAACAGCCCAACGTGGTCCCAAAAAGGGTCCTTTCAGTGGAGAGCAGCCCAAAAGGGGCCCTGACAAGCTGGGAACAGCCCAACATGCCTAGGAAGAGCCCACATCGGCTGCCCTCCAGCTCAAGCGCAATGGGCAGCACCAACAAGATTATAAAACTGCAGAGAGCCGGGTTGGCACTGGCTCCTCTCTGCAGCCTGCTGATGCACCTCCTCCAGAGGCGCACTGAAGGGGTCCATGCCATTGCACCTTTCCTTGAAACAGGACTCCGGACCTCCCGAGGGGACCTCTGCAAAGGCCTGCAAGAAGCACGACTCGAGCTCGTGCGAAGGGACGTCTGCGAAGGCCTGCATGAAACAGGATTCGGGATCCCGCAAAGGGGCCTGCAGGGTGGAAAACGAGCTGCTTTCCTCCTTAAGGCAGCGGGCTTGCGCACGCAGCCAGAAGGTGGATAGGCCCCTCCAGGTGACTTTGACCACCAGCTCGGCAGTGAGGGTGGAGCACCAGGGCGCAACCCCTGGGATGGCGGCCCCGGTTCGGAAGCGGCCTTTCAGATTGCGGATCTCCACGACTTCGCCCGACTGCGTCCTCAGAATCATGAAGACCCCCTGCATGCCAAAGCCTGCATCAGAAGCAGGACAAACCGGCGATGGAGAAGGGGCTGGGGAAAGGACGAGGGGCCGAAAGAGCAGGGGAAGGTCGGCTGGAAAGAGGAGGGGGAGAAGGAAAAGCTGACGAGTACGGCAGGAAAGTAAATCCATTTTGAATGAACGCCCAAGCAGCGGTCCTATCTGGTCTCCCCCCCCCCCCGCCATGCCCAAAAATAAAAGGGGGGGGGGGGAAAGAAGAAGAAAAATGAGGTAAATAGAGAGGAGGGCGTGACCAAGATCAAACGCTCGGGTCTATGTGTTGCTGTGCAAAGCATAACTCCATCATGTCCAACCAGTAGGCTGCCTAGATTGCAATCCTCGTGCATAAGACTGAAGTAATACCGTCGTGCTATGCTGATGTAATGAAGTGGCCTTCCAAAGCTAGGTCCAAAGTTGCCTGGGAACTAAGGAGCATTAGTGCAGCAGCACGTACTCACCCATGTTAAAGAACCATTAGCCGTGTCTGAAGCACGAGAAAGAGAGACACAACCCTCCCAATTTCCACACTTGTTCATGCATGCTCTGATGTACAACCAGCAGGTGTCATGTCTGTCATACAGCCAACCATAGTGCCATCTACAAGCGGTATCCAAGAGCCCATCAGCGGATTTCTGCCGAGAAAAGTGGATTGCAACATACACATGAGCAGGAAGCACTTTCAGCAAAGTTCCTTTGGCAACTCACTTCAATGGCAGTGTCAGATTGCAAGCCGGCTCCCACTGCACAACCTTTGGCAGTTCCAGAGGTAAGATGCCTCACAAATCCTGCGCACGAACGTGATCTAAATCAGGATTTTCAAAGAGGTTATTGGACAGAGGAGAATATGCAGGGATTGGGAATTGAACATCCCACGCCAGGACCCTCAACCCCCCACCCGCACAGCAGACCCCCTCCTGAACGGATTACACGCATAAGGGCCTTTCAAACCCGCATGCAATACTTCAAGACATCAAGGCAGCGCTCTCATATGCACGAAGGACATGCACGTCACTCTCAATGATGAGCGCCTGCGGGCAAAACTGCAATTAAGTGGATCCCAAGCTTTGCCAATCCTTTTGCCTCCAACTCTTTCCTGACGACTCGTCTCTGAATTCGCCTGGCGATGTCCCACAGGAATGCCCTTTGCCATGCCACAGGCCTCCCCCAAACAGTACCCCAGGTCCAACAAGTACCCTTAACGTGATATGAAGAGCTCTTCCAAGTTTCTTGTACTGTTTCCCATCGGATGCTGCAAAAGAACTTAAGAGGCGGGGGTTCACCTGTTGTGACAGTCTTTCCTGGAAAGAAGGCGTCGTAGTCCAGACGCAGGGGCCCCTCATTCAACGTGATGATCAGCACGACATGCTCTTTTCCTTCCACGCGCCATATGACTGGCGCTGCGATCCATATTTCAGTGTTGAAATTGACCTGCGCATCCCCCAGAAGCCGTCAGCGCCTTCCTGGCAAATTCGACGACACAGGAAACCTGAAACAATGGCTGGCGTCGCGCCTCCCTTGTGGAGGGTAGTCTTCAATTTCCAGGTCTAGGGGTGGGAGGGTTGTGGGGTTTGATTTCCTCTTATTGCAAATATTAATAATGCCAATGCAGAGAAAACGCATCCCTCCCAGGGAAGTAATACAGCAGCGTTCACAGGTTGCCAAATTAAGACCGCCTTCAATCAACCAGTGCTGTTTGATACTGCGCAAGCCCTTCTACATCTGTCCCATCCTGCTTGTGGCATGAGGGAGCATATGAGGCCCAAGCTGAGCATCAGGAGATGGCACACCTGATGCCGGGAAGGTATATGAGGTAGGTGTTCTAACAGATTGTCCTGGGTGAAGTCACTTCCACGCTGCACGCGCGGGGCCTTCTCCCGAGCAAAGACTGACCGTGGAGGGAAAGGGACGTCAGTCCTGCGCGGACTCTTCCTTGTAGACTCTTCTCCCGGATCGCATAAGTCCAGCTTTCTTTTCGTGTGGCTGACTTGCACTGCTTGCACTCTGGAGGCAGTGTCCTCTTGAAGACAAAGCGGCACTTGCCACATCACATTGTGCTCAATTGACTTGTTTTGTGATGCGGCATCAGGTCTTGATGACTTCTTCTCCACTTGCTGCCAGGGGTCGTTTTCACCGCCAGTGCTCCCATCCGAGGGCAGTGCGTCCCAAAGACATATGTCTGTGGAACACTTCCTGCTCAAGCAGGGTGGGAAAAGGCATTCCTCAAGGTGGCTGCTGAGATCGAACCCCTCTGAAAGCCTTGCTGCCAAACCGCGCGAGTCAAAAAGCCAATCCAAGTCAATGGTTGAGCTACCCTTCGGCTTGAAATTATTTAAGTCTTCCTCAATCACGTTACACATCCAAGGAGAGATAAGCCTGCAACACGTACACACGCCCAGCTTCAGTAAAAATGCTTCTCCTACAGACTGCATCATGAGCATTACCGTAACCGCCTCGTCGTTGTCGGCAACGGTCACGTCTCTCAAAATGCAAACCCCTAGAAGATCAGCATGCCTTTTTACAACAAATATTAATAGAAACCAGTAGAATATCAAAAAATGCCAGCCGATTCTCCTCCGGATGCTGCTAAGAAAAGGAGCACGTGTAGATTCAGAATGCAGACGAAACCCAGGTCAATTCTATACACTCTCTTAGTACTATCGAGGGAATTTAAAAGCAAATTCGTAACAGGGGATGGAATCTCCAGCTGGCCGTAGTCATGATTAAGTGGGATCAGCGTACCTTCGATGGGATCCGGGGTGGTCCACTGTAGAGTTGCCGTTCACAACTCCTTGTTCCTGTGCAGCTTGAATAATTCGCTGTTTGGATACTTTCTGGCCGTCAGACTTGCTATAAATGCCATGTATCTCTCGGCGGTCTCGAGTACATGCTTGCACCGAAGAGAATATTCCTTCATTCTACCAGCTTCGCAACTTCCTCTTCGGGCTGAAGGTGTTCTCTGCAGTACTTGGGAGTTGGCTTTCCATGTGGGATGCGGCGACGTGTGAGAAGTGCCACACCGGCATTTACTGTAACGGAATTTTGATTCCGTGGTTGGCATGGCGTGCTCAGGAACCGATATACCTAGATATGAGACACAAGATTCTTCTGTCCAGCCACTAGGGCAAGTTACAGCATCCGGCGTAAATCAGCAAGAGCTTGGAAGGCATCCGAGATAAAGGAGACAACCGCACGCAAGTAAAAATCTGGTGCACAAATACTAGAAAAAGTACACCCCAATTTGGGAGTCCACGTGACATTCGTGACAGGATTGGACGAGGAGAGACTTGAAATTGAAATGCAAAGGGCCTACCCCCCTCCAAAAGCCAAAATGAATTGCAAGGGGGGGTTAGGGGGGGGGGGTGTCTCCTCAACGTATCTACCACGAGGGGGGCAAGATAAAAATGGTAGGCACGTATCTACCTTTCTGGCACGAGTAATCTGGTGCACAAGTACTAGGGAAGAAGTACACCCCAATTTGGGAGTCCACGTGAGATTCGTGATGGGATTGAAAGAGGAGGAGAGATAACTTTCCGGCAGCTCCATGGCCTTCCTCAGCAGAAGTTCTGCACAGGTGGCAGATGAGGAAGAGAAGGGGCATGATACAAGAAGGAATATTCTTCCTCGCCTATTCAACGATTCCCCTGGAACATTTTACCAGCGCCTGGTGGGGCCAACTTGTCCAAGGTTGTATCCTAGGTTTCGGGGCAGTTGCGGCCAACTTGTCCCAGGAACATGTATGGTGGGACAGTGGTGGAGGTATGACACATGGGGCCACGCCCTTGCGCCTGTCATTGAAGAGGTGCGATTTATAAGTTGTGACATCAGCCTCTAATACTCAAAGTCCCCCGCCCTCCGGTTCAAATTACTTTCAAGACACAGACAGGTGTACACACATACACGTGTAAAATCACTGGTGAGTGTTAAGCACCACCATTGAGGCAGAGCTAGACATTCAATTTCTCTCAAGCAACTTCATGGAGACGCCAATGGGATATACTTGGCAAGTGAATTTCTGGACAGCACCGCTTGACACCCAACAGCTCGCAGCTCTCCTGACAGCTGGCTTCTCTGATGACATCAAGTCCTCAAAGTCCTTCACTTTTTATTCTAAAGACCGTATCAACTGCTCACTATCGAAACGGCCATACTGCGGGTTGCATGTACGCACGTCTTGTGTTGTGTTTGAGAGAGGATAAGGTACGTATCCGGATGTACAGGATCACGTATGTACGTGAGTACGTCTGCTCTCTCAAGTACACTTTGTGGTTTTAGGCACGTCACTTGACAAGCTTGAACAAACATTAGATGTGCTTTAGAAAACGCATGCACCAGGACACAAAAGTTGCTGTTATATAACACTCGTAATGCATATATGTGAAATATTCTGGGCTTGGCGTATCCTGCATGGTGGCGGCACGGAGGGTGTTAGACGATGTCCTCCTACTTGTGCGTTGTTAAGTAGGCACGGACATATACAAGTCAAGGACTGGTTAGCAACTGATTGATAGACACCCGGAGTGCCACTATAGTTCCAACCAAGTGTTACAATATCTCTCATCTCTCCTAACAAGGTGACGCAGTTCAAACACGCCTAACCTGCTCTCACCCAGGTCGTGTTCATTACTTTGTCCGATGAGCTAAACTCAACTCTATATGTCTAACATGTTCTAACAATGTTCATCTGAGTGCTAAATCCAGGAATACAATAAGGATTAAGTCACCTGCATGGTGGCGGCACGGAGGGTGTTAGACGATGTCCTCCTACTTGTGCGTTGTTAAGTAGGCACGGACATATACAAGTCAAGGACTGGTTAGCAACTGATTGATAGACACCCGGAGTGCCACTATAGTTCCAACCAAGTGCCTTCCCTATCCGTGCTTGCCCCATATGCCTCCTTTCTACAAACGTGTCTGTAACTTGCGTTATGATAGTCTTCGTTCAAATGCATGTATTGCCTGGCAGAACTCAGGGTTCTGCCTCTCTTTCCTAATTGGTATTGTCTTCATACGGAGACTTGCCATTATTACTCCTCTGAGGGAAAGGCATAAAATTAATTAACACAACACTTCCCCTTGCCTTTACCTCACAGAAACTTGGCCAGTCCCAGTGAGTTACGATGTCCCAGAAACACTTGTCTAACTAGTGGTTTGGTAAAAATGTCAGCCACATTTCTAGCAGATTGAATGTACTTGAATTCAACCTGCCCCTTTGCAATAGCTTCACGTGCGAAATGACAGCTAATTGCAATATGCTTTGTGTGTTTGGAGTACACCGGATTCCTCAGGTGGTTTATACACCCTTGGTTGTCACAATGAATCTTCACTATCCACGGTAACACTCCAATTTCCTCCAGGAAACCTCTCAGCCAATTTGCTTCCTTCACAACAGCACTTGCTGCCATGAATTCAGCCTCCACTGTTGAAGTGGCAACAGCAGATTGCTTTTTACTTCCCCACACTACTGCTCCTCCAAACACAGTGAGGACAAAGCCAGTGGTAGAGAAGCGATGATCCTGATCACCTCCATAGTCGGCATCCACATAGCCTTCTAGCTCTATCTCCCCCCCTCCGAGAGTTAGAACCAAATCTCGGGTTCCTTTCAGATACTTCAACACACGGATGGCTTCATTCCAATGTGCTGTGGTGGGAGATATGCGATAACGAGACAATACACCTACTGCCTGAGCTATATCGGGACGTGTGGTGTTGGCTATATACAGAAGAGACCCTACTAACTCACAGTAACGGTGACCTGGAGGTAGTGGACTGCCAGCACCAATGCTGTCGCTCCCATCTCTCGGTGCAGGCCTTTGGGACATTACGAAATCTTTTGTCATGGGAGTATCAGGTCCCACTGACTCAAGATCCAAGCCAAATTTCTCTACAAGTGCATCGATTTTAGGGATGCAACTCAGGGTGATCAGCCCTTTATCTCTATCTCTCATCACTTGACATCCCAAGAAATCCTTCACTTCCCCAAGATCATGGATGGTGAATTCTTTCTTGAGAAGTCCCTTCACTCTCTCGATTTCTGACATGCCCTTGGAAACTATCAGAAGATCATCAACATAGATCAGCACATAGGACTTTCCTCCATCAGTAGAGCATCTCACATACACTCCCGCATCACTCTTGCACACCTCATACCCCATGACTTCAAGTTTGTCATTCAGGGTTTTGTGCCAGGCACGTGGAGCCTGCTTCAGGCCATACAACGCCTTTCTCAATCGGCACACAATATTCTTATCACCATTCTCAAAGCCAGGAGGTTGCGTTACATATACTTCCTCCTCGAGCTCACCATTCAGAAAGGCGGTCTTAACGTCCACCTGATGAATTTCACAGCCCTCTCTTGCAGCAACAGCAAGCAGAGCTCTTCTAGCTCCATAGCTACTAGTAGGAGCAAAGACCTCCATCACATCCACTCCAGGGATTTGTCTGCATCCCTGTGCCACTAATCTGGCCTTGAATCTCACAACATTGCCATGTGCATCCATTTTCACTGAAAATATCCAGTGAACTGGAATAACCTTATGTCCACGAGGTCTCGGAACATACTCCATGACCTCATGAGTATCTAGAGAATTTTGCTCTTCCTGCATAGCTGCCTTCCAGTATTCCCACTGGGGAGACATCTGTGCTTCTCTCAAATTAGAGGGAACGTGAATTTTCCCAAATCTGACACCTGTGTGCTTTTCCTCTGAATTGCCTGATTTTCTCTCACTTTGTCCAGAACCCACTACTCTTCCACTGACACTCGCTGAGTTACACATCACAGGCTCTCCAGTAGAAGTAGAATGCTCTCTCATAGCACGCTCTCGCTTGGACTCACACTTGGCTTTGCACAAGTTACTCTGCTCATCCCTCACATCATCCTCCCATGCACAGGTACCTCTCGGACAGTCTTTGTAATTTGGAATCCCTTCACATTGTCCAGACTTCCGATTCACCTCCTCAGACACACTCTGACATGCCTGCAAGAGTTCAGACTCTTCAGGTCTCTCACAAGCAACATCGGGATATGGCAGAGTGTCTGCATACTTCCCCTGATTTATGTGATCCACATGCCTCTCAGACCGACTGCATGTCACTGTTGGGAGTGACCTCACATCTCTGACATCACTCTCCCAGGCACAGGTACCTCTCAGTGAGCACTTGTAATTTGGTCTGTCTCCACAATGTCTGTGCTCCTGATTCACCTCCTCCTCTCGTCCCTTACATGGAGTCAAGGATGCAGATCCTGTCTCCCGCTCACAATCATGTTTGGCTGGTGCAGAGAAAGCATATGATGCTTCCTCTGACCGGTGGCTGCCACCACAGTCCCGTCCAGGAGTGCTCTGACTGGACGGGTTGCCAGAAGAACTCTGCATGGTCACATCTCTTACATTTCTCTCAGTCACTGAACAAGACCCACCCATACTGCTCAGCTCCCCGGGACCATTTGCAGCTTTGCATGTAGCTGCCCCCCTCACTGCACTCACATGCAATTCATGCCCCTCATGTGAATCACCCTCTAGCTGCACTTCCCCTGGTCCCTGTGACAGAGAGTCACATTCAGTCAACCCCTCTCGCTCTCTGCTCTCTCCCTTCTCCTGTGGCAGCAGGAGGTCTTTGGCGGCAGTGCGTTGTTCGTGTCGTTGAGCCCGGGTCAGGCCATCCAATTGGTGGTTGCGGCAATCAGACCTAGTTGGTCTGAGGACCTCCTGGGCTCGCTCCATCTGCGGTCGAAGGTGGGAGTCCTGTCTCACTCCTCTGGCTAAGTCCTGTACTGCCTCCAGGGTTTGATCCATCTCCACTGGGTCACACAGTCTTCTGGATTCAGGCTCGGGCTCAGCCTCACTGGGGGGTCCTGTGACAGGCTGTGTGGGGAGGTTGCTGGAGGCTGGCAGGTACTCAGGCTCACTGTGTGGGTCATCAAGATCTGTCTCAAGGCTGATGTTGGTTGTGCCAGGGGAGGTGCCGGGAAAGACTGGGGGAGTGTCACTTGCAGAGGGCTCAGGACACAGAAACTCTGTAGACTGTGTTGAGGAAACGCTCATGCCAACCCGAGAGGCTCCCCTGAGGTGCTCCACGAAAACCACATCTCTGCTCTCCTTCCAGATACCCCCTCCCACATAGATCCGATAGGCTTTGGAGGAGGCTGAGTAACCAGTAAGCATCCCTGGCACAGTTTTAGGGGAAAACACAGAGCGCTGGACATCAGGAATGTGCACAAAGGCCAAGCAACCCCAGGTACGCAGTGGGGTTACATTTGGTTTGTAGCCAAAAAATAATTCTGATGGCGTGCGGTCCCTCCCGGTACTGGGACCCATGTTCAGTAGGGTGCATGCAGTTTCCAGGGCCTCCTTCCACAACGTTGGACTGGCAGCTGCAAAAGCCAGAAGAGTCCTGGTACGTTCCTTGAGGGTGCGATTGGCTCTTTCAGCCGCTCCATTCTGTTGCGGGGTGTAAGGAGCTGAGGTCTCCAATTTAGTCCCCTGGGATGCACAAAATTCTTTGAACGTGGCATTCAGAAATTCAGTTCCACGGTCACACCGGACACACTTCACTTTGGTTTTCTTCTGGGTCTGCCAGTATAGAATGAGGTCCCTCACAGCAGCACTGATGGCATCTTTGGACTTCACAGGCAGGACCGCCTTTAACTGAGATGACTCATCCAAAGCAGTCACCCAGTAACGTTCACCAGTTACTGCAGCAGGAAAAATGGGGCCCACAGTGTCAATATGTACTCTGTCAAGTGGTTCAACAGCTGGTCTACTGCTTATTCCAAATGGAGGCCGAGACGTCTTTCCCTCAATACATGCTTCACAGTAGACTGGACAATTGGAGCAGGGACATAGGGATGTATCAAGTCCCGAGACCAGGTCCTCATTGGTTAGGCGCTGCATCCATGTTTCACCTGGATGTCCCATTCTGCTATGCCAGAGGTATCGTCTGGCACAGTTGTGTGAGTTTTGGGTGGGGGTTTTGGACTTCACAGCAGCTGAAATTCTTCTGTGGTTAACACTGGGACTCAGAGCTACAACTTGATGAATATAAAATAGCCCTTTCTCTGCACTGATCCGAGACCTCCAGCTGTTTGGACCACAGACTTCAGTGAACGCTCCAACATCATCTGTGCGAAAGACTGCCCATCCCGCAATGCTGCAGATACTGACAGTATGTTTGAGGTTGCAGAAGGAACACACTGAACATGATGTATCCACAGGGGAACTCCCACTCGACTGAGGATGCAGACAGAGCCTGATGCTACAATTCCTCCAGTGGCATCTGAAGTGGCCAGATGTAATGGGATGGGTTTGGCATGCACAGTTGGATTATGTAGTAGGGTCACATCATTCACCAGATGTACAGATGCTCCACTGTCCACCAGCCAGGATTGCAGAGACGAATTTCTGACAGGAGTCTTCAGGATGTTGAGGGAAATTATGTATGGCATACCTCCAGGTGGTGGAGGTGGGGGAGCTGGGGGTTGGAACCATGCCGGAAAGGCATCCAGTCCAGGGTGCGCCAGCTGGGCTGCAGGAGGGTGTGGGCCACCCATATGTGGAGGTCCCTGTGGCCACATTCCCTGCAATTGTTGGACCGCTGCCACTACGTTCCGTTGGGTCTCCTCGTCCCGCTTCCTCTTTCGACAGTCCCTCCAGTAATGCCCCTTCTTATTGCAGTAGTTGCAGATGCCCTTAGTCTCGGACTTGGCCTCAGAGACAGTTGGTTGGGCCTGCTGATGGACTGCACTGGCAGCTGGTGGGGTATTGGCTCCACTGGAGCCTTGTCCAAGAGCCAAAACCCTTGGTTGGCGAGGAGCATATTCATCAAAACCCACTGCAGCTGCTGTGTTGCGCAGAAGTCCAGCCAGCTTCTCCAGGGGTTGTGCTGCAGCAGTTGTGATCATTCCTGGCTCTTTAGCTGCATCAGGCAAGCCCTGCACAATCTGGGTTGCAACGTGTGCATCCAGTAGAGCATGGTTGTTCCTGTCAAGGCATGCCTTCAGGTTGATCATTCTGTTGACATATTGCGAAATCGTCTCGTCATGTTTCATTCCCTGGCTCATTTCTTGGAGCCAATCTGCATTGGCCTCGATATTATATCCACCAATAAACTTTCTGCAGATGAACTCATATGCATCATAAGCAGAGGCAGATTAGACAGAGGTCCAGCCATTCCTCTGGGACTGACTCATAAATCAGTAACATTGCGGCTGCGTCATGTGCTGTACCAGGCATAGCCTCCAGGATGGCAGGCAAAGACCCTTTTGACTCATTTGCTGCCAAAAATGCATTCTTCCAAACAATAATATTTGTCCCCCGTTCCTTCAGTTTTATGTGTACCTTGACATTTGTTGGGATAATCTTGGGCAGCTCATCTCCGCTGCCTCTTGAGGTGCTGGGAGTACACGGTTCTCTGATGGGTGTGGATGAGGCTGGTTCACTGCTTGACGTTGATGCTCCACTAGCTGATGATCCTTTCTTCTTGGAAGTCATAATTCCCCAGTTGTCTTATAACTCCAGTACTCGCAAGGTAGCAGCAAGATCTTACTTCTGAACCAGGTGGGTTGAGCTAACGGACAGCCAACGTGAAGGTGAAAGATGTAGTCTTTGACGATAAAGCTCTCTCGTCAGGATGGTCTCCACGTTGTCCTCTTCTCTGATTAGTTCGTTGTATGACGGAGGTCCTATCTCAGCCGCTGAATTGAGTTTGTCTTCCTGTTTTTTGTCCGCTTTGCATCCAGTCTAGTGACTCCGATTTAGGCGCCACCCACTCTCAGCATCCGAGCCCGTGGGCCCATAACCTGAAATATTCTGGGCTTGGCGTATCCTGCATGGTGGCGGCACGGAGGGTGTTAGACGATGTCCTCCTACTTGTGCGTTGTTAAGTAGGCACGGACATATACAAGTCAAGGACTGGTTAGCAACTGATTGATAGACACCCGGAGTGCCACTATAGTTA
>KV908523.1:0-2500 GCA_002005505.1 Botryococcus braunii
GCTATCCACAGATCTTACTTAGCACATATTTTGGTAGTCTTGCATGAGTTCGTATCCAAGTACGGCAAATCCTCTTAGCCGAGCATCCCCTAGTGCTTGCTTGGTTAAGATCTGCTCCCTGAAGCGTTGCAGATTGTACTTGAGCCGCTGTTGTCGAAACTCCAGCACTTGAACACCCTCTCCTCTGCTGCACTTCTGTCCAGCTGTTGCTAACAACGGAGAGGGCGTCTGCATACAAATTGACGCCGTCGATGATGGATTCCCATTTCTGCCAAGCTTGGAACAACTTATTATCTGCCCAAGTCCTCTTAGCGCTCCATGCATCTTTCTCGCGTTCGTGAACTTGGCGGATGGAAGATCCTCCCGCGTCAGTGGTATACTTCAGCCACACGGAGCGGATGCTGTCGCACTTGCGGATCTGGGGGTCCGCAAACCGTATGCGTTGATCCGCGATTCAGCGGCTGCATGGCTAGACGCAGAAGAAGGGCTAGCATGAACCGTGGGGGATGCCTGCAATAAGACCAACATTTGATCAGCCATAAACACACACACACACACACACACACACACACACACCACACACACACACACACACACACAACACACACACACCCTCACCCCCCCTCCCTCCCGTCCCCCCTCCCTGCCTCCCTGCCTCCCCCCGTCTCTCCCCCCCCCCCCCCCCCCCCCCACCTCCACACACACACACACCACACACACCCCACCACGCACGCACCACACACACACACCACACACCACACCACACACACACACACCACACACACACACACACACACAACCCCCACACCCCACCACCACCCTCCCTCCCTCCCTCCCCCCCCCCCCCCCTCCTCTCTCTCTCTCTCCTCTCCTCTCTCTCTCTCCTCCTCTCTCTCTCTCTCTCTTCTCTCTCTCCCCTCCCTCTCCCTCTCCCTCTCCTCTCCCTCTCTCCTCTCTCTCTCTCTCACACTCACACACACACACACACACACACACACACACACTCACACACACACACACTCACACACACACACACACAGAGGGACACGCGAACACGCACACACGTGCACGCACACGCACGCCCGCGCGCACACACACACACACACACACACACACATACACACACACACACACAGACACACACAGACACACACACACACACAGACAGACACAGGGGAGGAAGGGGGAGCGGAGATGTGAAACCTGGGGTTCAACGGGAGGCAGCATATTTAGCCGTGGACAATTTCGGTTTGGGAAACCCTCCTCCCACTGGACTGAGCTATTGTACCATGCCTCCATCACAACCACCCTCTCCCGTCTGTGGGTCCTTCTTGCGCATCTGCATAAATGTAAGCCGTAACAGAAGTCAGGCGAGCAACTCCCTCATCAGCCAGCCTGCTAATACTCGATTCGTGGCCCTCGTGTAAGAACACCCTTCGTGGGATAACAAGTTACCGAGGATTGCAGTAGAAGGGAAACAACCGAGACGTTGTAAAGCTATTGATGATGCTGATGACGATGATGATTGCATCGAGGATATGTAGCAGGTAAATAAACAATCAGATACGTGCCATCACAAAAAGATCAATCTGAGTTGTAATAATGGCACCACCAAAGCTGCTTATAAGGTTTTTTACAGCAAGACAATCCATGCTGTGTATGGAAGAGGCAAGGGAAAAGGGAATAGGACATAAGATGGGAGATTGCAAAGAGTACAGTCAGCATAAGGGGAGTGGCAAATGTTTTCATCCGCGCCATTTTAAATTAGAGTGAAGCATATCCTCCTACCCGCAAACCACGTGTCCATGCTGCAATACACACAAATCCTCGCGCTGAAATCGACGATACGTGTTCCAGGCCAGAGGCTTAGCAATTACCCGGGGGGGGGAGGGGGACACGCAAGGGGTGCGTCCTAATTCACATACCCCACTCTTTCTCGGGTGTGGAAGAAGGCCAGACGGCAAACTGGGAACTCCAATGAGGGTCGAATTTCTGCAGGTTTCCGGCACACTAATCTTCCTTTCGGTCCGGGACAACACCGATCATAATTGCAACTTTCGGACTTAAATGTGGCCTCTTTGGAATTTAAACTCAAACGGTAAAGCATGTCCTAAACAACATATCCTACATGCTGGTATGCCAGGGCAACACCTTCACGAGGGCCGATCTGTCGGCAAGCAGGCAGTCCACGGAGTGCTGCGTCATGTGGCTAATCCACAGTGCCTTCTCGCGCATCTCAATGACAACGGGAAAGGTCGGGGCGCCCTTCCTTTTGAGGGTATTCTTCATGAATGATCAAGGAGCCCCGCGTCCGAGCCTCCTCATCACCTGCCAACCAGCACCCCCAACCGCCATAATATGCCAACGGAACACAGGACTTTCCTGAACAACCACTTTTCCGTTCTTCCGCCGGTTTCGTTTGCTCCAAATTCATTAGTAATTCCTTCAATTCCTTCATTAGTGTTCGGGATTTAGGATTTATGGTTCCAAATGAATAGCG
>KV908523.1:5000-12500 GCA_002005505.1 Botryococcus braunii
AGAAGAAGAAGAGAAGAGAAAAGAAGAGAGAGAGAAGAGAGAGAGAGAGAAGAGAAGAGAAGAGAGAGAAAAAAAGAGAGAGAGGAGAGAGAGAGAGAGAGAGAGCTCTACATAGACCAATTTTAAAGTCTCCTAGTTTAAATAGCAGGATCTGGTGACCGAGACTTTAGATTTAAGTCTTGGTTTCCGGTATGATGTTGCTGGGGGGGGGGGCGACAGAAGGGAACGAGAGAGGCGAAGAAGTCTTCTTCTTCTTCTTCTTCCTCCTCCTCCTCCTCCTCCTCCTCCTCCTCCTCCTCCTCCTCCTCCTCCTCCTCCTCATCATCATCATCCTCATCCTCATCCTCCTCATCCTCCTCCTCATCCTCCTCCTCCTCCTCCTCCTCCTCCTTCTTCTTCGTTCATCTGCAGGGGCCATTTCATTTCAACGGCTTTGCATGTAAAGATATCTAGAGTTCTGTACGGCCTGGGACCGTTACCATATATGGCATGCTCTCTTGCCAAACCGAATCCAATGCAGTACGAGCTGTTCAGGGCCGCGCGGGGCTATGCAGATTGGCTTTCCCATGCGATGGCGCCATCATGGTCGCCTCAACCTGTTCGTTGCTATATTAAGATGTGCCGAAAAAGATACAGAGAGGAGGCGCTCCTGTTGACGGCATTATAAGGAACAGACCTTATGTAGGTGCAGCTGGACTTCAGGACTCAGGGCCAACCAAATTTCTTTGGTGGAAAAAGTGCAGCTGCGTGTGGATGTGCGACCTTCAGCTGCTGATGCAATCCGCGTACTTATGAGCTGGAGGCCTCCTAGGAGTCGCAGAGAATGCACAATATATATCTTGGGCCCCCGCGGGCTCCGCGCAATACCTGGGGCCAAATCTTAAAAGTTGTCCACAACCAGTTGGATGTTAATATGGTACCGGTGGGGTGTGACAAACGGGAATCCTCACAGGGTTTGGCCTGGAACGAGACTGCATTAGGGTTGGCAGTTGTACGCTTTCGTACAGTGTACGGTGTACGTATCGTACCCCCTATACGTACCGTAACCTTAGCCAGGGTACGGCTAAGTGTACGGTTGTCTGGTACCAACTCGGTACACTTTTAGTACTGCACTATCACTTGCAGTACATTTCCGGGAACCAGGGGCCAGAAAAACCAAAAAATTCATGAAAGTAAAGAAGGTTCATTACATTTTTAGAGAATATTTGCCTCAAATTGGGTAATGTTGTTGTTTGGCTCAAATCAGTAAGAAATCATTAAGAAGAGCATCCTGGATTTGCAAAATCTAGGGACTTTTGCCCGCACTTCCAGTGAACATTTTGGACCTTGATTTGAGGATGAAGATGATAAAATCACTACTCTATATGGCGCTCCGTCATGATCAGTATTGCATGCTTGTTCCAATGGTGTGGTTTGCCCACTCCGTATAGCTGTACGTACAGTATTCCGTATAATATCTGTATATGGTATGTATATACGTACCGTATACAAGGCCAAAATACGGCAATTTGCCAACCCTAGACTGCATGCGTATTTTCCAGCCGATGGAAAGGAGCTGTTGATCATGTTTAAACAGAGCTAGGTTTCAAGCGCTGGCTTCTGTGGTGCGGGGTGTGATTTCCTCTTATGTAAACTAGGTTTCAACAGGTTTCAAACAATAATTATTGTTTTAAACCGGTTGAATCGGGAAATTTGACCGCACAGTGCTTAAGGTACCGTTACTCTGCATTGGAATTCCTCTGAGAGGAAAGCTACAGAAGAACAGGATCCAACTTTATATTTAAAGAGAAAAAGTGAAATAGAAGTGTCCAGCCCATGAACCACATCAGTTTCCTCGCCACCTTCCTGCATCCTTTTCCCCCTGCCTCCCCACACCAATCTAGTCCATCCTTGACGCGACAATCCCACGTCCTCGGACGAATTCTTCCAAAACAATCACAGACCTCGTGACGATACTCGATCACTCCCCAGGAACCGCTTCGTGACGACAGCCCAATCGGTCCCTTGGGCATAATGTGTTGAGCCTTCAGATCCTTTCTCCTTTACGTATGCCTTTGCTTGGAAGTCTGTAGGGCAACATGGCGTCTCAGATCTGTTAATTGTGCACCAGGCACCAGCGCAGTGCCACCACGAGGCCATCCGACAAGGTAGGCCAAGGAGCTTCGACGGTCCAATCTTATTTCCCCGCGAAACATGACATTGATCGATGGTGTTGGAAATCAGCTGTATAGCTGCTGATGTACACCTTGGACGGCTCTTGAGACGGGACAGCTGATGGGCACTATGGACCCATGCCCGGAACGCATTTTCAGCTTAGTGAGTTTGAATTTTAGTTGAGACGGGGATATTACTGGTCAATATTTCAGTTTGTGTAGCTGGTCTGTGGGATATCTCTCATGTGGGCCAAATTCATAGTGCGGGGGAAGTCTGGCGGATGTTTGGCTCCGGTGTGGTTGGTGACTCTAGCTGTGCGTAGTGGGCATTGGGACCGTTCTCCTGGAACAAAATAAGATCTTAGCCACACTGGGAAAGTCTAGCTGGCTGAAGTCGTTACAGGAACTCAGCACTGGTGCAGGTATGAACCAGGTGGAGCAGTAGGCACTACTCAACTTCCCAACGAAAGCAACATGTGGCATCCTCAAGGTTAATGTCATAGGAACGGAGCGGGGGACGGCAGGATGAAACTTTCCTCCTGTACGGTGGCAAATGGCTCCGAGCCTGAGGCTGTCAACCAACCGGACAATGAAACTACAACTGAAGGCAAGTTCAATTGTTTCTTCACATAGGATGCATGACCTGCAGCACTTAATTTTCTAGCCTGTACTGCTTGTCCGCATATGCAACTGGCCAGGCTTGCGGAAGATGATAATTATCTCGTTCATAGTGCTGTCAGCGTTGTTGCAAGTATAAAAGGGGATAGAGGCTGCTGGCATGATACTGCGATTATTTTGCTTGTAGTCAAGACCTGCAAACCACGCACGCTTGCGTGTGTGTGTGTGTGTGTGTGTGTGTGTGTGTGTGTGTGTGTGTGTGTGTGTGTGTGTGTGTGCGTGCGTGCGTGCGTGCGTGCGCGTGTGCGTGTGTGTGTCTTGGGGGGGGGGTGCGCGCGCGCGAGCTCCGGGGGGGAGAGTGTGGTGGAAGTGTGTGTGTTGGGGGGGGGGGGAGTGGGGGAGGGTAACAAAAGATTTAGGTGGAGGCTGTGGGTGGTACAGGATTTGACCCCATGCTTGTTGGGGATGAGGGCGATGCAAATGGCTCCTCCAATTGCAGCCTTGTCAGGGAGCGGGTTCGCACGTTTGAGCAGGCATATGCAGAAACTCAAAAGGCGCGGCGGATTGTTGAGGAAATCCGAGCCCGAAAGGATACAAAAGTGCGTATTGTGCAAGGAACCCCCACCACTTCTGCCAGGCCTACACCAAGCTCATTCACAATGTTGTGCTCTTGTGACAGGGGTTTTTTCCCCTCTTTGACTGCTTTGAAATATCCCAAAATTGCCCCGTCCCTCCCCCCTCTCCCACCCTCCGCCCCTCTCTCACTCTGTCTGTCTCTCATGTTCTCTCTCTTCCTTCCCCCCTCTCTCTGCGTGAATGCGCGCGCGCGCGCGTGTGTGTGTGTGTGTGTGTGTGTGTGTGTGTGTGTGTGTGTGTGTGTTCGCATACGGGGGCATGTGGGGCATGGAAACACTGACTTCTTCTTGCCATGCCCGGTCCTTTGTACCTGCAAATCCCCCTCTGCTTTCTGAGTCTGTCCAGAGAGCTGTGTACTGCTGCATGCCACAACTTCTTCCCTCACAACAGCCACAGAGTTTAAGTGTTTCACAGCCACAGAGTGTAAGTGTCAGGGACAGAGTTGCCCACCAACTTGAAGTTGAAAAGACCGCATCCAGCAATCCGCAGCACGAAGAAACCAATGTTGGCGAGGGGGACTTGAGTGCCTGCCGCTGGTTGCTGTAGCTGTCTCTGCACCTGCAAATGGTGTCAACGCACCTGCCTCAAGATCAAGAGGAATTGGGTGTGAGAAGTACAGCGGACCCCTCTATTAGCGCCTTGTCAACGCACCTGCTTTAAGATCAAGAGGAATTGGTAGTCAAGACCTGCAATTGGGTGTGAGATGTACAGCGGAGCCCTCTGTTGAGGCCTTACTCAATATTGGCGTGCCAAGGGGGTCACCAGTCGCTGTTGCTGTTATAAGCAAAATCTTCCAAACCGTCATCGGGAAAGTTTACACGCAGCATGTCTGCAGCGGGGGCAACTAGTATTCCCCCCCCCCCTTTTTTGGTTGGCTGGACACACGTCACGTGGCACGTGAAAAGCAGCCAGAACAGTCCTAGTTGTGACTCACTCCGTGAGCTACGCAAGCAAGACATCAACAACCTGGTAGCCTGCAGTAGCATTGGCATCTGCAGTCCATTGCACACATGGACATGAGCATGCCCGGGACCCCCCCCTTCCGCCACACGCGCGCGCACACACACACACACACACACACACACACACACACACATACATACACACACACACACACACAGAGGAGGGGGGGGAGGGAGGGAGGGAGGGGGAGGAGAGAGATAGAGGGGAGAGGGAGAGGGAGAGAGGGAGGGGGGAGGTGGGGGGCAGGCAACCTTTCCAATATTTACCAGAAGGAATCAACATCGTTGCCAACAGGTTGAAACCTAATCCCCCTTTGATCCAGGGGAGCAGAGATGAGCCCCGTTCGCTGCTGGGCGCTTCGTATCAGTATGCACAGCAATGAGGTAGCGTGTGATGAGGATTGTATCGGGAGGGATGTGAGGAGGGCGATGAGCGAAACCATAATGTGTGTGGGTGCAGCGGCCGAGGCGGAGTCAGAGCGAGGATCAAGCCCTGGGCACACCAACCGGTGGTTCCGGTGGGAATCTTTTGGACACTTGGGGCACCATCTCTCCCCCGTCCACTCCGATACGGAGAACAAACGCCAAGGAAGCCCGCAGCGCCGAAGGGGACCCGAGATTGCCCGGGGTACCGGACGAAGAAACCCGGTCCCCCACAATTTCGGCGCCCCCGCCCTCTCCGTTTCTCCCCCGCCGCAGCTCCCGCTGCCCCCCCCTGTGCTCCAAAGTGAGCAGCCCCCGGGACCGTCCCCGGCTCATCGCAGCGGTCAATACTTCCCAAGGGGATCTCCCAAGTCAGCGACTTCTGCTTTGAAGGCGTTCTCCCCCCGCTCGCCGGGGGAGTCCTCCTCATGGGCCTGTCACACGGATGCCGGCACCCCCCGGTCCCTCAGAGGGGATGTGGCCGGGGTTCTGTCCCGCACGAACTCAGGCCACAGCCTCGCCTCGACGTTCGCATCAGCCTCTACGACGACGACCCGCTCCGCATACACCTCCACGATGTCGCGCTTCCACTCCACGGCTGCCGCAGCGTAAGGTCCTGGTCTGCGGGACCGCCTCAAAGTCCACACTCCCTCTTCTCTCCCATCTGCCCACCTTGCCCCCAGCTTCCACTACCCTCCCCTGCATGTTTGGTCACTCTTGGGCGGGTTTCCTCCTTTGGTCTGTGGTACGAGAGGACAGCCGCGTCTTGTGCCTGCGTGCGTGCGTCCGCATGCGTTTGTATGGGTGAGAATGGGGGTGTGCTGAGTGTGTGTATATGTGTGTGGTGTGTGTGTGTGTGTGGGGGGGGGGGGTTTGGAGAGTTGTGCGGGGCCCGGGGGGGGGGAGAGAGAGGGAGAGAGAGAGTGTGTGTGTGTGTGTGTGTGTGTGAGAGAGAGAGAGAGAGAGAGAGAGAGAGAGAGAGAGAGAGAGAGAGAGAGAGAGAGAGAGAGAGAGAGAGAGGGGGAGAGAGAGAGCGAGGGCGTGCTTGTGTGTGTGTGTGTGTGTGTGTGTGTGTGTGTGTGTGTGTGTGTGTGTGTGTGTGTGTGTGTTTGTGTGTGTTGTGGAGGGGGGCGGTGGTGTGATTCCTGGCCCATGCAAGCGCCGCAAGGGCATGCGTGCCTTCCGCGAGCGTAGACAAGCGGAGTTTCCATTCATGTTGTGAGGCTGCTAATCAAGGGACGGGGTTGTTGGGTAGGAGGCGGAAGAGCACACGTCTCCAGATCAATCCCCTGTACGAGACTTCCATGGAAAAGGCACCATCAGCACGGGCTGGGGCGCAAACACACTGCGCAACCTGCAGATGCCCAAGAACGACGAGAACGTCCCTCTGCACAGAAGGACGCTGACGTCGGAGAGCGTGGAAAGCGGGGACGACACAGCCCGCAGCGTGCACAGCGTGCCGTGGCTGGGGCAGATCACGCGGAGGGAGGCCAGCATTTTGTACCATGCAGTGTCCCCGCGGCCCGAAAGCCCGTCATGCGGCGGCCCCCAGGGGACCCCAGGAGAGACTAACGGCGCCACGGAGGGAACCAGCGAGCAGCCCTTCCCCCACGAACGAACCCCCAGCATGCGGGACCTGGTGGAGGGCTGCGACCAAACCCAGTCCCCTGCGGCTGCGGGAGCCTTTTCTGGCGGCGCTGAGGACGAGTCGCCGGCAGGCCCTCAACAGGCATCCTCTGTGGGCCCGGACCCTGACGAAGAGGACGGGTGGGTGGTAATGGGGCAGGAATCCTCCCCTGCCCGCCTGCCTGCTGCAATCGTGCCACCAGTGGGCCCCCCAGGCGGTCCTCTGGTACCGCAAGCGAATGAGAACATCACGGGAGCCGTTGCCACCCTTCGAAGAAGCTACGAGCTGGCAAAGGCGGAACGCATGTGGGAACACCGGGGATTGAAGTCTGCAAAGAAGGTGCGGGGCGCGTGCCGGCAGTCAACGCACCTTATCAATGCCTCTAACAGTACACTTTGCTTGCGTGTACGCATGCCAGCATGTGTATGTCTCTTGTGTGTGCGCCTCTGTGTGTGTGTGTGTGTGTGTGTGTGTGTGTGTGTGTGTGTGTGTGTGTGTGTGTGTGTGCATGTGCGCATGTGTGTGAGGCGGGGGTGGGCAAAGGAGCATTTGGCGCTTGTGGGGCAGAATGGGAGCTTTTTAGGACAAACAAAAGGTGTTATTGCGTAATCAATGTCCAGCACGTGCCGCTGCAGGTGGTACCAATGTTGGACGTCGGCCAGAAGAGAGTCCTGAAAGCAGCGGCGGCATATGAGGCCCTTGCACAGCCCAGCCCGCATCCCGCTCAACCGACAACGCCCTCTCTGCCTCCAACGGTCCGGGGATTGCCTGCCAGCCAAACCGTGTCAGGCAACCACAGCCACGCGGGTGTTTCCTCATCAGGCAACGAGGGTCAGGACAGCTGTGCCTCTTCAGGACGCGACAGCAGGGGCTCGTCTGGCATTGAGGTCTTGTCAAGCAGCCCCCAGGAGGTATCGTCCCTGTTTGGGGACTCCAGATGGCACCGGGGTACCTCCAGCAGGCCTGCGGGGGGATCCGGGAGCCCACCCAGGGTACCAGAAGTTGAGGGGACCGACGAATCGGCGAGGTGCCTGGAGGGAGCGGCTTCAATGGCTTCGGACCCGCCAGCGGGCCTACGGGT
>KV908523.1:17500-37586 GCA_002005505.1 Botryococcus braunii
GAGGCAGAGGCTGTTGCGTACCTGTTCGACATCGAGGGGCTGCAGCAGCGCCCGGAGCGGTCTCGACAGAAGCGGAGCGGACGGGGTTTTCCGCATGGCAGGGCACACCCCGCAATCCTCCACCCCTCCGCAAAGCAGAAGGCAGGCAAGTCAAACGCTGCGGCAGTCCATGTGGCGACGGCTGTACCGCCACACGAGATCTGTCCTGCCAACACCCCGGAAGGGAAACCTGTACCGCCGGCACTCCAATCCCCCTTGCCCCTTCACCTCATCCCGGTCGCGCCTCTCTCCGCCCCGGGCAGTAGCAAGCGAGGTGGGTGGCAAGCCAGGATGCACACGGCAGACATGTTCTGGCAATCTTGGGTAACGCATGTCCAGGGTCCCCAGGCCTTGGACCTTGGAATGTTGATGTACGGAATGTTGTGGCGAGGCCGGGATGTGTTGATAAGTCCGGGGACGTGTCGGTGAAGCCGTGATGCGTGTGAACGGAATGTTGTGACGACGCCGGAATGCGTTGCGGGGTGTGGGGCCAAGCCCGGGATGCTTGTGATTGGAATTTCTCTGGCGAAACCGTGACATGTACGATTGGGAAGGTTTTGCCATAGCTGCGATGTCTAAAGATGCATCACTTGCTGCAGAGTTTGTGCGCTTGTGCATGTGCTACTTGCGGCGTGTTCTGGCTGGACGAGGCCAGGGCGATGGTATCCTAAACCGAATCCCATAGGGACGTTGCCGGTGTCGCCACTTGTGCTACAACATCACTTTGTGTCAACCACTCATGCAATTGTGTCATTGTGTTACTGTGCGTATTCTCTCTCTCTCTCTCTCTCTCTCTCTCTCTCTCTCTCTCTCTCTCTCTCTCTCTCTCTCTCTCTCTCTCTCTCTCTCTCTCTCTCTCTCTCTCTCTCTCTCTCTCTCTCTCTTCTCTCTCTCTCTCCCTCCCCCCCCCCCCCCCCCCCTCTCTCTCCCCTCCCTCCCCTCCCTCCCCCCTCTCTCTCTCTCTCCTCTCTCTCTCTCTCTCTCTCTCTCTCTCTCTCTTTGTGTGTGTGTGTGTGTGTGTGTGTGTGTGTGCGTGCGTGCGTGCGCAGCGTGTACAACAACCAGTAACATTCCTTGTTTGGTGGCGGCAGGCATACGTGCGGTAGTACGAGCCCGCAGAGACCGCACGCAGCCCGCGTGCGGCTGTGCAATTATGTAACGCATGCATCCGGCTGTACGATTATCTTATCGCATTCGTGTGGCCAGCTGTGCGATGATGTAAAGCTCGCGTGCGGCTGTACAATTATGCAACCACATTTGTGTGGCCCCGCAATTTTCGGGATGCAATCATGGCGTCCTTCAAGTTACCTAACGACAGATATATACGTTATTATAATATCTTTATAGATAGAACTTGAGCAGCGATGAGTTGTCTTCTTCCCCTATTGGGAGGAATGGACTTGCGGGGGGTTGATTGTACTTCAAACATGCCTTACTGTACAGAATCCTGGGTTGGGCCTGCTCTTCTTATCAGGATTGCGGTGAACTTTGGCAAGCAGTCGCCAGGGATTTGAACTGGGGTCGCCAATCGCAGTATGGCCGTGCATTGTGACAGCAACAGTTGACCTTGAACAGCAAAAGCATATTCTGCGAGTATTATTTTTACTTCTGACCTTACCACTTGCACGAGTGTGTGGTGTCCCACGAACGCAGTGATTCGCACCGCCAGCATTTGGGGTTGTAGTCCTACAAATCACCAGCAACTCAGTGAGTGGGCGTGCCTAGCTAGGCAAGCCGACTTACTTGGCGAAAGGCTGATCATGGCAGGCCCCAAATTGGGCCTGCTCCTCTCATCAGAAATTGAGCGGCCTCGTGTGGTAGAGATATTGGTGCGATGGACTTCACTTCAGATCTAGATTCAGCAGAAGAGAATTGGGTATGATGTACTTCACAAAAGATCTAGCTTGAGCAGCAGAGAGTTAGGTGCGATGTACTTAATAGTAGATCCAATTTGAGCAGCGGAGAGAGGTAGGATGTACTTCATGTTAGATCTAATTTTAGCAGCAAACAGCTGTCCTCTCCTCCTGCGGGGGAAAGGGAATAGTGCGTGTTGGGTTTTCGTCAAATATACCTGACCGCACAGAATTGATTGCAATTGCATTAGTTTGGTCCCCCCCCCCCCCCGGGGGGACTTTCCCCTGCAACATGGTGTACATGTTTCCCCTTCTGCAGGTGGGAAATTCAATGCTTGCTGGGAAGACTTGACCTGAGAAGTTACTTTTGCTTTCTATTCCGGTGTTCTTTTTAACACCTCCTCTGCCTATTCTTGAGGACATAAATTCCGTAGGCCTGTTAACACCGAACCTTGTCAGATCCAATAGGGTACGATCAAGCAATGGCAGCTGCGTCTTAGAACGGAACTGTGCAATGGGGCTTCCACATGGCTGCCATGTGGGCCCACAGGTGAAGCGGTACGTTATTTCGGCCTGCGCAGTTCTTTCTAATTTGGGAAAGACATGTGCAGCCGGAACAAGAACGGCCAATGGAACTCTCCATGTGGCCCCGGGGCATTCATGGAAGAGGCCAGAGGCTTCAGGCCAGCGTTTTGGGCGAAAGCCTCGCCGTTTGAGGAGAAAATGTGCGTGGAGCCCTGCACAGTTTACATTTTTGGTGCTGAGGTGGCCTGGAAGTTGTCGAAGGGTGCTCCAGGTGTGAGCAGGGTCGTGCAGTGTTACATTTCATGCTGAGTGTGGCCTGCCCATTTGTTGGAGATGATTTTTTAGTCAACTCCAGTGTTGAGGAGCGTCTGATGATGCGTCTGCGTTTGAGAGGAGGTCCAGATGCCCACGTCCAACCCTCCTTGCCATGCACCTGATCGAGGGGGAAGCAAGCCGCTGGGTTTTGACACACTGCAAGGATGGCAAGCGAGAGGAGGGTGCGGCTCCAACAGAATGGGAGTGTGAAAGCAGAAGCGGCAATTTTTTCCAGTTTTCCGTGGAAGTGTTCCTCAGCATACGCAGCATCACATTCACCCAAAATGTGGACAGCGGTTGCCAGTATGCTTCCTGTGTGAAGGGGTGGACAAGGCTGGGACCTTCTTTGTGGTTGCCGGGCCAAAAACTTCCTCGAGCTAAACTTGGTGAGGAGTCCCCAGGGATTGAACTGGGATTGCCAGTCGCAGTGTGGCCGTGCTTTGTCACAGCAACAGTCGGCCTTGCACAGCAAAACCATATTCTGCGAGTATTATTGTTGCTTTTGACCTTACCAGTTTCATGAGTGCCAGTTGTCCCACGAACCCAGTGATCCGCACTGTCAGCATTTGGAGATGTACTCTGACGAATCATCAGCAATCAGTAAGTGGGCTTGCCTTGCTAGGCAAGCCGACTTGCTGGCGAAAAGCTGATTGAAATCAAACTGTGTCCCCGTGTACGTAATCATTTCAATGCAACTAACCACCCCGGGGTGGTTAGTTACATCAAAATGATTACGTACGCAGGGACGCAGTCTGAGGGGAAAAGGGGGGGGGTCTTTCCCAGGGTGGTGGGAACTGAGCACAGAAGATGAGGATGTCCGAAGAAATCCTACTCCTACTGGCAGCTACCTGTATACAAGAGGGGCACGGCCGACGACAGTCGATTGTCGGCCGGCCATCTTTGACAAAGTGAAGCTTTTTAAGTATGTCGGCACGTACGCACTCAACAATTCACTTAATTATGTCAGTGAGAAAGTGAAGTATGTCAGAGAAAACGTAGTGTATAATGTGCAAACCATGAACCAGGGTGTCATACATGCTGGGCTGCAGAAGCCGGGTGTTCCCTTTTCGTGCCTGAGACACATGTCACAATCTCCTTTTTCTCCTCCGTGTTGTTTTTCTACCCTTCGTGGCAAAGCCTGTAAGGCACATGAACAAATGGGGGAACGAGCGGCAATTTGTCAATGTGCCGGTTGTCAGACTTCAAAACAAATGTTTAAGTCTAGGGTGAAGCATATATGTTTATATATATCCTAATCGCACACCACGCATCCTACATGTGGATACCCGGAATCCAGGGGCCATGGACAGACGTGGCTGTGAATCGGTCTTAAGATTAAGGTCTTTTGTATGGCCGGGCGGCGTGTCATGCGGCCAGGACTTGTAGGGACGTATCCTTGCTTAAAAAAAGCACTTGGGTAGTTCTTAGACTTTCTTGGAGCTGCTGCTCTCCTCTTAGTCTCCCTCATTGGAGGAGACGGAGACTGACCGACTGCAATATGCTTGGTACGGTACGGGTCCGCATGACTGTGCCTCTTTGCAGGGACCGCGCACTGTGCCCATGCGGCTGAGGAGCTTGTGCGGCAATGTGAGAGTTTTCATTGCAACTGTGACAGATATAGTCCACTTTTTCCTTTTAAATGGGTGCGATGCCCGTTAAATGGGGCACGCTGGATGCCCTCCCGATGGCGTACAATGTACCTCAGAATGTAAATCAGGAAAAGGGTGAGCCCGTGCCTTTTCCTGCATACAAGGGGGATAATGGATGTGTACATGAAAGATGGATGTGTAGATGAAATATGGCTGGACCATCCGCAGTGGGGTCACAGCCTCTACACTATATCAGGGGTCAAGGTACTTCAGATGGGGTACGATGTACTTCAGAATCCTACCCTCATCTGACCTGACCTGACCTGATCTAATCTGACTGGCCAATCAGCAGAGGGGCCCAAGCCTCCACCTTGTTATAACTACTTGAAAGACTAATTGGTGTTGACAGGTAACTTTCCTAAGAACACTTCAATGTGTCAATGACAACACCGGACTTGATTTTGCCGTCAATGCAGTGTGCTCATTTGAACCTCACGTGAAATTATGAGGAAGGGGAGGCTTCGTCGAAGTTAAATGAGTCATATAAGAGAGAGAGAGAGAGAGAGAGAGAGAGAGAGAGAGAGAGAGAGAGAGAGAGAGAGAGAGAGAGAGAGAGAGAGAGAGAGAGAGAGAGAGAGAGAGAGAGAGAGAGAGAGAGAGAGTGGGGGGGGGGGAGAGAGGTGTGTGTGAACAACCCTTATCACACACACCCACCGAAAACATAAACACGGAGGCACAGGGTGGGGAAAGGGAGAAGATATATGACACCACGCCGAGGTCTTACCCAGGGCTTGCAGACGTCTTTAGGATACATCATGACAGAAGCCAAAAAGAAAACCATGGTCATGAAGTAAGCCTAAAAGACATATATCAGACTATTGAGAGAGAGAGAGAGAGAGAGAGAGAGAGAGAGAGAGAGAGAGAGAGAGAGAGAGAGAGAGAGAGAGAGAGAGAGAGAGAGAGAGAGAGAGAGAGAGGGGGGGGGGGGGGAGATTGGGAAAGGGGTAGAGGTTTTTGGGGGGGGGGGGGGGGCGATCGGGTACCCTCCCGGTACAACTCTAGTGATACAGATGGATCGCCCGTACCACTAGCACTGTCATTCGTACTCACGAACTTGCTTGCACGAACGTTGATCGTTTTGGTTTTTTATAAGATTGCAAATATGAACTAGCAGTGATGTGGACACCTCGAGCAGGGACCGCGTGCAGCATTGCTCGTCACGGCGTCCTGCCCGTAACCCGAGCCGATCTAGTTGCTAGCCCCTTAGCAATTGCACAACGCAATCTACGTATCGCATATTTTTCTACCTCAAGAAAATCCCGTGATGGAGAATCGGTGGGTGAGTATCGCATCTCTAGTCCTCGTCCTTACTTGGACGCTGCGGCGAACTACACTTAGGTCTGACAGTCAGTTCAATAATACCCACGGTTTACCCCTTTGAAGACAGAATTCTCCACCAGCAGCTTTGAAAGTTTGTGGGCTTGTCCTACGTAATATATTCCTGAACTGACCTCCTTGTCTAGCCGCGTGTCACCTCTCGAGTCAGGTTGTCCTTTGGCAAAAAGACCTGGAATGTGTTGAGCAGGCTTCTTACACATATTTACAGTTATTCGCGCCCTCGTGCTTCATCTTTCCAAGACAAGCACAAACGGGCAATCGTAGACTGTGTTTCCTGCGTGTTGTGAAGGTGGATCTTCACTGCCGCCCCTAGTGGCAGGAGCATGTGGGGTTCTTGCCATCCTACAGGCAAGACATATCTACCGCGAACGGGGCAGGCAGAGTCAGCAAGACTTCAATCGGCCTGTTGATGAGCTGCAGGTGGGTCCAAGACTTGCACACTTTTCAGGATGAGGGGATCCAGATTTCCTTCAGAGTTCCAGTTTTCCCTCAAAGGCACTTTGACCACCACGCACGCGTGCGTGCGTGCGCGCAGGCGTGCGTGTGTGTGAGTGTGTGTGTGTGTGTGTGTGTGTGTGTGTGGGGGGGGGGGGGGGGGGGCGTGGGGTGGTCTTGTACATGATGAGCCTCCCATCCCACATCAATCGTTCCAGGTTCTGGTTTTGTGCACAATGATCGGTACGCCAGGCCAGGGCCTCCCCCCCTTCCCCTTTCATTGCATGACATTCCAAATTGTTTGTAAAGGGTGGCTCGGTCTGCGGGGGTGTGGGGGGGGTGCGGTGGCGCAGATGGGGCAGTGCTGGGGCCGCGACATCAGCATTAGGTGGCGGAGCTCGCAGCCCTCCAGCTCCGGGCCTGCCGCCCACCCAAGGGACAGATAACCACAGGGACAGACGGCCACAGGGGCAGATAGCCACAAATAGCCACAGGGGCAGTTAGCCACAGATAGCCTCAGGGGCAGCTAGGCACAAATAGCCACATGGGCAGATCGCCACAAATAGGTATGATAGCCATTGCCACATATAGCAGCAGAGAGAGATAGCCGCCGAGACAGATAGCCACAGCGACAGATAGCCACCGAGAGAGATAGCGCAGAAATGCATGGAGCCGAATTCTGATAGGAAAGGGAGGGGGGGGAGAGGGAGAGGGGGGTTAGAGACACACATGGGGGGGGGGGGAGCGGGGGGTGGGGAGGGTGCGCTTCGCAACGAATGGGGCAGCGTTTTGCACTTGGCAGCCGAACTCCGTGCAAGCTGTGGGCCCCCCGTCGTTATACACGCCCTAGGCTGGGGTGACGAAAAGGAGCACCACACGGGTGGACACGCGCATCCAGAGGCAGAGCCGGCAGGAGCACTAGTTCAGACCCCGACAAAGGCCAAGCTGGTTTCCTGGGGCGGAAGTCGGGTTGGCGACCGCAATGGACAATGGTCTTGGGCGCAGAGCCCGAGGAAAAAAGTGTGGGTTTGTTTCCCAGGGGTACTGGGAGAAACAATGAGGCAGGAAATTGCCAGCCATATGCCCGTTGTGACGGCGGGCCTGCCCGATTGGCTGCTGGCACAGCTGCGGCATGTTGTATCGTGGTATTGTTGATGGGAACATGGCGCAGTGTACCGCAATGTTGGACTGGGCATCCCTATGAAGGCCCATACGGCCCAGCGCCGGGAGAGCGTGCCCTGGGAACCATCTATCTTTCCGTCAGGCATTGCTGACAAACCCATGTAGTCATCATGGGGGACAATCGCTGACAAACCCATCTTGTCATCAAGATGTGCAATGTGTGAAGTTCACTCATTCATGCCATCAGGCATTGGAGGGCACACCATCCCGAGGCGGATGCCCGAGGCCAGAAGGCGCCACCGGGGGTTCTCACTGCTGGCCGGCATAAGTGTGCAGCTACAATTAACATTGCCGCACTAATACCGGCCAAAAAGTCTCTTGCAGCAGCAGTTATTGGCCGGTACCCCAATACATTGAAACAGTGGGGGTACCCTTCAGGAAGTGTCGCCCCTCTGTCACCTGCCAACAAGCCATGTGCAGCAACAGTTACTGAACGGTGCCCCGGTACTTTGACGCTATGGGAGTATTTGCTCAGTAAATGTCTGCCGCACTGGTACCCGCCAACGAACCGTTGGCGACAACAGTAAGTGAACGGTGCCCCAGTACTTTGAGGCAATGGGGTTAGCGTTCAGTAAACGTCTCCGCACAGTTTCCCGCCAACGGGCAATTTGCGGCGACAGTTACTGAACCGTACCACAGTACTTTGGCGCTAAGGGAATACCGGTTCAGTAACCGTTGAGATTCCCAGCTGTTTCATGTCCCTGTGTGTGGGCATCATTACTGTTCTAAGCAATTATCAGTTACAGTAGGTCAGCAAGGATGAAAGGGCTTCCAGGTGATACCATGGGCGAGCGACCACCTTGTTGTAAGGCATTGGTGTGTAAATGTGAAGTCGAACCTAATAGTCTTGGGATAGTGCATAAGAGAGGGCCCAGGAGAGGACCAGGAAGTTGTCCCACAGGGGACAACTTGGAGGTGTTGCTGTGGATGCAGAGCTTGCAAGAACCAGCAGCATTGATGAAGCACATCCTCATACGCACTTGCTGCTCGAACAAATACTCGCGGTGTTAGCAGGAGATGAAACGAATACCACCCACCAGGTTTGATTGGAAAATTCTTCCGAGTCGTATGCCTATTGTTAATGGCAATCCAGTCGTACTCTGAATGTCTGGCTACATTTTCCTACAAATTGGGGACGAGTAAAATTAGACAATTATTCTTATTAACCTGACAGGATCACATTTAGAACTTAGGGCCTTCCTTCAACAGCAGTACAAGGCCACATGTAGATGTTTGCAACCAGGAGCAGCTTACATGTTGCCAAACCTCAGCATACTTTCTTGATGGAGAGCTTGTCCTCTTTAACTAATTGGTTGGTGAACCTGTTCACCTGCTGCGCCTCATAAGCAAGGCGACCTTGAGATTGATCTTCTCTCGATCAGTTTTAACAACATGTCAATCTTCCACGTGTGACAGGTACACCAAGGAGCTGCAGAAGGCCAGGGGATGCCGGAAACTTTGACAGGGTTTAAAGTGACACCAGTTGCAGTTGCTTGAGAATAGGTATACTTGGACTCGCATCCGCCCCACAAGAGCAAAAGCCAGCCAGCAGGTACCATCAATGCTTCGCGGAAGATGGCGATGCGGTGGGAATGACAATGACAAAAGTCCACGAGTCAGTCCATGAAATGAGGGAGGGGGAAACGTCGACTCTTTATACTGCTGATGTGGACATCAACTCTTTTGAGGAATCTTTTGAGCTTAGAAGTGCTTTTGAGCATTTTGTAACCTAAAGAGTCGGTGACAACTACGCAAGAAATGCATCACCTTGGTGGTAGTACCATTGATTGTCAGTTCACACCCGGGTGATATACGGATGATTGTATACGGCAATACTATAAATGATAGTGTAACTCTTGACGGATGTTTCAGTAACTTTTTCTGATGCAACCCGGAGATTACGCCTGGTAGTATCAAGGCTGTATCAAAGATACTAGCATACTTCCTTGATACACCTACATCAGAGGTCCACGTGCCTCACATGGCCCCCAAGGCGTGACGGTCGAGGGGGACGCCGTTGTGCGACTGCACCACAGGCATACTCAGCATGACCACCCCGTTGTGGAGTTGAAGCATTTTAAAGACGACTTCCAGCCTGTAACAGAAGCTTCTGTCTGGTAATACTCTTCCTTGAAGATCTTGTACGGAGTCTGTAGAATACGTAGTGCTGAAGGGGGCAATAGTCTTGGCGGGTCTTCTGGAGTGTGACCGAAACGGCTGTTTTCAGGGAGGGTGTAAGCCCAGGGTGTTTTCTTCAATACTTCTGTAACATATGGCTATCCTTTTTTGTTCTCGCTCGTGATGGCTGCTGGCCGTCCCCTGTTGCCACTGCTCGGTCGTACGGGTCAACCTTCAGCGTGCTTTCCAGCTCATATCTTGATATGCGCTGAAAGTCTCCTCGTGTGAAGCGTAAGAGCCATTTCATATGGAGTAACGGACTCGGCAGGTTGCCGGCCTTATTGCTGTGCCCCTGCTGGGCATCTATTGTGAAGGAGTTCTGGATTTACCATGTCGTGAGCAGCGGCGTGCCCTTTTATACTGAGGCATTCAATGCTCTACTACGGTGGGTCCTTGATGGTCTACCTTGTTATCCTGTGAGTTCTACCTCCCTGTAAACAACTGTTGGTTTTTAAATTTTCTTCTCATACCACAGTTGTTGGCAGCCGTTTAAGGATCTTTGGCCTCTTATTTCGTGCAAGGTATATGTTTGTGTGTTGGGGGGGGGGGGTGCAGATGTGTCAACCCTGCCAACCTTGTGGGCAACCAGTTCATCGTTGTGGCTATAGGACAGATTCGGTGGACTGCATAAGAGGTGCAGATGCCATGTTGGACAGTTCCAGCAGAGAACGTTCTGAGGTAAGGGCCTGACCATCCAGCCATAATCATGTTCGAATTGCCTTCGAACCAGTGGTGACATGCAGAGGTAGTGCAGGGGGATGAAGATGATGATGTGAGTGTTGCAAATACAGAAGAAGAGTCGGAGGCAGAAAGTGACCTTGAGAACAGGTAGGTGAACCTGGCCATCAAGTTTATCTGGCGACGGTGTATCGGGGGCACTATCGCAAAGATTTGGGATTAATGCCACAAACCATGGTGGGGTTCAGGACAACGAATCGAGCTGTTAAGCAATTCCGGGAGTCCTTTGACAGAGATATATATGATCCAAAGAAGGCTAGAGATGGCCAACGACCTATGGTGGAAAAGACAGCCGGGAAGAACATCTGGTTACAAGGATCGGTCCTCCAGGAGTCGTTGAATGAAATCCAATTGGACGTTAAAGGTGAAAGTCTCTTTTCCAACTAAGACAGTCACAAGTGTTACGTTTTGCTGTATTATTAACTTGTGTGGTATTAATGCAGGGGTGCATGCTGACCCTGAGAAATGCATTATTTGGCTAAACAAAAAGAGCAGCCGAATTTGGAGGGGCTCTTTGAGAGGAAAGGACTGGAAACACTTGAAGAACGGAGAGTGGAAGCCAGTTGACAGCCGTGCAAGGAAAGGGAGTTCTAAGCTGAAAAAGCGAAAAGGGGCTTCAGGAGGTGGGGCCTTCTGAGGTTGGGCTTGGTAGTGAAAATGAAAATAACCTGGGAATGCAGAAGAGTTGAGATGACATTATGCTGTGCCAGAAAGTCAATAGGGGGGTTTGCATAGACGGTAGGGTTCATTTGGTTATGAGCTGTCACTTGCAATGCTTTCTTGCTTGTTTTGGTGCAAGGACTAGATAGGCACACAAACATGGTCCAGGATAGTCAAGGCTCACAAGTGGTCACTCATGCGATGTGTGTTTTATTCATGAGGGGCATGGATGCATTAAAGTGCTTGGCCGGGTGGGAAGCGAGGGCTTGAACAGCAATTCAGCAAAGGATGTTACTGCGCAGGGGCATCAGAAGGAGAAGCAACGGGAGTTTCTGTTGGTCCTGAGTCAGGTTCTGATGAGGATATGGTCCCTCAAAGAAAGAGGCCAAAACGCCACCGGACCGGCAGTCGAGATTTAAGGCAGACTCCTGTTCCGCAGCAGTTCCTTGCGCATGCCAGCGGAGAAGAGCAGCACAGCACGAGTGAGGTTGTTGATATTCCTGGGGTTTCCACTGACAGACCGGGAGATACTTCACGTGCTGATCATTGGGTATTCTCCCGGCACTAAGACTGTGGCAAACCGCGGCTGTTGTGTTGGAGGGGCATCAAAGTTGGATATTCTGCCGGGCTTTCTGTGAAGAGCATTTCCTTTTCCTTTCGTGATTTGTACTGGGTGGTTATTTACACATGCATTTGCAGCATGGAAAGTGGCAAGCTCCTGCCATTTTCAGAATGTAGTACCAGAATTTCCATTAAGGAATGGGTTTGTGTGAGAGTAGGGTCAGAGGCCTCTGGGTATGGATACACCCTGCATTACATTCTCTTGTCCGTCATCCAAATGCTTTGTTGGGGGCAAGAGGCATACAGGTCCTGGTCAGATGGCGGGACGTAGTTCCTGCTGCATGGCATAGATATGTGTGCACAATTAGCATAATGTGTGCACACATCCGCAACTGTTTACCGTATCAATATTTTGTTCTAATTTCACATAGGTTGGACATGACCAGGCAGTACGAGCCGAACAATCTCGGGGTGGCACTCCTGCACTGACGTCAACTCCTCCAGCTCCTACTGATGCTTGGTTCCTGGAACATTTCAAGCAGTTGTGGAAAGCAGGAGAGTTGACTTTTGGAGCCACAGATGGGCGTTCTGCTGAGGCTGGGTCCCTCCCATCGCTGCCCACCTCTGCACCGGGGTGTCCTGCTGCGGAGCTTCTTCAGGGCTCTGACTTTGGAACTGTACAAGGTTCCGGGGGCGATGTTAAAGGGCGGGGGGTTCAAGGTAACAAGCCCATGGATCAGGGGACAGGCATTGTAGGTGTCTGGGGCATCTGGTTCTGGTGCTTACATCAGGGAATTTTGCTGGTGTTGCAATCATCTGAGCCTTTCATTGCTTGTGTGTGACATGGTTGTGCTCTGGCACTAATTGTACTATCTAGTCTATCTTATAGCACATTCTTTTCTGCTTTCTGTGACTGCCATCAATGTTTCAGGTTTGGCGGGCTTCTTTTCAGGTTTGGCCTGTGGAAGTGCAAAGACACAAGGGATAAAGGAAGAGGCAATCGAAAAGGTGGATTTGGAGAGTCAGCCAGACAATTCAGACAGCAGTGGGACTGGGAGTCAACCGACAACGCAGAAGCCTTCCAGGCCTCGCCAACGTGTCGCTCCACGAGAACTCCAGGTGCATCCAGTTTGCTCTCTGGTCAATGGTGTGGGGCATGGGGATTCTCATTGAAGATAAATACCTCTCATGGAGCGCCTGTCTGACCTCAATTATCTTACGATTAATTGCCCACAGAGCAATGAGGCAAACTGATAATGGTATGCATGAGCCAGAGTTCCGTGTAACAGGCCTAATAAATAGATTGAGCTGTAGCCGAAGGGTATAGTAGATTTGGGGAGTGTATCAAGGTTCGCATTGAATATGTGGTGTTATTAAAGGGTTTGAGTTTATGAATTGCTTGAGGTGGCCAAACGGTCATTTTGTCTGTATAGCAACAGAAGGGTCATGAACTCTCTTGGTCCTTGTTGAATGAACGTGTTTGGCTCATGATGTTTGCTTTTTAGGGTTTCCGAACACGCTTTACTCTGTTATGTGATGCATCTGATTCTCCAAATGTACGGAAGACAGGTCAGATTTCTCATTAGATCTTTTGTTGGGCTTAGGAGTTATTGGAAAGTCTGCCAGCACAACTGTCTAAACGAAGGCGAACTCAAGCGCAAGTTTTGCCAGCTGGGGCTTCTGCCGGGGCTGGCCATACCCGGGGACAAGATGATGAGAGGACCAGAATTGTGGACTCTAGAAGAGGTAATGGCCATGATCCTGAGGACATTGCTGCTCCTGCAGTCAAACCCGAACCCCGGGATCGTTCTGTATGTAGTGTCCAGAATTCTGATGCAGGAGGTAGTGCGGGTAATGTTGATGAGGCGGCTGACGAAGAGAAGAAAGAAGATGCTGTTCTCAATCTTGGGAATTTGAAAGGGAGAAATGGTGGGTCTGTTCAGAACATGCCTTCTCTGGTACTCAATGGTACACCAGCAAGAGGCCTGAAATCAGATGGCTTACAAAGTGGTCGGCATTCTAGTGTTGCCGGAGGAGCCATGGGGAATGGTAACTCAAAAGCCGCAAATTCCAGGGGTTCACATGGTGAAAGCAGGATGGGGAAGGTCAGTGGATCAGGGGTAGACAAGGCGAGACCACAGGCAGTGTCGACCTTGTCAAGGCCTCTTGCTGTTTGTGCTGAGTTGAGAGACCAAGATGTTTTCACCACAAATAAAGTGAGCGCATGTCCCCAGAAGGTAGGTTCCAGCAGGGGGCACTTCGGCCATCACAAGTAGCATGTCTATCCCTAGACGATTTTGTTTGTGTGCGCTGGGAGAGGTAGTCACTGGTCCAGGGGTACATGACGGGCCTTGATGTCTGTCTGCAGTGCCTGCATTCTGGTTGGTCTGCTTGTGTCGGAGTGGTCACAAAATCTTTGTGCAGATTATCTCTGTAGGAGCACAGAGTTAGGCAGGTTGAATAATGCCTGGTGTGGCAGCGCTGCAGTGCGCCATAGACTCTGGTGTCTGCAAGTAGCGGATCGTCTTCATTGGTATCTGGTAGGGTCAAATAGGCAGTTTTGAAGCTGAATCTATGAAGACATGATCATTTGTTTGTGAACAATCGATGGTGTCTGTTGGCCAGTGGCCTTCCAATGTCATTAGAACCTGGTTACGTGCTTGTTTGTACAAGTCGGTGTGAAAGCAGGTTTATTATTTTTAGAGGGTCCCTGCCCCTCTTCTGAACGGTGGGTCTGTGAAAGGCAGGGCAGAGGCTGTCTAGGTTGCAATCGGATACTATCCTCCCTTGAAGTACAGGGGTGATAGACGTGATACTTTCAAAATAAATGGTACAGTAAAGTGAAGTTTGCCCTGAGGCTATCGAGCTTTGTTGATCGCTCTGTGGTCAGAAAGGGAACGCTCATACTAGAGTCATATAGTATCTAATTGCCTTGGCTGTCGACTGGTCGCAGACTTTGGACACAGTCTGACAACGCCAAGGGTACTTACTGAGTGTTGAGGGGTGTGGCGATATGGTTTCCCTTCATTGTTGTAACAGCATTTGTACAACATTTAAGGGTTTCCAACGAGGATAGTATCGTGGCCAGGTGGAGGAAACAGTCTCATCACATATGGATGTCAAAAAAGCAGCTCAATGGCTGGTTGCTTACAGTGACGAAGCATGCATCCTCTTTTGGTGCGATTGGGGGGTCCTAAATGGGGACTCCGTCACAATAATGGAAGGCTTTATTTGACATTGTCATCAAATTCACAGTCAGAATTGTGAGTTTGGGATCTGGATTGTAGAGCACATCTGTATAGCAAGACATCTATGGTCAGGTCTGTTAAAGCTTGCATATCGTGATGTCTTTCAGATTGTTGGTCACGGGTAGCTGAAGGCTTCTTTGTGTGGCTTGAAGTCGGATTGGAGCGTGCTTTATTGGTGAAGAGGCTTCATGAGGGTCTTTGTTTTCATTTCACTTCATAAATGCCAATCAGCATCCATTACTGCGCGTTTGTGTAAATATTGTGCACAGACAGGTTATTCACACCCACTGAATGAACAGCAGGGGACCCCATTTGCTAACCTGCGACTTGTTATGGTTCTCCCTGATTGTAGGACGAAATGTTATTCTTGAGCCCCCCCCCCCCCCATGTCTAGTATCCGCTAGTTGCCTCACCAGTTTGCAAGCTGATTAAGGGGTGGCAGTTTTGAGAAGACTGTCGACTTGCTCGGATCTCCAAGGGGTCTGCTGCCGTGGATTGATGTGAACAAGGGAAACCTTTCGAGAATGAGCAACTGGAGTGAGCGTCTTCTGCCCCTCGTTGCTGGAGATACGAAGAGAAAAGTGCAGAAGATGGTAGTCCCTGTGCGCATCGTGGTGCAGCTGATATCAGCGTATGCTTATTTCTGCTGCCCTCAGTTGCAGTTGTTGCTTATTTTATGCACACATCGAAGAGGGGACGGATGGTGAAGCTCTCACCACAACCCAGGTGTCACACCTAGTTGTCATCACTGTTCCACGTTCCAGAAAGCGGCTCGTGATCTGTTGCTCGGCATACAGTACATCACAATACAGCATGGCTGCTTTTGATAATGCCTTCTCTGCATGCTCTGTTGGGATCTGTGCTGGTTCATGGTGAGTTGGAGGGTTCCGGTCTGGTCTGGTCTTGCTTATTGTCACCCCGCCCCTTCTTTCTGTGCTTTTTGCCTTTCATTCGGCTCCCTTCAAACACATAGCATTTTCTGCAAATGCGTATGAAGTTATGTGTAACCTGGCGAGTTGAGTTCGCGTATACGCAACGCTGCCCTGTAGTATGAGAGTCTCATCGTGACATGCTAGAGACAGCTATGTTTGTCCAGGATCCCTTGCCCTGTGTGTGTGTGTGTGTGTGTGTGTGTGTGTGTGTGTGTGTGTGTGTGTGTGTGTGTCTGTGTCTGAGTCTGTGTCTGTGTCGGTCTGTGTCTGTGGCTGTGGCTGTGTCTGTCCCGAGTCCTACATATGCATTACGATATACTTTGCGGCTGTGAAGAATCACATTTCGAGGGCAAGGCCTTGTGCCTCTGGGGATGAGGAGACGCTTTCACCTCTTAAAATTCACCCCACAGACATCTGCTATACCCAACACTGTGTTGGAGCTGCATTGGTGCACTTACTATCCATCATAGCTATAAGCTGCATCGGCAATTAGGCTGCCGCCCCCCCCCCCCTCTCCTCTCCCGGCGGAGGGGACATACATTGTGTTGCTAGTCGACCTGATATACGCGAAGGTCCAGGACAACTCGAAAGTGGGAAAATATACCATGTGGCATGTGGCAGCATTCTTTGTCGAACGAACTATGATTCTTGCAGTACCCCCCCCACCCCCCAACCCGGGGGTGGGGGCGGGGCTGCATGACAGGCCCTAGGGCACCAGGACTGCAGCCACGTGTGGCATGTTCTTCCGACGTGCCCACTGTGTTTTTCGCTTTTTAGGATGGAAGCAAAGCTTTTATGGCTAACAGATGATCTCTCTTTGCTCATATGTGTTCACGTATGCACACTTTCACCGTGTGCCGCTCATGCATTCCCGCGCGTCACTGTTGGAACCCATATGGCATTTGGCCAGGTGCCATATGCCAGATGTATATATGGTACGGGTGGAAAGGACCTATCCACCACTTGTAGTTCGGAAGGCGGGCCTGTCAAATGAGGCATGGTATGGGGTTAGAATATGCTCAACTTTTTATTCTAAATGAAAAGCAGCACTTTTGCTTCACTTTGCAGCACAGCCTTGTTAGAAAATAGCATGAAGTGTCCTAAGAGTTGGAGTACTTTGGGGTCAACTGGTGCTCTACGAAGCCTATACGCTGGCTTTTGCTCCAGCTACTACGTTCCTGTGGAATATTTAACCCAAGGGGGATTTGTTGACACAACAGCAACGGGTGGTAGCGACGTATGCTATCTAGTATCAATCTGATTAGTCATGGCTATCATTCACCCATGATCATTCACCATCTACTATACTATCTATTAAACAAGTTGATCAATCATGACTGATAAAATGTCAGTGACCACGCTGCTATTTCAGGGTATTGTGACACAATTGCTTGCAAGCTGTGTCTGCTTTGGATTAGTCATGCAAACAAAGTGTTTCATTCGGGCACGAAGAAGAGAACGAGCATTGTCGACACTCAACAACCAAGTATAGTAGTATGACTGATAATAGAGGGAGCAGTAGTTGTTACTATAAATCAGAAGAGCCTGGTGGACCGGAGACATAATGTTCATGGAAGAGAGAAACGCATGATGCCCATCCTTCTCTCTGATGGAAAGCAAAAATATTGGTTTAGAGGAAAAAAAACTGTGACGTATGGACATGGAGTTCTTAGGTCGAGAACTCTGCAGGAGCACGAGCAGAGTTACACATTGTCGATGTGCGAAAGCGGCTGAAATAACGAGACATATTGAGCAAGGGAGATTTAGGATTCAAATGTTCTACTTCTATTCGCAGAGCTCACACAAACGTAAGTTGAAATTGTGGACGTAATCCGTCGCACATGTACCTGGTTGCGGACAGCATGCCGCATAGCGAAGAGTTTTGGATTGCATCCTAGAGGCTGTCGCACTATTTCCATACTTCATTCGATACATTTCACCTTGCTTTGCTGTGGCGCAATGTTTCGATTGAAACGACAAGAAACTATACAAAACTGCGGGCCCTCACAAGGCACCGGCGCCCTACGTTTTATCGTAAATCTGCGATAGGGAGACTCTGCTGCCCCGTTCAAGCGTCAACTAGCCAACTTCGGGGAAACCAGTGATCCTTTAATAGTTGTCGATCTTCGATTATGCGATTGACGCAACACGGCCATCCAAGTTGGCCGCCACCGTGGAGGTGCGCGATAGCTTATATTTTGCCAGCCTGGCCCCACGGGTGCTAAATAAAGATAGCATTGCGACAAGTTGGGCTGGAGCGTCATACACCAAAACAGGGTCGAACAAACTCTAATATCTTTTTGAAGCATCGTTTCCTGCACAACAATCTTCTTGAGGCCAAGCAATCTGTCTGCAACTCATAAGGACCTCTAGATCAGGTGCGTCGGCAGTTAGCCACTCGGGTTTTGAACACATGCAAATGCCTGCTACGACAAGACTTTTGCACACTACTTGTTGCTATAAAGGAATCTTTGCCCACATTGTATTGTCGGTAGATTTTGTTCGTGCTTACCTGCGCAGGGTGCGACGAGCGACGCTCTTTCAAATATGTTGCTGTCAAACAAATTACCTATATAAGTTTAAAGTTTTCATGAAAAATTATTGTAAGATTCATGCACAAGGAATGAAATCTTGGAATGGTGCTAATTCAACTGCATGGGGCTCCGGATCGCAGGAAGCCAGCAATCTTCGTCACCCACCATGGCCATCAAGTATTTCACTCTGCCGACGGCAGTGCTTCTAACTGTCTGCCAGCTCACATTAGCAGGGCGGCAGCTTGCTCAAGCTCCCACCGAAGAGCCGGTGGGTCCCTTGAACATGTACCCAAGCGTATCATTTCGTACCTTCATCATTTCGACATCCGTCAGTGGCATTTCATAGATGAGGCTGACATCATCTTTTGAGACCTCATGCGTACTTTACAAGTGACGTGGTATAGTTCCTTTGGTTTTGCTGCTCGTGAGGAGGCTGTCTCTGGTTGCACTGCTCTTAAGGCGACAATGCAATTCCTGCAAACCTTAAAACGACCTCATGCTCAACAAAACACAACTTACTGTCTGTTTTTAAATCCATTCCACTCCGAATTTTACGTAAGCATATCGTGTGGAAGATGTCATGTTGGAGTTCTGCAAATATCAGTGATATTATCTCGCAGCTGTTCCAAGACCTTGTCCTCCAGGCTATTAGAGCAGTATGAGAGTACAATCTTAAAAAATGTTAAATTGTAAAATCCATTCCTGAACAACCAGGAAGCCATTACCAGCAACTGGAGCAGTCCGTTCTTCTGAACAGATACAATGAAACAAAAAAATCATGAGGCAACTTGCTGGGAAGGGCAGTAAAAGTGAAGGCATCACAAAGATTGTCACGTATCACAATATAGAGAGCATCAGCAGATTGCTTACCAGTCCCTCAGGATGATGATGACAAAAGTGAGCGGTGTAGTTCAACGTATGTGTTTGTTGCACAGGCGGGTGGTACGACACAGCCGTATGCTGGAACTCCACTGCCATTGGGATTGGCGGACCTCTCCAACAATCCTTTCCCTGCCCTACCCGATGTTGCGGGTGACTTCACCACCTTCGTTACAAGGATGGGAGAGGCAGCATCCTTGGGGTTTGCCCAGGTAAGTGCCGTGCACAGGCTGCGAATCAGGCATCATTATACTGACCTCCCTTTCTTTCTTCCCCCCCCTCTTTCGCTGTGCGCGCACGTGCACATGCGCGCGCTTGTGTGTGTGTGTGTGTGTGTGTGTGTGTGTGTGTGTGTGTGTGTGTGTGTGTGTGTGTGTGTGTGTGTGTGTGTGTGTGTGTGTGTGCGCGTGCGCGTGCGCGTGTGTGTGTGCGTGCGCGCGTGCGATTGCGAGCGTGCGTGCCCGTGTGCGTGCGTGCGGACGCGTGTGCGTGCTTGCACGCAGGTGGAGAAAACTTGGATCGCGCACTCAGATCTGACTCTCTCTCTCTCTCTCTTCTCCTCTCTCTCTCTCTCTCTCTCTCTCTCTCTCTCTCTCTCTCTCTCTCTCTCTCTCTCTCTCTCATGCACACACGCACGCACGCACGCACGCACACACACACACACACACACACACACACACACACACCACACACACACACACACCACACACACACACCACACACACACACCTGTCCCCCCCCCCCCCCCCCCCCCCCCCCCCCCCCCCCCCTCTCTCTCTCTCTCTCTCTCTCTCCCTCTCCCCCCCTCTCTCTCTCTCTCTCTCTCTCTCCTCTCTCTCCCTCCCTCTCTCCCTCCCTCTCTCCTCTCTCTCTCTCTCCTCTCCTCTCCTCTCTCTCCTCCTCTCTCTCTCCTCTCCTCTCTCTCTCTCTCTCTCCTCCTCTCCTCCCCCCCCCCCCCCCCCCCCCCCCCCCCCTCCCTCCCCTCCCTCCTCCCCCCTCCCTCTCCTCTCCCTCTCCCTC
>KV908523.1:44735-52235 GCA_002005505.1 Botryococcus braunii
ACAGCACAATGAGCGGTAATTGAGCTCCTTTCACGAGCTACATGTACTGTCAGAGGCGAAATGAGTCCTGCAGTGGGCAGGGGCAGGTCCCTTTCACAAATGTTACATGTGTTGGTTTGCGGACGCTCCACTATCCAACAACACCCCATCTCAACCCGGCACGAGGCCCTCAAACTCGATTCACGTCGAGCAAACATGAGATGCATTCACTGACATATTTGCATTCAGCTGAGCAAGTAAGTCAAAAGATGCAACGGGGTTAGTTTCCCTCTAATAGCGACCTTCTGATTTTGTGAGTGCAGCTTCCTCTTCGCTGATTTACAAGAGGGACCATGCCTTGGTTATACAAGTATGGCCATGCCTCACATTATGTGAGTTGCATTCTATTATTCTGAGGTCACAGTAAAGACATCGAAGATAATTTCCGACGTGCCTCAACCGTCCCTTTCCCAAGGACAGACTGACTGCCACGTGCCTTCCGCAAGCCGGTTCACAGGTAGTGGTGGGGAATCCTCCATTGCAGCGGCATGTAGACTTGTTTTGTGCATCTAAGCTGACCAACTGGGATCTTTCACAGCCTTTCTCACGTCGCTCCACTTCGTTCCTTCGTCCTCTGGCAGGAGGAAGTTTTGGAGTGGTGGGAGAACTGTGTGGGGCATGGCAAGGAGGTGCGGGAAGGGAAAATCAAGGGACGCACGCGGAACCGGAGCAAGCGTCAAGGGGTGGCAAACGAGAATTTTGCCTTCGTTTGCAGAGGTTGCTCTGCCTGAGAAAGGACATTTTTCCGTCCCCCCCCCCCTTTTTTTTTTTTTTTTTTTTTTTTTTTTTTTTTTTTTTTTTTTTTTTTTTTTTTTTTAATAAGAAGGTATCTAAATAATCAGTTCTGCCATACTTTAGATAGTGAAGGTTTTATTGACTTGATTTAGAAAGAGTCATTAAAATTCGAATGAATTGGGTTTTTCATTTTCATTTTTTCATTTTTTATTTTTTATTTTTTATTTTCATTTTTTTAAATGAAGAAGAAGGAGAAGAAAAAGAGTACAAGGGAACAATAATGAAGCCATCCATTACAGGATTACGAAGAATAACCAAAGAGGTTGTGGTTGGGGAGGCAGGGTGCTGGAAGATGCAAGCAACCCCGACGAGGCGAGGTGGCTGCCAGGGGCACGAATGAATATCGCCGAGAGCGCCCTGAGCGTGCGGGACCCCGACCCTCCCGCGCTGCTGTGGGCGGAGGAGAACAGCCCCTGCCAGGTCCACTCCCTCTCGCTGGGCAGGCTGCGGGACATGTGCTATCGTACCGCTGCTGCTCTGCGCGCTGCTGGATTCTCCCCTGGTACCCACAGCACTGTCTGTCCTGCCTGCCTGGTGTGTGTGTGTGTGTGTGTGTGTGTGTGTGTGTGTGTGTGTGTGTGTGTGTGTGTGTGTGTGTGTGTGTGTGTGTGTGCATTGTCTCTGTACTGCAGAGTGTGTACTGCGTAGAAGTGAAGGGGCGCTAGAAGGGTAAGCGGGGGTGAATGTGGGATGAAGGGGATGCAATTGCAATCAACATGCCAATGACTGTGGAGGCTTGCGTAGCCTACTTTGGCATCGTGCTGGCTGGGTGCACTGTTGTATCCATCGCAGATTCGTTTGCTCCGTCGGAAATATCGTCCCGCCTCCGCATTGTCAATGCCAAGGCCATTGTCACCCAGGTCCGTACCCTGCCATCTCCACCCATCGCCCCCCTCCCGTTCTCTCTCTCCCCCTTTTTCTCTCTTCCTCTCTTCTCTCTCTGCCTGTGTGTGTGTGAACGCGCGGTGCCCGCGCGCCCGCGTGTGCCTACATGGGTGGGTGGATGTGTTGAACACATGTGGCACGCCTTCCCCCCCCCTTCTCTCTCTCTCTCTCTCTCTCTCTCTCTCTCTCTCTCTCTCTCTCTCTCTCTCTCTCTCTCTCTCTCTCTCTCTCTCTCTCTCTCTCTCTCTCTCTCTCTCTCTCTCTCTCTCTCTCTCTCTCTCTCTCTCTCTCTCGCACGGGCGCGCGCGTGCACACATGCCTGTTGACTACTACTGCGCCCCCCCCCCCCCCCCCTCTTGGTTATCTTCCCGATCTCCGCTTGTCCACTTCTCCTGCCCTCCCCTCTCGCGGCTTGCTCACTCAGAGCTTCTCACGAGGACTTCTCTGTCTGTTTTCTCGCTGCCCCACATTCCTGTGCCTCTACTCCCGTCCCTTTCCTCTTCTTATTCTCCCGAATATAATATTTATTCTCCCGATTTATGTACCTCAGGTTATGGGACCTTTCGCTGCCAGGTGGCTCATGCCTTTCCTAAGAACCTGTTTTTTACCTGCACCTGCCTTCAATCAGATAGTTTGAGATAGGCGCACTTCTTGGTTTAGTTTATTGCAAACAACACTGGGAGTAGGTTAGTGCAAACAACAAGGGGACTGTGTGCTTATTTCGCCTGCTTTTACAAATCCACAAGCCTGCTTGTGGAAGTTTTACATGCATCGAGTGCTGACACCTATCAGGCCCTGCAAGCATGTCTGCTGCTGTTTTAACTTTAAAGCAGGGGGAAATAGGTATACAAGCCCATTCATTATAATCCTCCTATACCCCGTTTAGTTTTTTGAGGCCAGCAGGTCGACAGCTCACATGGGGTTTGAGCTCGCAGCAACCCCCCCCCCCCCGGGGGGAAGCGGTGTCATTTAGATTGAGTACGGCAAATGTGATCTACATACATGCAAATGTGGTGGTCTTGGGAGAGGCTTAAAAACGAGGTCCTTGAAAAAATGTGTGTGAAAAAGTGTGCATGACCCGGCAAACGCGGAGAAGATGAGGTCGTGTGTGTGTGTGTGTGTGTGTGTGTGTGTGTGTGTGTGTGTGTGTGTGTGGGTGTGTGTGTGTGCGTGTGTGTGTGTGTGTGTGTGTGTGGGGGGGGGGTGGGGGGGGTGTGAAGGGCTGTGCCCCCAGTGCATGGACAGTGCATGGTCAATGTACCGCAAAATTTGGCGGTACAAGGAATGCATGCCTTGTTTATCACTTCCTCGCGATAGACGGGAAGGGATCCCTCGGGGTAGGTGTTCATTAGGGATGGTGGGAGATGAGTTTCATTTCCTGATCATTTGCCCATTGTTAGAACATGTTCGATCTCAGTTTAGCCACCTTTTACACCCGCGAGTGCGATCAGTTACTCGCTTCATGTGGCAGCAAGACGGTGAAGAGGTTGCAAGGTTTGTGGTTAACGCTTTTAAGGCCTACATGAATGCTACAGAGACGTCCAACTCTTAGTGGTGGATCTAGATTTTAGACAGTTGTATCGTCATCCCTTCAGCCATGGCTGGTCTCCTGGATGTAACGTTTCGTTGCTTCCTTCCTCGCGAGAAGCAACAAGGAACTTCAGGGCTTTCGTCCTCATCTTTTGATTCCCCTTTGCTTTCCTTTTGTTTTCGTTTTTTCTTTCTCCCCCAATTGCGCACACCCCAAACAGGACAAGGCATGGTTGATGTACTGCAAAGTTGAGGGTACAATGCATGTGTTCTGCCTGTACAGGATGTCATCATCAGGGGAGGCAAGCAGCATCCTCTGTACAAACGAGTTGTGGAGGCTCAGGCACCCATGGCCATTGTTATCCCCTGCCTCACTGGGGGACCGCTGCAGGTGATCCCCCGCCTGAAGGGCTCTTAGGGACTTAACGGCTCAAAATTGTAGCCAGTCCTTCATGTGCCACAGGGGCACATATTTGCCCCCTGCTGACCCTCTCATGTCCTCCTACGGTAGTCCCTTTTGATATACTCTGTGAGTTTTTTGTTTGTTTTCTCTCCAAGATTCTTTAAGATCTTTCTTTAGAAGTTCTGACTACCTTCTTTAGGCCCTTCCAGTGTTAAGCTCAGTGAAACCCTTTAGGCCCTTCAATGTTTAACTCACTAAGCCCTTTAGGCCCTTCATGGCTTAGCTCCTTAAGCCCTTAAGGCCCTTCAATGTTTTGCTCATAGGCCCTTTAGGGCCTTGAATGTTTAGCATGTTACCTTTGGGGGGAGTGAGGGACCCTCACTATGTCTGGCATTAGTCAGAGAGTGACGTGGTCTGCAGAGGTGCTGTTCCTTTCATTGTCAAGGAAAACCCGGCCCAGGATACCAGGTGCAGGATTCAGGGGTTACGCCGTCGGGGTTCACGAGGGTATTAGGGTTTTAGGGTTTCAGGATTCACGGTCAGGGGAACCTGGGTTATTGGCATTGGTCAAAGAGCCACATGGCCTGCAGAGGTGCTCCCTACCCTGCCATTGTCGGGGCGAAGCAGCCCTGCTCATGGTGCGTGCACCATCGTTTCTGATATTCAGGAGTCGCAGGAAACGGGCTCAGGGTTCCCAAGGGAGGCGTTGAGGCTTTGACGTGCAGGATTAGACAAATAAAAATTAATCGCATCGTATCTGCAAACCATGTATCCTGCATGCTGGGACTCGGAAGCCATGCGGGATATGCGGTAAATTTACGGGGCACGCTCTTTGGGCGAGCTCTTACGGTCATGTGACTGTCATATTGGGTCTTGCGCCTTTTGACCTCCTTGAATAAAGTGGTGGCTTGCAATGCTTCAGTGCCATCTTGGGTAGAGGGATGCTGTTGGGCCTGGGCCTTATGAGGAGGTCAGCATCTACTCCTGTTCGAATCCAGGGCCAGGTTCTCATAAGCCTACGTATTTTTTTTGGGGGGGGGGGGGGGGGGGGGCAGGGCGGGGGCCTTTTCACCCTCCGTCCTCATGGGAGCTACTTTTTGCCCCTCCAGCTGGTAGTGCTGTGTGTCTTTTGTGTGTGCGTGTGTGTGTGTGTGTGTGTGTGTGTGTGTGTGTGTGTGTGTGTGTGTGTGTGTGTGTGTGTGTGTGTGTGTATGTGTGTGCCCAGGTTCTTCCACCTGTTCCTAAAAGGAGCAGGGTGGGAGGTGCAAGGCCGTGTACAACCTGGGGTAGGGAGTGGGAGAGTTTTCTGCTCAAGGTTGCTTAGCTCGATTCCAGCATTGTGCAAAAGCTTTTGCGTCAGTCTCGCTACAATGGTGTTCTCTTGCCTTACAACCCTTCACATAACCTGCGCAAATTTGAATATTGAATATAGCTTTCAATGCCATAATTAACATTGTATCTGCGTCACAAGACCTGGGGCAAAGCAATTATCAAGCAAGGCTTAGTGGCGGGGTTGGGGGGGCCAGGAGCCATTGAGGCCAGGAGATTTCAGCTGGGATGATTTTCTGGCCCAGGTTCCTGAGCTAGCATCTTTTGAGCCTCACGTTGCTGATCCTTATGAGTACGCCCCTACCTCCTGCTTTTGTCACGGCTCCAAATACCTCATCCTTATGTGTATCGACGCTCCTTAACTGTGGATTGTGAATGAAACGCGGTTTCCGCCTTATTGAGTACGCCCCTAGTCCATGCTTTCATTACGGTTTCATGTCAGTGATCCTTATGCGCATACATGCACGTTGACTGTGAATGAATAGCGGTCGCCCCCTTATTCAGTACGCCCCTACTCCATGCTTTCATGAGGGTTTCCATGTCAGTGACCATTGTACGCATGTATGCCCGTTTACTGTGAATGAATGAGGGTCCCCGCCTTATTGAACATGGCCCTAAATGATGCTTTTTCCTAGGGTTTCCATGTACCTGGTCCTTGTGTGTATGTATGCTTCTTAACTGCTTGGTTCCATTCCTTGTACATGTTGCACGTGCTTGCTTCCATGTAAATGTCGCACGTGCTTGCGTCCATTCCATGGACCTGTTCCATGTGCTTGCGTCCATTTCATGTAAGTGTTGCACGTGCTTGCTTCCATTCCATGTACATGTCGCATGTGCTTGCTTCCACTCCTTGTAAATGTTCCATTGCTTGTTTGCATTCCATGTACATGTTGTCCTTCTCGCACGTCTCTCACGTACCGTTCCTCTCCATCCCAGAATCAAATCATTAACAGTCTTTTTTTTTTTTTTTTTCATGCAGGGTGACGAACATCCTATTTTCTTCTGGCACGACAGGTGGGTCTCTCACCATGTGTGTGCACGTATGCATATGCACAATATGTATGTGGATATCTGAATATGCCCACTGTTGTTGCGCACATATGTATGCGCACACTACGTGTGTGCACATCTGAATATGCGCATTATTGCTGTGCACATATGTGTATGCACACTCTGCATGTACAGATATGCTAAACGCACACGGCCCTTGTGCACTTATAAATATGCACATTGTGTATGTGCACATCTGAGTATGCACAAAGTGTATGTGCGCATGTGTAAAAGCACACTTTTCTTGTGCACGTATGATTGTGCATACTGTGTACTGTTCACATTTGTGCAAGCATGCAGTAATATGACACTATGGGGTACTGTTTACTGAACGGAACCCCAGTACCTTGACACTATGGGGGTACTGTTTACTGAACGGAATCCCAGTACCTTGACACTATGGGGGTTCTGTTTACTGAACGGCAACTCAGTACCTTGACACTATGGGGGGACTGTTTTGTGAATGGCACCTCAGTAGGTGCCGGTACCCACTATCGGGGTACTGTTTACTGAACAGCACACTGTTGAGGGGAGGGTCTTGATCTTGGGAAGTGCGGGTCTCTCGCAGGGGAACCGAAGGCAATCCCATGGACCCATGTGACTCCGATACGGTGCGGCGTCGACAGCTGGGCTAATCTGGATGTGAAGGAAGGGGGCGTGTTTGCCTGGCCCACAAATCTGGGATGGATGATGGGCCCCTTCCTTCTCTACGGGGCTCTCCTGAACGGCGCCGCCATTGCTCTGTACCAGGTGAGATTGAATATTTATATTCTTTGTTGTTATATTATACATAATTTTATAATATGTTTTAAAATATTTTATTATATTTCCATTTTTGTAACATTGCAGTATTATAGACAATTAACAAAACACCACTTACTCACTGTTGCGAATTGTATTATTTGTTTTAATGTAACAGTCACAGGTATTAGATTGTATAAGTAATAGTTGTGTCTAATTTGGCATAAATTATTGTGTGTAATGATACTATTTTAATTAACTTTTATGTAGAGGTGAAATAAATAGTTTATGAAATAATTCTCTGAAGCCTCGGGTACCACACCCTGCTGCATTCATGGATGTACAGTTGATGGGGTAAACATTGTCATGGGGTTGTGGCCTGCCCATGTTGCCCTTATGACCCCTGCTGGAAGCCATAAGAGAATTGGGAGATTTAGTTCACAGGCATAGTCCGTCACAGTTCTGACAGCAGGAAGGTTAAGGATCCCCAAGAACGGCGTGGTCAGATTTTCCAAAAGCTGATGTCTGATCTAGTAATGTCCGTGTCCGTGCTACATATATCTATGTACTTGGTGTCCTGTGGCTGGTATTATTGTTCGTGACAAAGCTGCTTGCCCATCCGTCTCCGACGGAATAGAGCTGTGGTTCAACTCCCAGCTGTATTTCCATTGATCTTCACATTGGTTTTCCTTTTTTTTTGTGTTGGGGGGCGGGGGTGGTGGTGGTGG
>KV908523.1:54735-72235 GCA_002005505.1 Botryococcus braunii
CACACACCACACACACACACACACACACACACACACACACATACACACACCCACCCACCACCATCACAGACATACAGGCACCCAAGTTAAATAAGATAAGGCGTACTACGTATGTAAGCGGATGACAAGTTGAAGGGAGGATCAGAACCTTCTGCCGCTGCTGACAACGACGGCGATGATGATGATGATGATGATGAGTGTCATGGGTGTAAGGATGAGGACAGCAATGACGACAACAGCGCCGATGATGATAATGATGGTGGTTTTGGTATTAATTGTGATGATGAGCATGTTCATGGGGATATGAGAATTGTGGGCATCCGGAAGGAGAAGCAACCGGCTAGTGCGGGGCGGGGCGGGGCGGGCAGGGGATGCCGCAAGAAGAGGGTACAGGCAGGCAGCTGAGGCGGCACGGTGACGAGATGCAGCGCTTACCTAATGGTTACTACGTGGCCCTGGGGCGAGTGGATGACACCATGAACCTGGGGGGCATCAAGGTGAGATGCAGGGCTTACCTAATGATTACTATGTGGACATTTCATCCATGATCCCGGGGGGCGTCAAGCTGGTTCTGCCCCATCAAGGAAAGCATGTTCTTGGCGTGATGTGGGAGCTGCAATTTCTGCAATCACGTCTTTGCGTTCTCCCTCCTCCTCCTCCGCTCTACCTCCCTCCCTCCCCTCGTCCCCTCTCCCCCCCCTCTTTCTCTCTCACTCTCTCTCTCTCCTCTCTCTCTCTCTCCTCTCCTCTCTCTCTCCTCTCCTCTCTCTCCTCTCTCTCTGTGTGTGTGTGTGTGTGTGTGTGTGTGTGTGTATGTGTGTGTTGCCTCCTCTCTCTAGTTAATACACACATGCGCGCGCGCGCACACACCCACAGACACACACACACACACACACACACACATACACACACACACACCCGGACACACACACACACACACACACACACACACACACACACACACCCCACAACCAGGCATGTTTGGGCAGGGAGGTGAGGCGGGGAAGGGATGCAGGTGAGTTCAGTTGAGTTGGAGAGGGTGTGTCAGAAGTGGGTGGAGGAGGTACGGGAAGTGGCGGCTGTCGGTGTGCCCAGCCCAGGCGGAGGTCCCGACCGGTTGGTGTTATTCGTGGTACCCACAGGACCCGAAGCGGATCCCCTGAAGCTGCGGGCCTCCTGCCAACAGGCCATCCGTGCTCACCTGAACCCCCTCTTCAAAGTTGACCAGGTGCTTGCCTCCTCCACTGCTTACTGCTGTGTAGAGAGAAAGAAGAGGGGGGGGGGGGGGGGGGGAGAGAGAGAGAGAGAGAGAGAGAGAGAGAGAGAGAGAGAGAGAGAGAGAGAGAGAGAGAGAGAGAGAGAGAGAGAGAGAGAGAGAGAGAGAGAATAAATGCCTGCGTGTGCGTGGAGGCGTGTGTGTGTGTGTGTGTGTGTGTGTGTGTGTGTGTGTGTGTGTGAGTGTGTGTGTGTGTGTGTGTGTGTGTGTGTGTGTGTGTGTGCGTGCGCGCGTGTGGTGCGTGCGTGCGTGCGTGCGTGCGTGCGTGTGTGTGTGTGTGTGTGTGTGTGTGTGTGTGTGTGTGTGTGTGTGTGTGTGTGTGTGTGTGTGGCCGTTCCACGCCACACCCCACGCGTGGACCCGCCACCCAACGCGCGGTGGCCCACCCTTGCCGGGACCACGCGACCACGCCATGCTTGCTGGGCGTGGGCACCATGCAACCGCGACCACGACACACCGCCTTGGCCACACGTGTGGGTGTGTCTGTGTGTGTGTGTGTGTGTGTGTGTGTGTGTGTGTGTGTGTGTGTGTGCGTCTGTGTGTGTGTGTGTGTGTGTGTGTGTGTGTGCGCGTCTGTGTGGAGGGGGTGGGCAGTGGGGGGTTTTTGGTATACAGAAATTACAAAATTACCAGCTACTGAACCCCTTCACACCTTGATGTTTCGTGTTGTCGACTGCTGTCGACCTTGTTAGACCAGAGGGTTGATAATGAAACTCCCCAGGTTTCCTATGGCCAATCGCATGCCCAGGTTTCTTTTGGGGCAGTCGCCATCCCAGGTTTCTTATAGGGAGGTTGCAATGCCAAGTTTTCGATGGGGCGGGCAGTCCCAAAACCATGTTTTTGACCAGGCAATCGCATTCCTAGATTCCCTTCGGGTGGGATGCGGAAATCAATGTTTCTGAAAGTACTAGTGCTCGGCCTGCAATCGTCCTGCACTCGCCGTGGTTGTGTTCACACAGTCAATCATGCCCCATCAAGTTCTCCTCCCCTTCCTCCTCCTCGTCCTTCCCCCCCCCCCCCCGCCCCAAAATGACCTAATTTTCTTTTCGCTTCTAGCTTGAGATAGGTAATGGCCAGGTCAACCAGGCAGGTTTCCTAGCCTTGAGGATAGGGCCTGGTGGGAGTATCTGTTTTTGTTTTGTGTGTGTGTGTGTGTGTGTGTGTGTGTGTGTGTGTGTGTGTGTGTGTGTGTGTGTGTGTGTGGTGTGTGTGTGTGTGTGTGTGTGTGTGTGTGTGTGTGTGTGTGTGTGTGTGTGTGTGTGTGTGTGTTTTAGGGGGGGGGGACAAAAAACAACAAAACTTGAAAACTGATAGGAAAAGAGATTTTTGTTTCAGAACTCCATATCACTGATTAGTGCATGCATGGATGGGCAAAGGAAGGAGTGAATGAATGTATATGAAGAGCGCCAAGCACGATTGGGAATAAGACTTTTGTTCGTACCATTTTAGAGTGTACACAGCTTTGGACACAGCTTTGGACACAGCTTCGCCTTGAACTTGTCCAGAGGCATTCGAGCTTACATGCTGGGCTTCTACGACAGGTGCTGCTGAGGGATTCACTGCCGCGGACGGCGTCCAACAAGGTGATGCGACGGCTTTTGCGCGACGAGCTGAGACAGACAAAGCCTCGCCTCTGACACGTTCGCTAGGATACCTCTGACGAGGCGATGAAGCCTCTGACGAGGCCTGGAGTATGACCTATCTGGCAGCATGTTGCTTTGGAAGCTTGGCATTGGGCATTTTGGAAACTCAATTTCAATCTGTTTTGGAAACCTTGGGATGGAGCCATCGGGTAGCTTCCTGCCTTGGAAGCTTGGCCAAGGCATGGAGCACTTTGGAAACCTAGTTTCGAATTTCTGTGGAGGCCTGGGGATGAAGCTATCTGGCACCGTTGTTGCTTTGGAAGCTTGGCATGGGGCGTTTTGGAAACTTATTTTCAGTTTCATTGGAGGCCGTGCAAGGAGGCCTTCAAACTCAAGTTCGTTGGAGGCTTCATTGAGGATGGAGCCCTCTGGTGCTCTGGAAGCTTGGCGTGAAGCGTTTTGGAAGCTTAGATTTTTGGCTAATAAGCTAATATTTTTGGAGGTCTTGGGATGGCGCCAACTGGTAGCATACTGCTTTGCCCGTGCATGCGCACGTTGCATGTGCACATGCGGGTGTGTGAATACGCACGCTGTACCTCCTTATGGTAGGGGGTTGAGTGGGAAACGGGTGGGGGTGTGTGTGTGTGTGTGTGTGTGTGTGTGGGGGGGGGGGTTACGTCCGCGCACGGTTGTATATGCGCGCGCGCGTGTGTGCGTGTGTGTGCGTGTGTGCGTGCGTGTGTGTGTGTGTGTGTGTGTGTGTGTGTGTGTGTGTGTGTGTGTGTGTGTGTGTGTGTGTGTTTGTGTGTGTGTGTCTTAAAGCGCGCGTGCGAGCGAGCATGTATCAGGAGTGACGCATGCGGAAGTTATCAGCTGGCGCTGGTTTGGCCGGTCAATGTGACGCATTACTGTACACTGTTAATTTACTAACAAGTACCGCTTTAGTTGTTTTGTACTTCCCAGCTTTTTAAAAAGAAAGACTGTGCCGCTGCCCATATTTTTGTAAGGAAGACTGTACTGCTCGTGTAGACCGCATTCTGGGAGCTGTGCACATGTGTAGATTCTGAGTTTGGTGAGTTCTCCAAAGTGGGTCTCAGACGTAGGTGCTATGGCAGCGGTTCTCTCCTCCATTCCGAGGGGAAGCTTGTTGGAAGCTCTTGTAACCAGCGCCCTGAACAGGGATAATCTGATTTTGCACAGTACTCGTGAGGTACAGCTTATGGGAGTTATGGAAGATGGCTAACGCATGGAGATTAGATCCAATGTAAGGAGCATCCTACCTTAAGCTCGTGTTGAACATCATCCGCTCTGCCACCAGATGGCCACCTGATGGGTAGACTTGCACGGAGCTTCTCATTTGACTTTTAAACGTAGTTATATGTCGACCACCCAAAATTGAAACACGGATGCGGGGCTTTAAAGAAAGTCCCCGTTGTGTCCGTCATGCTTGTAAGCACGATTGATAACTGCAATAATCCGTTAAGCTTGGGAACTGCATAATGGTCGTCTCTGGCTCTGAAAGCGTTCCTTCATTGGGGGTTCTGGGACGGGTTGGGGGGGGGGGGAGGGAGGGAGGGAGGGAGGGAGGGAGGGAGGGAGAGAGAGAGAGAGAGAGAGAGAGAGAGAGGAGAGAGAGAGAGAGAGAGAGAGAGAGAGAGAGAGAGAGAGAGAGAGAGAGAGAGAGAGAGAGAGAGAGAGAGAGAGAGAGAGAGAGAGAGAGAGAGAGAGAGAGAGAGAGGAGAGAGAGAGAGAGAGAGAGAGAGAGAGAGAGAGGAGAGAGAGGAGGGGGGGGGGGGGGAAGATGAGGGTTTGATGGTGTGGTTATGATGATGAAATCCAGCTACACGCTTTGGAGAAGTTCTCAAGGGGGCTTTGCCACATGGCAGGGAAAGATGATTTAAGGTGATTAGGGGCCAACGGAGACACGATCTATAATGATCGATCAATACCCCTCCTCAATGCTGTTGAACAATGTTTAAAGTATGTCTTATTGATCAATTATTCTTCAAGACCAATTTCAATCCAAGCGGTTCAAGTCCACTGTTGGCATGGCTGTACCTCACCCCTGCCATCACGTGTTCCAAATCTCGATCACAAAGCTTCCAATTCATCGTGCCTCAGACCATCGAGTTTCGCAAACATCTTCTTGAAGTTCAAATAAAACCTTCCAGTTCTTTCTCTCTGCACAAGCCTGTGGGCTAGTGCGGCGATCTACACTGGCACAATACGGCCAGACCGACACCTACACTTGTCGAACAGACAGTTTTATCAAGCTGAAGGCTTCAGTATTTTATATTATCGATTTCACAGCCGGCAAGACAACGAAGAGCGGTCCGGGTGCATCGCAGGCGTCGGTTTGCCGTTCCCCCACCCCCCACCCGCCTCCCTCAAAGGCACGGTCTAGCATCTGCGGATCTGTTGTATCAGGACTCCTACTTACCCAGGATTTGTCGTTCGTATAGTGTAACGGTTCGGAAGAAATGAGGCGCTCTCATTGAAAAAGTTTTGCCAAGCATGCGTCGTCGCGTAAATGCTGGTGTTGGTATAAGCTGACACTTGTCACTCCCTGGGTTAGTCCGGAGTCCGGAGTCCGCAGACCGGAGTGCTCGTGACTCACGGATCCCCTGGGGGAGTCGAACTGGGTGAATCCCTACTAGGATCCCCTAGGGGAGTCGAACTGGGGGATTCCCTAGCCGCCCCGGCCCACAGAGATCGCTAACCCGAAGAACAGGTTGAGCACTTCCTACACTCATAAAGTGCATTCACAGGCTGGCCTCCACAATGCGCCACTGCTGTCAATTATAGCTTGTATTCATAGGCAGATATCTCGCGTTCGTTCTTGGGGGTGCCTTCAGTTTGTGCACTTCGAAACACCGACGTCCGGTCCCGACTTTCACACTTCTGGGCACGTTCTACGCAGTTTGTTTTGACCCTCATGTTCAAGAGGAGGGACTGGATCTATACGAAAGGTCAAAATGGGAGTGACAGTGATTCCGAAGGTGTAGCCCATTGGTGGCAAGACTTCAAAGTATTGTTCAGCAGAGCTGTATTGGGGCACGGAATCAGCCAGCGGTGTCTGACATTCTATGAGGGACTGCAGATAACTCGTCGAACACATCGTCAGTATCGCCATCGTCCTCGCCCCCACCTTCCTCGAACGACGGCTCTGCTCGTACAAGCGAGATTGATGAGACCACAGATGATCCCGAAGTAACAGGTTACCGTGCTTTGATCGAACAGCATTTTGGGGCTGGGCTTAAGGAGAGGTGGCAGTATATTGTTTTCCAGAAAACCCTTTTAACCGTCGTCAGAACTTGCTGTATTATTTGCAGCCTTGTTTGGAACCTTTTCTTGTGAGAATCTATGTCCTGTCGAGTTTGACAGATCATGTGTTGATATGTTTGCTGTTGGGATTTTTGGGCAGATCAGAAGGAGCCTCATGGCATTGGTGAAGACAGTGCAATAGATTCTGAGGATACTCATCAAGACTTGGATACCCAACTCAGGTAACGCAGTCAGCTGGCTCGAAATCTTCTCATAAGCCTCCTACGTGCTGTATCGCTTGTGAGTACCAAAGTTCGTGGTCAAGCAGCAGGTGTCGTGCTTGGCGGTTGGAACACTTAAAGTTCTGAGAGACACAGAAGCGCAGGACGAGCTTTTTGAAGAGCTTGACAAGGACCATGCTTTTAGATGGAAAGTTCAACCCCCCCAACACACACACACACACACACACACACACACACACACACACACACACACACACACACACACACACACACACACACACACACACACACACACACGCACACAGGCACAGACCCACAGACCCACCCCCTACCTCCACGGGCTCTCTCTCTCTCTCTCTCTCTCTCTCTCTCTCTCTATCTCTCTCTCTCTCTCTCTCTCTCTCTCTCTCTCTCTCTCTCTCTCTCTGCATCTCCCCCCTCTCTCCCTCCATCCCTCTGTCCCTCCCTGCCGGCTCCCTTGTTCCACTTGCCTGTCTGCTGCGGATGAGGGCACTTGAGCCTCAGAGTGCAAAGCGACACTGCATTGCTTGCAGACTGTGGGAATCGTACGAAAGAGGCGTTCGTCCTCCCGGGAGGGCCCTCCGGTGTCGCCTCTGCCCCGGTGTTCTCATCCTGAATGCAACTGCCTTCACGCAGCACGTCAGATCAGCAAAGCACACAAAGCGCCTGGCAAAGCAGAAGCAGAAGGAGGCAGATCCCTTGTGCTTCTGCTTTGCTGATGAGCTCCGCGCGGAAGAAGAAGGTGTGTCAAATTCCAAATGACTGCTACTCCCACCACTGTACTAATTCATTAAACATGGCAGAAGGTATTTACAGATTCCAATGACTGCTGCTCCCACCACTGTACTAAAACATTAAACATAGCAGAAGGTATGTACAAAATCCAAATGACTGCTGCTCCCACCACTGCACTAAAACATTAACACGCCAAAAGGTATGTACAAATTCCAAATGACTGCTGCTCCCACCACAGTACTAAAACATAAAAAGTAGCAGAAGGTATGTACAAATTTTAATGACTGATGCTCCCACCATTTACTAGAAGTTAAAAGCAGGTTTGCACTTCGCCACTGTACTAAAGAATATAACAAGGAATACGTATTCGCCCACAAAACAGTCACGAATGCTTCCATCAAAGCCCTTTCCCCTGCTCTTGAGCGTTTTTAAACACCCCCCCCCCTTTTTTTAAATGTTGGTCAGCTTGCTGCAGGTCTAGTGGTGCCTCAAAAACATATCCACATACAGGGAGGGAGGGAGGGAGGGAGGGGAGGAGGGGTGAGGCAGCAGGAGATGTTAATTTGATGTGTCATTGGGCGCCTGCTTGTTGTTTGCAGCGTGTGAAACCCATGGGGAGAGAGCAGCTCGCATAGCAGCGGCGGCGGCGACTGCGCCCCTTGATGTGAAGGCTGGGAAGAAGCGCAAGGTCTGAACACTCACTGCAGTAACCTGTATGACATCTGCTTTGCATGGTAACGCTGATGCCCTTTTTGAAAGTGTGTGGGGTTGCACATACTGTCTTGGAGCATAGACCTTTGTGGGAAGTGTTGGTCTTAACAAAGCAATCATTCTGGGGTATGAGCCTTCCCGTAAGTGTTCATGCTCCCGGATAAAGACGGAAGATCGGGTTTCAACCTGCAGTTTATCCAGGAGCACGATCAATTTATCCAGGAGCCTGAACAGTTTATCCAGTAAGCATGTACACTCTTATCCATGAGCACGAACACCCTATCCAGAGGCATGTAAATCTTGCCAAGGAGCATGAAGCTTGGCGGAAACGGTGCGGTTCTGACATGCCATTCTGTATCCAGGAGCACTCAATAATTTGTCTGGGAGCATGAAGCATTTATCCGTGAGCATCAAGCCCTATGTGTGCGTGCTTTGCTCCAGCAAGGCTGTACAAGGCAGGACAAGGCAAGACAGGGCAGGGCAAGCCAAGACAGGGCAGGGCAAGGCAAGGAAAGGCATGGCAAGGGCAGGCAAGGCAAGGCTGTGTCAGGACAAGGGGGAGACAAAGCAAGGCAACGCAAGGCAATGCAATGCAAGGCAGGGCAAGGCAAGGGAAGGCAATGCTAGGCAGTGTAAGGCAGGGCAAGGCAATGGAAGGAAAAAGAAACAAGGCAAGGCAAGGCAAGACAGGGCAAGGCCGTGCAAGGCAAGGCAATGCGGGACCTCGTGTTTCTTGCAGCCGCTGCGGATTGAGCTGGATGCTGACTTGAGGGTTGTTGGACGCAGGGGCGGAGAAAACCGTTTGGAAAGGATGCGGCAAGGATGGCAAAGAGAGCAAAAGCGGCTTCCCGAAATTCGGGCCATGTTGATGTTGGTTTGTAGGAAGGTCCGGCAATTTTGATGACGCGGTGAGGGGTTGTCAATGTAAAGTCGACTTGGTCATGATGCCCACAATAGAACTGAGGTCAACGACAGATGTGTGTCGTTGACCTAGTTAATGGTGTGTATTGTGACCAATCATCAAAAATGTGGTTAGCATGTCCGACATGGATCAATCTGAAAACGATTTTCTCATCATGGCACTGGTCATGAAGACCCATTTTTGGTTGTCCTGATGATTTGGAAAGCCCAAGGTTGGCTCGTTGTCGTGAACAGCATTGAAGCATCATGGAACTGTAAACGCATGGTGATCCTGCTTAATTTTAAGTCTGATTTCGTGATGATTCCAGTAAATGTGATATCTGTCGATCCGTCACGCACACTCGCCATGGTTAAGAGATGCGTATCCAATCATTGTAGATTTAAGAGAGCAGCATATCCTAACTGCAAACCATGTATCCTACATCACTTGCAACTGCAATTTGCAATTGCCACCTTGGAGAAGTGTAATTTTTGTGATGCATCCTCACTGGTGGGGAAGTGTGCACTCAGGGAGAGAGTGACCCATATGCGTTATTTATTTCAGCACAAGTTCATTTGAGGACAACTCCCAATTGAAAAAGCAGAGGGTGAGCGATGTAAGAGCTGCTGCGCACCTATGCATGTAGTTAATGTGTGAAAGTTCTGGGTTGACACATTAGTGTGGTAAATATTTCTCCATTTCTCCACAGCTCCTAGCTGTTAAAATATATGGCGTGCGGTCTGTGAGCCGCTGACCAGACATTGTGGGGGGTGGGGGGGGGGGGGGGGGTATACATCTCAGCCCCAGTACGAGCTGTGCAAGGGGTTTGATTTGGTGAGCGGTCTGTAAGCTACTGACCGACAGTTATGCATTCGCTTGTTGCGTTCATACAGTTCAGCATGATTTTTAGCCATAAGCCATAAGAGTGTGTGTGTGTGTGTGTGTGTGTGTGTGTGTGTGTGTGTGTGTGTGTGTGTGTGTGTGTGTGTGTGTGTGTACACGCATGCTCGCGGTAGCATAGACGAGGCTTGTGGGGGTCTGATGCAATCGAAGCCCAGGCACCAGGGGGTGCTGCTTCTGTAGCAGCCAGTCACTTGGGAAGTCTCGTGCATGACATACATATTCCTTCTTCCCTCCTTGATGCAGTCAAGGCCAGGCCTCACCTGTGGGTCGTGTACTTTTCGTCCATTGACGTTTGTTGCTTGTGTGCCGTTGATTGTTGCCTGTTTGCCAGCTGCATGCCGAAACTTCAAATCAGGCCAGGCCACGCCCAGTCCCACATAGGACACCACACGGATGGGCGGGGTGTGGCGGGACTGAGGAGTGGGGAAAGGCGTGGAGTGGGCAGGAAACTATTTCCGCATGATCTTCATACTCATTGTTGCAAAATAACGGTATACCGTGCCAGTCGACCCGCTCATGAAACCCACCTCTAGGCTTGAGTTCCGGTCCTTGCAGACCACCCACGCAGGAACCCCACCAGTACCCATATGGCGAATCGCACAGCCCATTCAGCCGCCGGGTCCTTTAAAGGGAAAAGTGAAATATACTTGTCATGGTCATATAATCTGCCTTTCTGACAAGTGCACTCGCAAGCCACTCAGTACCCATAAACTCTCTATATTCACGCCCAGATCCTCCCTATGTAGCTTCTCCCTGTATACCCACCCTATACTAGCTTCTCCCTATATGTGTAACTGCTGGCCGTTCCTATCGGAAAATGGCCCAAAATTCCTTACGAGCGCTTTTTGTGTCGGGCGTGCGCAAGCGTGGACCGCCTCGCAACTGCCCGAACACTGGCGGTTTCTCCTCCTGTTGCAGCGATTGTGGCCTTGCCAGCCACCCTCCTGCTAAGCCTCTCGCGGTAGCCTGTGGTACCACGGAAAGCGGGTACCCCCTGTGAGACCGTCCAGCGGAGTGATCCACAGCTAGAAAGGCGGTCGCTAGGCCTCCTGCTCTTGGGGTTACCGCCGAATATGGGTACCCCGCGTGAGACCGCCCAGGAGTGGCCCAGGGCCTGAAAGGCGGCCACCAGACGCCCCGCTCTTGGGGGTTACCGCCGAAAATGGGTACACCCCGTGAGACCGTCCAGGGACTGGCCCACTGCTTGGAAGGTGGCCACCAGACCTCCCGCTCTGGGATTTTCCGAGCCTCTCCAGCGTACTGCTCGCACGCGTCCTTCAAGCCTCCCGCCTGTGCAACAACCCCTCAAATGTCACCTATCAAATTTGTTACCTTTCTCGCCTGTGCACACCCTCAAGGCACTTCATGTTGAACAGGTGAGTAAGCACACTCTCCTCCCACCCCACTTCTTTTCCACTTCTGCCCGTTCTTTTTAGGGGGGCCCCGGGGGGGGGGGTAGAAAAGCATTTATTGTCGCGCCCCTCACACACTATCTCAGTCGGCGGCGCGGCAAAGCAAGGGACCACAATACGTGAGAAGGGAGCACGTGCTCAGTTGCAGGGGAGGCAAATCAAGGGACCACAAAACGTGAGAAGAAACGTGAGCACTTGCTCAGTTGCAGGGGAGGCAAAGTGCGGGAACACGAAACGTGAGAAGTGTCTATTTGCCAAGGGAGCAAGCAGCAGGGACCTTGATATGCAAACGGGCCTATGGATGAGTAGTGCAATCGTACGGTACACGTGACCTACTGTTGAGCGGTGCAACAGTGCGGTACAGATCCAGCATCGACCCAAGGCCATCGGCCCATTTCAAGTACTGCAGGGAGGCGTACTGTGGGTACCCTACAGGTGTACACTCTCTCTCCCCCTTCCTCCCTCCGTTCCCCACTCCTTCACATCGTTCCTCCCCCGGTCCCGCCCCTCTCACAGGGGGCACAAAAAACCCCGACCGTAGATACCCGGGATCCCCCAGCCGTCGGGAAACGTACCTCGCGGCGCAATGGGCCCCTGAGGGCGAGACCGCCCGCCGCGGGAGCCGCCCGCTCCAGGAGGGCTTGCGCGGCACCGCTCACCACCTCCACGAGGACTGTAGGGACCGGAGCTTCAGCTCAGGGGAGCCCAACTCCTCAGTCAGCTCTCCATTGCCGTCGCTCCCGACCGCCGCGTTGCCCGCCAGCAGCACCTCGTACCGTTTCAGTACCGCCTCCGCGCTCCCCCGGCACACCTGCGGGCCCCGCGGGCGTCCCCCAGGCCCCTTCAGAGCCCTGCCTCCGGCTTTCCTTTCCACATGCCGGCAAGCACAACACATGCATGTGCGTGCATATATCACACACACACACACACACACACACACACACACACACACACACACGCACACACGCACACACACAGAGTGAGAGAGAGATATAGAGAGAAAGAGAGGGAGAGAGAGAGAGAGGAAGAGAGAGAGAGAGAGAGAGAGAGAGAGAGAGAGAGAGAGAGAGAGAGAGAGAGAGAGAGAGAGAGAGAGAGAGTGGGAGGCACACAGAGAGGCACACGCGCACACGCACGCACATGCACATGCATATGCGTACACACACACGCACACACACACACACACACACACACACACACACACACACACACAGTGCCGGTCTGCACAAATACCGAGGGGCAGTCTGTGAAGGAGAAGAAGAATGCACTGCACATATCACCAAAGAATGAGATGGGGGGAGAGGAAAGATGGGTGCGTGTGTGCGAGCGCGTGGCAAACCCGAAGGAGGGCAGCGGGGACGCGGTTGAGGTCGGGGAAGGCGGGCCCGGGCTCAGGCCATAATCCGGCGGCGGTTTGTTCCAGCCGAAAAATAACATACGGCCCAGGAAAAACGTCCGCGTCGGGCCCGTACGCCTCCCCGACTGCCTCCGCCCGCGCGCACAGTTCCTCGAACGCCGCCTCCCTCCCCCGCCTTATGCTTTCATCCCAGCCCTGTCGCCCCGGCCCCCGCCCACAGCTCAACACCCAAACAGGGGGAGGTAGGGATGACCTGGCGCAGGTAAGCGTCCCAGAGGTGGTGGATGGTGGCCCGGGGGGGGGGTTGGGGGGAGGGAGGGGCCGGGGGGGGGGGGGAGGGCGGGGGGGGGAAGGGGGAGGGAGGGGGACCTGGCGCTGGTAAGTGTCCCAGAGGTGGTGGATGGTGGCAGGGGGCGGGGGTGGAGGGGCAAGGGAGGAGAGGGGAGGGGGGGGGGGAGGGGAAGGGGAGGGAGAGGACTGGGTGGTAAGCACCTAGAGGGGGGATGGGGGGGGGGGGGGGGGGGGGGGGCCGGGGGGAGGGAAGGGGGGGGGAGGGATGACCTGGCGCAGGTAAGCGTCCAGAGGTGGTGGATGGTGGGGGCGGGGAGGGGCAAGGGGGGCGGGGGAGAGGGGCGGGGGGGGGGGGAGGGGTAGGGGAAGGGGAAGGAGGGGGGACCTGGCGCACGTAAGCGTCCCAGAGGTGGTGGATGGTGGCAGGGGAGGGGGTGTGGGGGAGGGAGGGGCGCCGGGGGGGGGGGGGGGGGGGCAGGGGGGGAGGGGAAGGGGAGGGAGGGGGACCTGGCGCAGGTAAGCGTCCCAGAGGTGCTGGATGGTGGCCGGGGGAGGAGGAGGGCAAGGGGGAAGAGGGCAGGGGGGGGGCAAGGGGGGGAGAGGGGCGGGGGAGGGGGGGAGGGGAAAGAGAAGGGGAAGGAGGGGAAGGGGAAGGAGGGGGAAGGAGGAGACCTGGCGCAGGTAAGCGTCCCAGAGGTGGTGGATGGTGGCGGGGTCTCCGTAGCCAGCCAGGGCCACCAGGTCCAGCGCAGACCGCCAGAGGCGCCGCGGAACCGCGTAGTCATTGAACAGGTCCGCCAGTTCTAGCACCCCTTCTTTCAGCTCCGCCACTGTGTCTAACGCCCGCCTCACCGATTCGTCCCCCTGTCCCCCCCCCCCCCCCGCCCCATCCGTCCCCCATTGGTCAATGCCCCTTACCCCGCATTGGTCCACGCCCCTCCCCTGTCCTTCCAACAGTTTGGTCAAGACCCCTCTCCCCCCCCCCCCCCAAAGTTGTCCACGCCCCTCCCCCACCCCCCCCTGCCCCTCCATACATTTATCAACATCCCTCCCCTCCCAGGGTCAACGCCCCTCCCCCTCTCCCCCCCCCCCCAAAAAAAAGGGTCAACAGCCCTCTTCCCCCCATTGTCCATGCTTCTCCCCCATTCGTCAATGCCCCCCCCCCCCCCCCCCAAAAAAAAAAAAAAAAAGGGTCATGGCCCCCTCCCCCATTGTCAATGCCTCATTCCCCGTCACCCGCCCGCCCCCCCCCCCCCCCCCGGGGGCAACGCCCTCTCCCCATTGGTCAATGCCTCATTCCCCGTCACCCTGCCTCGCCCCCCCACCCCCCCCCCCGGGGAGCAATGCCCCTCTCCCCCCATTAATCAATACGTCATTCCCTCGTCACCCTGCCACGCCCCTTCCCCCCCCCCTCCCGGGCCAACGCCCCTCTCCCCCATTGGTCAATGCTCATCCCCCGTCACCCTGCCTCGCCCCTCCCCCCCCCCCCCCCCCCGCCGGGTCAACGCCCCTTGCCCCCATAGCTAGTCCTTCATGCCCGTGCTCCCCCGCCTCTCTCCTCCCCCCTGTCAATGCCTCATTCCCATATCCCCACCCCCCGCCCGCCCCACCCCTCACCCCAATCGGACCCCCCAGGGGGGAGATGGGGCCGAGCTCACCTGTACAGCGGGAATCTGCCGTTCGAGCTGATCCAGGATGCTCTTCTGCACGTCCAGCAGACGCGCCCGCACCTCAAAGCGATCCGCCTCGTCCGCGTCCCCCGCCGCTTTGGCCTGCTCGCCCCTCCAGGATTAGGGTTAGGGTTAGGATTAAAGGTTTAGGTTGATGATGGTGGTGATGATGATGTGCCGCCGCTTTGGTCTGCTCACCCCGAATAGGGTCTCTTACCTCAGGCTTTTAAGGCTGGGCTTTTAGGGCTAAAGGAAAAACAAAGCAAGGAAGAAAAAAAGGGTTTCCCATAGACTCCCGAAAAACCCCCGACGATCATATGCATGATTGCGCGTGTTTCGTGTGCGTTTGAGACAGGATTTTCCCATGCGTGTTCTGTGACCACATGTTTCACGTGTTTCCTCCTTTTCTGAAAGAAACTCCCCAGAAAGGGTCCTACCTCGCGACCACAGAGGTCTACACTCAGATGCTCCCAACCACCACCACCACCACCATCACCACCACCACCACCACCACCACCATCATCATCATCATCATCATCATCATCATGACCACCACCACCACTATCATCATCATCATCATCATCATCATCATCATCACCATCACCACCAAAATCATCATCAACACCAACATCGGGGGTGGTAAAGGAGTTGACCTGAAGGAAGGCACATTGGAAGCAGTACAGCGCTGGTCGAGGGAGACGCCTTCGTCTCCGACTCCGCTGCGGCGAGCGGCCAGAGCCGCGTACACCCGCGCGGCTCCCCCGTAGTCCTGCCTCGCGATGTACAGCTTGCCAGTATTTCCGCTTGCAGCACCTGCCCGCATCCGGTACAATGCCCTCACCAACCCTATGCTGTACTGCTGAAGACGGGTTTTTTGGGGCACGCATGTGTGTGTGTGTGTGTGTGTGCCCAGAGGTGCGCTTATGTGTGCGTGTGTGCTTGTGTGTGTGGCTGGGTGCAGTTCTGTGCTTGTGTGTGTGTGTGTGTGTGTGTGTGTGTGTGTGTGTGTGTGTGTGCGCGCGCGCGCACGGGCATGTGTATGTGTGTGAGTGTGTGTGTATGTGTGTGTGTGTGTGTGTGTGTTTGTTTGTTTACGTGTGTGTGGTGTGTGTGTGTGTGTGCGCGCGCGCGCGCGCATGTGTAAGAAAGCAAGAGGACGAAAGAGAGGGGAGAGGGAGAAGGGGGCAGGGGGGGGAGGGGGCCAAGAGGGGTAGATGCATAGGCTGAGGGAGAGGGAGAGGGAGAGGGAGAGGGAGAGGGAGAGGGAGAGGGAGAGGGAGAGGGAGAGGGAGAGGGAGAGGGAGAGGGAGAGGGAGAGGGAGAGGGAGAGAGAGAGAGAGAGAGAGAGAGAGAGAGAGAGAGAGAGAGAGAGAGAGAGAGAGAGAGAGAGAGAGAGAGAGAGAGAGAGAGAGAGAGAGAGAGAGAGCGAGCGCAGGCGCGGCGAGGTGGAGTGGCGAGGGTGAACGTCTTTGGGAAAGCGAGGGAGGCTCCCACACAACAATCAAGAACACCAGGCAGGCAAGAACATGGTGCACATGGGTCAGAAGCAAAGCACCTGTTCTTTGGAGAGAGGTCCAACAGGGGCCATGCTGCCGTTGAGGAGGGAGAGCGCGGCGCGGCTCCGGAGGTAGGTCTCAAGCGCGGGGCAGTCGAGAGAAACCAGGTCCTCCACTTGCTTCAAGCCCACCAAACAGTCGTACACGACCTCCTTGAAGCATGCGTCATCCGCCTTTGCCACTGCCTGCCCCCCGCCCACCCCCAAGATCCCACACTGGGTGATTCCTCCCCCCCCCTTCACAAAATAAGGGGAAAAAAGAAAATGCGACACACACACACACACACACACACACACACACACACACACACACACACACACACACACACAGGCAGGCAGGCAGGTAGGCAGGCAGCAGGACGCAGGGGACAACGGCGTTCATAAAAGGGTTGGCGAGGCAGCAGGTACAAACCGGAAGGAAGGCAAGGTAGCAGTACATAAAGGGTTGGCAAGGTAGAGGTACAAACAGGGTTGGCAAGGTGGAGGTACAAACAGGGTTGGCGAGGTAGAGGTACAAACAGGGTTGGCAAGGTAGAGGTACAGACAGGGTTGGCGAGGCAGACGTACAAACCTGAAGGAAGGCTGAGCGGTACTTGTTGCGGTCAGCAGGGGAGAGCTGCTGGTCGGGGTCACCCTCTCCCGCCTTAGGATCTATCAGGAACTTCAGAATGTCTATGGCGGGCTTGTAGCAGGTGTCGTACCGCACCTGTACCGCCAACCAACTCCTCCCTCTCGTACAGAAAGTTCAGCCTTCCCACTCCCCTGCTGACAACCTTCTGAGCTTGCTTGCCCAGGCTCTCCCCGACACACATTTCGCAGATCGCTACCGAGCCACCTCCTCCCCCCAAAGTCTTGGCTCTGTGACAGCTGGGCGCATCACTTCTCACCCCACCCCCCTTTTCTACCTGTCGGTCTTTCTCTCTATTCGCCCCCCCTGTGTGTGTGTAGGTGCGCTTGCGAGTGTGTGTGTGTGTGTGTGTGTGTGTGTGTGTGTGTGTGTGTGTGTGCGTGTGTGTGTTTGTGTGTGTGGGTGTGTGTTTGTATGTGTGTGTGTGTGTGTGTGTGTGTGTGTTCGTGCATGTGTGCGTGCATATGTGTATATGTGTGTAGGTGTGTGTGTGTGTGTGTGTGTGTGTGTGTGTGTGTGTGTGTGTGTGTGTGTGTGTGTGTGTGTGTGTGTGCACGCGCGCGCGTGCGTGTGGAGTGGAGGGGGCGAGGAGGGACCTGGCGGGCGGCGCGGCCGTCATCTCCGGGGAGGGCGGCAGTGTTGGCGGGGTCCAGGGCAGCCGCGCGCCTCACGGGCAGCTCCACCAGCGCTTCGAAGGCCCTCAGCTGCACCAGCTGCGGCACCACCCGCACCAAGTCCACCGACAACGGCACCTGCGGTACCCCACACCTTCCCCCACAACTCAGTCCATTGCCCTAATCTTCATCATCATCAGGAGCATTATCCATCACCACCGGTGCCTCTGGTGCGAAGCTTGAGCCCGAAAAAAGAAACCCCATGTTTGGCAGGTGCTTGAGGCCCCACGGGTGGCCCACGTTGTCAAGCAGGGTGCGAGGGGGGCATAACGGTTCC
>KV908523.1:77235-89735 GCA_002005505.1 Botryococcus braunii
GAGGGAAGGGAAAAGGAAAGGGGGGGGGGGGAGTGACATGGCCCATGTCGAAGCCCCGGTTTGGGCGGGAGTGACATGGCCAGGTCATTGCCATCATGGGAGTGACATGGCCATTGGGAGGGAAGGGGAAAGGAAGTGCCGGGGGGGGGGGGGGGTGTGACATGGCCCATGTCGAAGCCCCGGTTTGGGCGGGAAAGTGGAGGGGAGGGGAGGGGAGGGAAGGGGAGGGGAGGAAACCGGGGGGGGGGGGCAATGACCTGGCCCATGTCGAAGCCCAGGTTGGGGGTGATGTTCTCGACGCCGGAGGGCATCCCGGGAAGACGGGAAGCGTCCTCCCGCAGGTCGGGCTCCCCCGTCAGGCGTGGGTTCTCCAGCGCCGCCTTCGCTCCTTGCACCACCACCTGCGGGCCCCCCCCTCCAACACTCGCATTGGCAACTGCATCAAGACTTGCATCGCCACGTGGATCAAGACTTGCATCGCCAACTGGATCAAGACTTGCATCGGCAACTGGATCAAGACTTGCATCGGCAACTGGATCAAGACTTGCATCGGCAACTGGATCCACACACACACACACACACACACACACACACACACACACACACACACACACACAGCACACACACTCTCTCTCTCTCTCTCTCTCTCTCTCTCTCTCTCTCTCTCTCTCTCTCTCTCTCTCTCTCTCTCTCTCTCTCTCTCTCTCTTTCTCTCTCTCTCCTGCACACACATCGATGGGGAGGACCCGGGAGGGGGGGGGGGCGCACAGCAGAGACGGCTTCGGAGGAGGAGGTAATGAGGAGGAAGCACATGACCGCCACCTCAGCGGGGCCGTACGCCTTGAAGAAGTGCTCCAGCTTGGCAGGGGGGCTGCGCTCCTCCAGAATCAGCCGCAGCGTATCCACAGGCCTCCGCTTCTCTAGCTTCAGCACTCCTGCGCCCCACAACCCGCAGACTCACCTCGGTGTCCCATTATCATTACATTATCATTGTCTTTTCCCCACGGCACAGGCCGCGTATCGACAAGAAAAAAAAACATATCAGTCACAGAGGGTGCCTACCCTTTTTGGGGGGTGGTGGGACAGAGGACGAGGAGGAGGAGGAGGAGGAGGGGGGAGGGGAGGAGGAGGGAAAAGGGGAGGGGAGGGGGAGGAGGAGGAGGAGACGATGACGACTACAATTGGAAAATTCTGGATTGTTCAGGTGACGAAGGCAAGGGAGTAAATGAAATGAGAATTTGACTGAGAATCTTGCACAGGTCCATGCTCCAGCTGTCAGCCTCAGCACTGCTAGACCACACACCCCCAGACGCCTTTGCTGGCGTCACTCTCCGAACATCATGATCCCCGCCTCCCTAACAACATGTGATGCGTTGACAAGGGCTGGATGCCGGCGACCTCGCTGACGGGCTTGTTGGGCCTCAGGGTTTTAGGGCTTAAGGGTTTCGCCCCCTAAATCCTGGAAATCCCCCTCCACATGTGATGCCCTGACCCCTAACCCTAATCCCTTGCGGAACCGTGAGGAAGAGGAACCCTGAGGAACTGTGAGGAATTGTGAGTAACCATGACGATCCGTGAGGAAGAGGAATTGTGAGGAACCGTGAGAAAGAGGGACCGTGCGGAAGAGGAATTGTGAGGAACCGTGAGCAAGAGGAATCGTAGGGAATCATGACGATCCGTGAGGAAGAGGAACCAGGAGGGACCGTGAGGTATTGTGAGGAACCGTGAGGAACCGGGACTGTGAGGTATTGTGAGGAAGTGTAAGGAAGAGGACGCGTGACGCAACATGAGGAAGAGGACGCGTCAGGAATTGGAATCATGAGGAACAGTGAGAAAGCAAGCCTCCGTACCAGCGGTGCTGATGAGGGCGTAGCGCTGGGGTCCCAGGAAGAGCTCGGTGGCCAGCTCGTTGCGCATTGCCAGATCAGGCGGCCGGGCAGGCTCCAAGTACGCGATCGCACACACCTCCCCTGCCGAACCCGCCAATCCCAAAAAGCACCGTCAGCCCCTCAGTAGCGCTGGCATGGCGGGAGCACAGGCTTGGGCTGATGAAACCCGGGGCATTGGTGAAACCACTGATTAGTAACCCCACGTTTGATACACCCCAGATTCCTAAACACAGATTAGTAAACCTCGTGCGTCGTCCCGGCCCCCGCAGGTTCCCGAACCCGCTAGGCAGTTGTGCTTCTGCTGACGCCACCAAGCAGTCCTTCCGACTGTTTTATTTTCAAAATAAAACAACGACAACGACGACGACAACGACAACAGCAGCAGCAACAACGACAACGACAACAACAACAACAACAACAAAATTAAAAAATAAACTGGATTTGGCATGGCGTTTGCCCTCAATCTCACCACCAGGGAATCTGGGTGGCCATCAGACAAGGGACGCCCACCAGGAATCCGGGTATCCATCCCTGGAGGCGTTTTTCTCTCCAAAGACGCACACAAGGAACACCCACTAGGAATCTGGAGATCCCTATGTCGCCGAAGAACCACACAGGGAAAATCCCCCCACCCGAAATCTGGAGAGTCTATGTCCGAAGAACCACGCAAGCAAAAAACCCCCGCCCGAAATCTGGTGATGCCTAAGTCTGAAAAATCACACAAGAAACACCCAATAGGCGACATGAACCCTCACGAGAACACCCACATGGAACCCCCACGAGGCAATTTGGAGATGCCTAGTGCCCGAAGAACCACACAGGGAACACCCACCAGGAATCTGAGTGTCGATCTCGGAAACAGTCTCGCGCAGGCTGGGGTAGGCCAGGTACTGCCCTGTGGCGGTACTCAGGCTGGGCAGCATGTGATCTGCGGAGGCCATCATGATGCGGGACATGCCGTTGTTGGTACCGCTCCCGTCCGCCAGCACCAGTACCCCCAGTCCCGCAGCCGCCGCTGTTACCTCCACCCCCCTGTTGCATCTCAGACCACCCGCACCCCCCATCAAGCAGAGTAATTTCAGGCCGTGATTTTCATTTTCAAGCCGTGTTTTCCTTTGTGCAGTGTGTGTCTCACGCCCAGCCTGTGGCTGCGTGTCATTTTGATTGGTAGATGGATAGATGGATGGATGGATGTGCTGCAATGTTTTGTGCGAGAGTCAGAGCTGGAGTCTGTTCGATCTGCGACGCGCGCTCTCGCTCCCACTCTCTCTCGTTTGCTCTCTCTCTCTCTCTCTCTCTCTCTCTCTCTCTCTCTCTCTCTCTCTCTCTCTCTCTCTCTCTCTCTCTCTCTCTCTCTCTCTCTCTCCCTCCCTCTCCCCCCCCTCTCTCTCTCTGTGCGCGCGCATGTGTGTGTGTGTGTGTGTGTGTGTGTGTGTGTGTGTGTGTGTGTGTGTGTGTGTGTGTGTGTGTGTGTGTGCGCGCGTGTGTGTGTGCGTGGGCGCGCCCGCCACATATTAGGGGAGGCGGTTCGGTCTTGGAGGGGGGCATCCAGGCAGAGTGAGAGGGACTGACCGTCCAGCAGGGTGTCCAACCCCAGCTGGTCCCGTGGGGAGTGCCTGGCGGGCGAACTCGCACTTGAGGCGGTCAGGGCGCGGGCTCTCTATCCTGGCCATGTACCCCGGCTGGACCTGGGGGCCCTCCCTCACACACCCATCAGTACGGCAATTCCGTTCAGACACCCACAAAGGCGAGAAACAATGGCTCTGAAAACAAGATTAGCAAAAAGAAACTTTCGGGGTGACAGTATTCTCATATGTTTTTCCCCCTTTTTGAGGAGAGGCTAGGCTGCTGCGAACCTCCTCCGAGTCCAAAATTCTACTGTGTGAAGCTGCTGTGAGTCTTCTGGGTCCAAAAATCTACTGTGCAAAGGTGCTGTGAGTTTTCTGGGTCCAAAAATCTACTGTGCGAAGGTGCTGTGAGTTTTCTGGGTCCGATTCCTACTTCACGCAACATCTGTGTGGGTCACATGCAACGGTGGGAGGGAAAACTCAATGGAGAAATTGGAAATACTTTGAAAATTTGTAACCCCAGCATAGTGTGGACGTATTGCGGTAGCGTTCGGTGGCTGCCGGCCACCACGAATTAGTTCACACTACACAATGTCAACGATATTGTCGTGTATTGGTGGATGTCGTGGATGTCGTGGGTATTGCGGAAGTTGCAACTGACATGCACTTGTAGTAGTCATCAAGGGTAGAGGGTAACAAGCAGCCATTCATTGAATACCTGCATAGACCCATCCATTCGTCCTTGCTCATCCTCCTTTATCAGCAGCAGATTCGAGTCCAAAGTCCGCCAAAATCTCGGCCTCCTTCATGCAAGAGGAGAAGAAAGGAGGAGGAGAAGAATAAGGAGAAGAAGGAGAAGGAGAATGAACAAGACGAAGGAAGAGGAAGAGGAGGAGATGGAGGAGGAGGAGGAGGAGGAGGAGAAGAAGATTTAGAAGAAGGTGTGATGCGCCGTCCCGCACAAAACACGCCTTTTTTCAAGCAGAATATTTTTACATCTGTCCAGGCGGGAAGGAGCGGGGCTCACGTAAGCGGACAAGTAAATCCGGCGCGCATCCGCCGTCAGTGCCAGCAGATGGAGGCGGGTGGACTCGGAGGGCGGGATCGGGACGATTTTCACGATGGCCGCGCCCTTTCGGTCCGCCGCGCTCCGCCCGCCGAAAATGTCCCGCCCGCCTGCGGGGACATGTACCGCTTCCTCGGTCCACGCATGAGGACCAGTGTTCCCTTGCTTCATGACAACTATTATGTGTACTTGTCAAATAAGTTTATCTAAATATATTACTCTTAGCTTATAGCTTCACCAACTAATCTCGGAGGGGTAGTTGAGGTTATAAAATAGAATTAGAATATTGAAATGATAGAAATGGTTCTTTCTTCCTTGGTGCATGGGAGGTCCCCAGGCCCAACATTGGGGGCTATGTCGAAAATCAGGGGGTTTCAGGACTTGGGGTTACGGAGCTTGGGGCTTTCGGGTCCCTCGCTCCGCCGCTTCAAGGTTTCAAGGAAGAAGGGGCCAGAAAAAACAAATCAACACGAGGAACAGTAGACCATAAAGGGGAAGATGTACGACATGAGGAGAAGCAGTATGACATGTGGAGCAGTACCGCATGAGGAGAAGCAGTGCAACTGTGGAGAAGCAGTACAACATGAGGAGAACCAGTGCAAAATGTGGAGAAGCAGTACAAAATAAGGAGAAGCAGTACATCATGAGGAGAAGCAGTAGAACAGAAGGAGAACCAGCGCAGCATACGCAGAGGCAGTACAATAGGAGAAGCAATACAACATGATGAGAAGCGGCACAACATCAGAACCAGTACAACAGAAGGAGAAGCAATACAACATGATGAGAAGCGGTACAACATCAGAACCAGTACAACAGAAGGAGAAGCTGTACAACATGAGGAGGAGTCACCAACAGCTTTCTGTGCGGCAGAGAACATGTCATGGATGCTGCTCCCTTGAAGGCTGCTGGCCTGCCCGTCGGCCCCCAGATCCCACACCTGGCCACTCCGAATTTGTGAGCAACTGCTTATTTGTGAGCAACTGGTTATTTGTGAGCAATTGGTAATTTGTGAGCAACTGGTTATTTGGGAGCAACTGGTTATTTGTGAGCAACTGATTATTCATGAGCAACTGGTTATTTGAGAGGAACTGGTTATTTGTGAGCAACTGGTAAGGGAAAATAAATACAAACCTTCCAGCATCACGGAGCGGTACAATTATGTACACTGCAGTACACTGCTTAGCACTGACAGCAGTACAACTGCACGACATTGCTCTTAGCACTTGAAGCAGTGCATCTTCTGGAGACAAAGAAGTGCATCCAACCCTCCCTGCCCCGCAACCGCCCCCGGCCGGGGGGGGGGGGGGGAGAAAACAGATAAAGGCATTACAAAGTGTCAGTGCGACAGAGATTTGGACAGGCCATTTAGAAAAGCGGGGTCCCCCGACACGGACATCCCCCCCCCCCCCCCCCAAACAAACAAAACGTATTGGGCAGTGTGGGAGAGGGCACTTTGTGGAAGGGGCAGTGCCTGAAAGAGCAGTGTCAGACGTGGCGGTGTCAGAGAGGAATAGGAGTAGGAACGTTACATCCAGGACAGGGTCAGAAAGGAATAGGAGTAGGAACGTTACATATAGGACAGGGTCAGAAAGTAATAGGAGTGGAATGCTACATGCATTAGGACAGGGTCAGAAAGAGCGGTGCCGGGAAAGGGCAGGGTGAGAAAGGAGGCTTCCAGGGGGGGAGCACCTGGATGGCGGAGTTCTGGTACCTCCCGTACAGGAAACGGCGGTCGGGATCCACGACCAACTCCACGAGCGGTACGGGCCGTACCCAGGCCGTCCACGCCAGCATCGGCGGGAAATACGCCCCCAGCCCGCCCGTGTGGTCTTTCTGCACGCCCCCCGGGGCCAGGCCTCCTCATTCAGGTCTCCAGGCTTCTGCCTCTCTCCATCTGCCCCTTCATTCCCCACCCCCCTTTCCCTCCCCCCCCCTCTCTCCTTCGCCGCCCTGTCTCCCAGTCTCCCGCCCCGCCTGCGTAACGCCCCCTTCCCCCCCCCCCCCTCTCTCTCTCACTCTCTCTCTCTCTCTCTCTCTCTCTCTCTCTCTCTCTCTCTCTCTCTCTCTCTCTCTCTCTCTCTCTCTCTCTCTCTCTCTCTCTCCCTCTCCCTCCCCCTCTCCCCCCCTCTCCCTCTCCCTCTCCCTCTCCCTCTCTCTCCCTCCCTCCGTCCCTCCCTCCCTCCCTCCCTTCCCCCCCTCCCCACACACCCTGCCCACCCTAAAGTTCCGAGCCCTCCCCGCCCCCTTCATCAAAAGCAGAGCGGGAGGGATTCTTGGTTCCTTCTGCCCTGGCATGAGAGCGCAGCACACCTTGGAGCGCTACGTGGAGGACCACATGCAGCACCACACGGAACGCCACATGGAATGTCACATGGAGCACCACATGGAAAAGCACATGGAACACCACATGGAGCCCTCCACGACCTTGGAGCGCCACATGGAGGAACACATGGAGCGGCCACATGAAGCACCACATGGAACGCCACGTGGAGCTCAGCATGACAGCGTAGCGCACCTTGGAGCGCCACATGGAGGACCACATGGAGCACCACATGGAATGCCACATGGAGCCCAGCATGAGCCCAGCATGAGCAGCGCACCTTGGAGCAGCGCTTGGAGCGCCACATGGAGGAGGGCTGGCTGTACAGAATCTCGTAGAGGTGGCCGTTGGCGCCCCCGAGGAAAATGCGCCCCTGCGGGGTACCGGCGATCCCCACCATGGTGATGCCGTCTGTCGGGAGGCTGTACAACGGCAGGGCCTGCAGGGTTATGTCATCCGCTGGAGTCGGCCCGCAGCACACGCCCAGCAGCACCACCTGCAGTACAGCACCTGTTGGGTTATGTCATCTGCAGTACAGCGCTTGCAGGGTTAAATAGAAGAAGCGTTTTTGCCGTCTGCAGGCAAAAAGCGTTGTTGCTGTAGGCAGCGCCTGGAGGGTTATGTCATCCATGGGCATGGGTCGCAGCACACGCCCCAGCCGCACTGCCTGCAGGTCTGATGGCATAATTCTGTGTTTGTGGGTTGCCCTCAGAGACACCGGCATTCCCTCCCAGTTCGGACATGGGTGTACCTCAGGTTAGGACATGGGTGTACCTTACAGTACGGTACAAGCGGTGAGAAGGCAGCTAATGGCCTGCACAAAGACATAACCGTTGTGTGGGTTAACTTCAGACAAACAGGCATTGCCTCCCAGTCGGGAAAGGGGTGTACCTCAATTAGACACCTGGTGTATCTCAGTTGGAAAATTGGTGTACCTCACTTGGAAAATCCGTGTACCTCAGTTGTAGTACAAACCGCGAGGAGGCAGCTTATGGCCTTCACAGAAATATTACCATTGCATGATCTGACCTTAGCGGAGCGGGTGTACCTCAGTAGGGGAATGGGTTGTACATCAGTGGGGAAACGGTTGTACCTCAGTGGGGACAAGGGCGTGCCTCACCTGGGAACAGGTTGTACCTCAGTTGGAAAGGGTTGACCTAAGTGGGAAAAAGGGCCTACCTCACCTGTGAACAGGCTGTACCTCAGCTGGGGGACGGTTGCACCTCAGTGGTAAAACCCTTGTACCTCAGGTGGGAAGCGGTTGTACCTCAGTGAGGAACCGCTTGTACTTCAGGTGGGAAACAGTTCTACCTCAGGTGGGAACAGGCTGTACATCAGGGGGGGAACGGCTGTACCTCAGTTGTAGTACAAACGACGAGAAGGTAGCTTATGGCCTCGACAAAGATTCCGCTCTGTGGTTTGACCAAGCCAACAGCGCAGATGGCTTGCTCCTCAGCGCTGTACTCGATGGGGACGTCATTCCTGGGCCCGACCCTCACCTCTCCCTTCAGCCAGACAGGAAGGAAGCGCACCGGGCAGAAGACGGGACATGTGCATGTGCATGTGTGTGTGTGTGTGTGTGTGTGTGTGTGTGTGTGTGTGTGTGTGTGTGTGTGTGTGTGTGTGTGTGTGTGTGTGTGTGTGTGTGTGTGTGTTTGTTTATGTGTGCGTGGACGACAAAAGAGAGTGTGCGCGTGTCCACATTTAGGGGACACACACACAAACACACACACACACACACACACACACACACACACACACACACACACACACACACACACACACACACGCACACACACGCACTCACACGCACGCACACACACAGGCAGGCAGGAGAGGGAGTCGTAGAGAGGGCTGGCACCCTCGGTCGAAGCGCCAGATGTAGAGGGAGGTGTCAATGGAGGCCCAGGCCCGCTTGAGTTCGGGGAAGAGGCCGCAGAAGCAAGCAGCCCGGCAGTTGTTGTACCGCTCCGTCACCAGGCCCGGCATGCTGGACAGGAAGGGCGGGTTGGCTCTCAGCAGGGCAGGCCACTTAACACCCCCAACCCCGCACACCCTTAGTTGTACCACTCCGCCACCAGCTTCAGGTGTACCACTCCGGCACCAGGCCCGGCATGCTGGACAGGAAGGGTGGATTGGCTCTCAGCAAGGCAGCCCACTAATCCCCAAGCACCCCGCACTACCTCATCAGTCCTTTCCACACATGCTGCGGGCCAACTCCGACGCGGCCCACATTTCCGTCCGCAAATTTGCCACGTCCGGGATCGCCCCGACTGGAAAGGAAGGAATCTGCGGCAGATTTCTGCAAAATTTCGACCTCGTTGGAGCTCCCAATGGTGTTCGCACTCAATCATCCCGGGCACTACCTCATCCATCCTCGATGATCACTTTCCTTCCACACTGGTAGCTCCCGGACCCCACCTTCATCCCCCCCCTCCCCTCTCCAACACCTCATCCCCCACACTCCCGGAACCCAAATCCATTCCCCCGCCCCTCCCAGATCTCACCTCAGTCCACCATACTCCCGGAGCCCGTCTTCACCCCTCTCCAGTTTCCCACATCCCACCTCAACTCCTTTGCTCCCATATCCAACCCTCTTCTTGGAGGCACTCCCTGGACACCCCGTTCTCCAATCTCCCACCCATTGCCAGCCTTCCGCTCACGCCACACGTCATCTGCGGCCCCGTTTCCAATACCCCTTCGCGGCTCTTACGCTCATCGCCTGCCTTCAGCTCATACCACACCTCATCAACGCGACAGTTTTTCAATACCCCTTTGCCGCTCTCTTACTTGTCGCCTGCATTCAGCTGACACCAAACATCATCGACGCCCCCGCCTCCGAAATCGCGCTTGGATCGGTCGGAAATCCCACATAGTCAAATTGCATTCCCCTCTGTTCACCTCTAGCTGTGTCTTTCAGCCTTAGAAAAAAGTGTAATGCGTGCATGACCTGGCCACCCGCGGAGGCCTCGTTGACGTTCCCGTTAACTTGCGTTTCCTTGGCGGGCCCGCTGGAGCGGGTGGGGCGGGAGGGAGTCGTACCCCTTGTGGCTGAAAGGTGTACTGGATGTCCCGCACATTGTGCGCAAGGAGATCGTACAGATCAACGGGCTTTCCGTCGTCCCGCACAACTCCCTTGACGTGTTTCCAGGCTGTAGAGATCTGCTCGACGTCCTTTGTGGCACCCAGGGGCCCCGCAGGGACTCGGCTCCCTCCTGCGGGGCCGCGGATGCTCGCCAGCACCGATGTGGTGTCCGCCCAGGGTACTGCCAGATCCGCCTGCCATGTGCTTGGAGGGGGCTCCATGTGACCCCTCTGCTGACTCAGCAAATAAACCCTACCTGCTGAGACTCGCCCTTCCGCTGCCAGTGCTCCCCTCCAGTACCTGCCATCCCTGGGCTACTCTCAAACTCTGCCTTCTTCTCCTGGACTCTCTGCAATTGCACCTCAGTCTTTCCCTGCTGACACGCAAAAGTCCTCCCTGACTCTCTGCATTTGTACCTCCATCTTTTCCCTGCCGATGCACAGAGTCCTCCTGGACTCTGCATTTGTACCTCCATCCCTCCCTGCCGATGCGCAAAGGTCCTCCTGGACATCTGCATTTGTAGGTCCATCCCTCCCTGCTGACACGCAAAAGTCCTCCTGGACCCTCTGCATTTGTACCTCCATCATTCCCCTGCTGATACGTGAAAGTCCTCCTGAACTTCTGCATTTGTATCTCCATCCCTCCCTGCTGATGCGCAAAAAGTCCTCCTGGACTCTCTGCATCTGTACCTGCATATTTCCCTGCTGATGCACAGAAATCCCCCTGGACTCTGCATTTGTACCTCCACCCCTCCCTGCCAATGCGCAAAAGTCCTCATAGACCCTCTGCATTTGTACCTCCACCCCTCCCTGCCGATGCGCATCAGTCGTCCTGGACCCTCTGCATTTGTACCTCCATCTTTTCCCTGCTGATACGTAAAAGTCCTCCTGGACTCTCTGCAATTGTACCTCGATCTTTCCCTGCTGATGCGCAAAAGTTGGATGGCCAGGAACGGGTTGAAGCTAGGATCTGCCAACCTCAATTGTATGCATCGATGAACTCGCATGTTAAAACATAAAGTCCATACTACCCCTTCAGGATGCACAAGGGTTACGGATGCCACAGAGCCCCTTTTCGTCATGCTCGTGCCTTTAGTCATCCTGAATCAATCAGGTTGGCCACTGTGCCATAACGTGCCACCCCGGAGATTTGCAACATCAGGAGAGTTGCAAAGGAGGAAGGAGATTGCGTCAGGGGGCGGCCGTGGCTGAAACATCTATAGACAGCGCTAGCACTTGCAAGCCAATATTTGAGGGACGCTTGGAATATTTAATGAGCATCGCAGGGGCACAGAAAACCAAGAGACTTTCATTGTACAATGGAAGCGGGAGCATGGACCAGCTCATGTATTTCAAGCTTAAGACACTTTGAGTAAGATATTATTGATGAAACGGCTTCTTCTGACCGGCATTTAAAACTTATTGTATGGAAAGCAAACCTCTAGGTGGTTAGGCGACAGTGCAACTTCAAAGAGGCACTGAGAATACCTGTTTAATGAAAGTTAGAAAGTATGTATTTGAGAACTTCATACGTATACATCTTTTGTTAAAGAAAAGGAACCCAGGGTATGAAGCCAGGGACACTTAGGCCATCCCCACACAGGGAACAGGTTGACATGTATTACAATGTATGACGATGTCATGTTAAAAGACGAGTTCATAATATAAGCTTACCATGAGGTCTATCACTAATCCAAAATCTATCCTTTGCTGAGCTTTGCACACCGTCCGGCTGCAGATCATGCGGCGTCGCATCCCGCGAACTCAGGATCACGCTTGCTCCAAGACATAAAGAAACGTGTGGCTAAATACGGATATTGTGCATGTAAATTTGCGTTGGTTTTACATTCTATTTCACAGTTGCATGGGATGTATGAAGGTCACTGAGGTACAATTTGCCATTGGTAGTACCAATTTGGTACCGCAACTTGGGGTCCGCCATGGGACGGCCCAGACCGGTTTAAGCCTTCGAGTTGCAAATCTAAACCAGGAACTTAACATTCCTCTTCATTCCTCTTCTTCTTCTTCTTCTTCTTCTTCTTCTTCTTCTTCTTCTTCTTCTTCTTCTTCTTCTTCTTCTTCTTCTTCTTCTTCTTCTTCTTCTTCTCCTTCTTCCTTTTCTTCTTCTTCTTCTTCTTCTTCTGAGGCTGGACGTCCCCGAAAGCCGGGCTAGCCTGCTTACTACCACCACTGCTAGCAAGGTAAGTCCACATCACCAGGGGGAAAGGTTGTTTGTGCCGTTCAAAGAGAAGTTGCTTGAATTTAAGAGCTGAAAATCATGAGCATGAGCTTCGAGCTCATGTATGGAGCTCAATTTGTGATGATACACGGCTCTAAGAAACGTCTTTACATGTAAGAATGACATTAAGAGCCGGAAGGTTTTCTCTCGTGCAGAAAGCATGATTCAATCTGAAAGTGGATTTTCGAAGCAGCCAACAGATTTTCCCAGGGCAGAGAAATCTCAAAGGTGGGCGCATGTGTGGTGGTGGTGGTGGCGTGTGTGTGTGTGTGTGTGTGTGTGTGTGTGTGTGTGTGTGTGTGTGTGTGTGTGTGTGTGTGTGTGTGTGTGTGTG
>KV908523.1:92235-97235 GCA_002005505.1 Botryococcus braunii
CTTGAGTGTGACACACGGCACATTCCCAACATATTCAAGCTAGCGCTCCCACAGAATCGGGGCTGCTGAGCAAGCACAGCTAACAACGTCCATGAGGAAATTGAGCTCACGGTGAGAACATCGGAGTAGCTTGCTTCAGAAAAAACATCTCCAAATTCTAAACCATGCCCCAGAAGAACAACCCCAGCATTTTAACCATGACCCCAGATGAAGAGTTCTCAGTCCTTGCACGCCCGCTATTGGAAAAGTAGCCATGCTCCCCCCACGTAAATTGCTACGGACGTGCTTCGCGTTTAGGATATTCCTCACTCTTCATCTGAATCACTGTTCATATAAATAGCTACAGAACAGAGCGTCAGTTGTAGAGGGCCCCAAATTGCTGCTGCAACAGCTTGGCCCTGCTGGACCAGCTGCGCGCTGCTAAGTTGCATCGCCCAGGCTCCATCACTTCTTTGCCTTGCTTCTTGCATCGCGTTCAAAAATCTTCTCCGCCGCGTCCGCACCTGTTGGACAACCAGCGCAATTTCTTACCTGCAACAGCTTTCTGCAGCGTTTGTATGCACTTTGCACGGCCAAAGAGTCAAAGATTCAAAGGCTTGATGTGTCATGGGCGTTGATTTTACATGCTTGATTACGTTTCAGCCAGGCCCAAGCATCACCAATCTTTCTGTACAACTGATGATAAGCCCTGGTCATTTAGAGTTGGCATGCGTCAAAGATGGACAGCAAAAAAAGCAAGCATAACAAATCCAGCATCAAATTTTCATTGAAAAAATTTAAGGTCGAATAATTTTGTATGGTGCTACCTTGTTGAAGGACGCAAGGGATGCAAACTCAACAGCCTTCGACTGGATACGATAAGGAATCTTGAGGAATCACGGACACGCACCCGGCTTCAGAAGCCAGCCTGATAAGATAGATACTAGTGTGACCACAATGGCACCAATGACGATGACGCTGATGGGCGCATCTACGTCACCGGGTTTGGCTTCCGCGATGAGCATTCCGAGATCTACGCTCGCCGCTGGCCGTACATGACGGGACCGCTTGACGACCCCTTTGCAAGCAGATTGAATCCTCGTACCCTTTCCATATATGGTCGACTGCCGTGACCCCTGAACCAAGAACGTGCATTTCCACTGGGTACAATGTGAGACATCCGACCAGAGGACACAGGCCTGGAATCATAAACCTGAAAATTTACACATGCAGCCCAGAAAAGATAGAAAGAACAGGTTTAAAGTCAGCATAGTAACCCAGCTTCACCACATCATCAACCTGCCCGTGCTGACGTGGACCCAAGTCTTCTCTCGGCACTTTCAGAACAAATCCGATCGCGTCCTAATCTAGGTTATCAGTTCTCAATCCAGAACTGCAAAATTCCAAAGCTGCAAAAACGAATTGAAACTCCGTAAGCAATTCGGATACCGCATTTATTACCTGTAGGGAGGTGGCAAGCTTCATAGGCGCACTGATGGCGGATACGCACAACGCCATTTGACAAAACCACAAAAACACAAATATTACCCAGATGAGGTTCCTCGGTTGACAATTGGACTCTCTGTCTGTTCGTAAAGAGAACAACTTTTACTTTGCCAAAACGGAGATATCTTCGGTGATCCTCATCCAATTGCCCGGCACCTCCTCGGAAACAGCCTACCCGAAGCCGGCTGCAGGGCCCAATTGAGCATGTGCTACCGTTACGCCGTAACGGTGGTACCGTAGCCTACGGTTGGACCGTATGGCCGTAACGGTCCGTAGGGCTACGTTGCACCGCAGCTATGGTCGGACCGTAGGGCCGTAATGGTCCGTAGGGATGAGCTCACGGAGAGGCTAGATCCGGCGTACCCGGGGTTGTGTCAATAGCGAGCCCAGCGGGACCCCGACTCGGTAGTACCGAGTCGGTACCCATTCCGGGCCGGCGTGTGGGGAATCGCTGATCCCATGGACCCGTCCAATCCTGTGAAATTCAATAGGGATCCAGGATCTGGGGCAGCGGATCCGCAAGGGGGAATTCGCTGCCACGAGCATTTAAATGCTGGACCAGGACCCTGACGACTTTGCACTGACGAGGACATTTCTGCGCACGATGTGCACAACAACGACTTATCAACATTGGGCTGGGTTGTGAGTGTCGATTGTGAGGCAGTGTTTATTTCAGGTTCCGGCACGATCGACATGTCTGCTCTTCGGGGTGGAGTCTCGCCGTTGGCGGCCCGCCTTCGGCCCCTGCTTGCCGGTCAAGGATGGAGAACGTTTGCCGCTGAGGTCGCTCTTGATGATAGCATCACAGAACTGCAGCAGGCGGTGGGCTTGCTGACTCTTGCTTTGTCCTTGTTGTGACTATGACCTGAAGCGGGTGATTATTAGACACATTTTGCCGGTACGCTATGGGAGGTTCCTGCACAAGGGTACGTAGTCATCAGAGCACATAGTCACAGGAAACCATGGACGACCTCTCAAAGGTCCGGGATCGGAACACGTTTCTCACTAACACGGATTTGGAGGTAACTATTCTACTCGTCGGGATGTCCTCGACATGGGGTTCCTGTTCCTGGAACTCGGGAGTGTTGTAAGAAAGCTGATTGCAGCAACTGCATGTATGCGCACCGCTGCAGAAGTGTTTTGATGTCCTCAGGGAAGGCGTGGTGAACTTGTTTTTACCAAGGGGTGTTTCGAACGGGTCTTAAGTTGATAACCTGCTTAAGCCGAGAGAGAGAAGTTCTGATGCTCTGGTCGAATGGTAGCTATGCTGGGCCTGCTCCAACGTTTCAATACAGATGTTGTTCAAGGTGGACGGGAGACCAGTGCACCCCAACTATCTTGATTATTTCCTTCACCAAGCAGCCTCAGCCAGGATCCCAACTTGCAATGACTTTATCAGTAGTCCATAAATAAACAAAGTTTTACTTGTCCTTCCGGAGGTCCATCCGTCAAGTGTGTGGTCTTCACCAGTTATACTTGTCATCATGCTCCAAGTGCCATGGGGCATTTATGGCGGATTGCAATGCTCCTGCACCCTTCCTCTACTTTCCTTTGTTACTTTTTCTTTGTTGGGTGGAAGTGAAGGGGGGAGCCAAACTGTGTGTGTGTGTGTGTGTGTGTGTGTGTGTGTGTGTGTGTGTGTGTGTGTGTGTGTGTGTGTGTGTGTGTGTGTGTGTGAGAGAGAGAGAGAGAGAGAGAGGGAGAGAGGGAGGGAGGGAGAGAGAGAGAGAGAGAGAGAGAGAGAGAGAGAGAGAGAGAGAGAGAGAGAGAGAGAGAGAGAGAGAGAGAGAGAGAGAGAGAGAGAGAGAGAGAGAGAGAGAGAGAGAGAGAGAGAGGGGGGGGGGGGGGGGGGGGGGGAGAGGGAGAGGGAGAGAGGGGGGGGGGGAGGGAGAGAGGGAGGGGGGGGGGAGAGAGAGGGGGGGGAGAGAGAGGGGGGGGGAGAGAGAGAGAGAGAGAGAGAGAGAGAGAGAGAGAGAGAGAGAGAGAGAGAGAGAGAGAGAGAGAGAGAGAGAGAGAGAGAGAGAGAGAGAGAGAGAGAGAGAGAGAGGGAGAGAGGGGGGGGGGGGGGAGGGAGGGAGGGGAGAGAGGGGGAGAGGGAGAGGGAGAGGGAGAGGGAGAGGGAGAGGGAGAGGGAGAGGGAGAGGGAGAGAGAGAGAGAGAGAGAGAGAGAGAGAGAGAGAGAGAGAGAGAGAGAGAGAGAGAGAGAGAGAGAGAGAGAGAGAGAGAGAGAGAGAGATATAGATATCCTGGAAGTGTGTAGCCTGACAAACTCAGCAAGGTTTTTGGGCATGCAGTACATCAAGCGGGAGGACAGGTATGGAGCGCACAACTACTCCCCAATGCCCGTCGTGCTGAGCCGCGGGGAGGGTGTGTATGTCTGGGACGTGGATGACAGGCGCTACTATGATTTCCTCAGCGGTTACTCCGCCGTCAATCAGGGCCACTGCCACCCCAAGGTGCTTTCCCCCACTTGTGCCATGGCAGTGTGCATGTGGGGTGTGTGTGTGTGTGTGTGTGTGTGTGTGTGTGTGGTGTGTGTGTGTGTGTGTGTGTGTGTGTGTGTGTGGTGTGTGTGTGTGTTTGAAGGGGGGTTATGTGTGTGGAATTTGTATTGTCCTAGTCCAAACGCATACATGCGTGCTCTTCTCTCTTTCTCTCTTTTTTTTCTCTCTCTTCTCTCTCTCTCTTTTTTTTTTTTTTTTTTTTTTTTTTTTTTTTTTTTTTTTCACTCACACACACCACACACACACACACACACACACACACACCACACACACACACACACACACACACACACACACACACACACACACACAACACACACACACACATACCCCCTCCCCACCCCCAGACACGCTCACCAATGCACACTCTCACCCCCCCCCCCGGGTTCCCCCCTCTCACCCTCCCTCCGTCACTGACTCACACCCATTCCCGCACTCTCCTCGTCTCCACCACCCATTCTGTATGAGCATGAGGGTAGAGAAGCAGGCAGCATTGCAAGCCAGGCAGCATCGAAAAGCCAGTGGGAATGACCAGCAGGCAGCATTGAAAATCAGGCAGCATTGAAAAGCAGGCAGCATTGAAAAGCAGGCAGCGTTGAAAAGCAGGCAGAATTGAGAAGTCAGGCAGGGAAAGGACTTCTCTGAGTCTTACATTGTTGAAGTGCGGCGGCGCAGATAGTGAGCGCAATCCTGGAGCAGGCTCCGCGCCTGACGCTGACCTCCCGAGCCTTCTTCAACGACGTGCTTGGGGAGTATGAGGAGTACATCACCAAGCTGTTCGGCTATGACAAGGTGCGCTGTGCATGCTGCCTTCCTTCCTCCCATGTGGAGCCCATGTGATAGTGCATGCTGGCTTCCCCCATGTGTAGCCCATGTGATGGTACAAATGCGTTACTCCAGGCGCAGCCCATGTGATGGTTCATATTCCATATTTCCTCCCCCCATGTGCAGCCCATGCGATAGTAATCCCTTAATGAAGTACAAGCGCTGGGCATGGGCACTGCCACTAAG
>KV908523.1:104735-139735 GCA_002005505.1 Botryococcus braunii
ATGAAAATTTGACCATGCTATGTATTGAAATGGCGCCATGGCCCAAGGGCTTCTCGCAGGTTAACTATCATAAATCTTTCCATACGCGAAAACTGCTGAAGTGTCGTTATTGGTCTCCATATACATTTGTTAATGTCTACTGGTTTCTAGCTAAGCTGGTGATCGTCGCGACGTTTGTAACACCGCAACGACTATAGCGTGCCGGTGGGATCGTGCACGTTCGTGACAGACAAAATATAAGTCCAAGAGACACTCCTCGATTTTAAATAAATATAATCGATAATATCCTCTCTTGTCGAGTCTACATTGTTCCTCGACGTCGATCAGTTCTGTTTACGCTTACCCCTGCATGTTGCCTATGACCTGCGCAGGTCATATTTCGCAGTTGCCGCGGTTTCATTCACGGCTCGCTACTGGAGGTCCCCGCTATCCCGTGTACCAGATTATCCCGTTTGAGGTCCTATCATTAAAACCATCTCAAGCAGAAGAGAGATATTGCATTCCGGGAAACGGTGGGGTCTCTGAGCTATAGAAGACTTTTATTAGAAGATGAATTTTGAGGTAGAGGAGACTTCAGAGGAATCAACTGTTTGGATAGCATGGAGGTGGGCCCTGAGGCGCAATAACTCATTAATGAGTTTAGCACATTACAGCTTGAAGGATTGTCGTGGATGCCAGAGGAGGGGAATATCCTTTTCAGCGCGTATGAGGGAAAGCCCCAGGACCGAAACAGAAGCAAGGCAAACGCATTCTGGGCCCAGCAGCCCAACATCACCGTCCTCCTAGATCTAGAGCATGCAGTGGCGGAAACTATGGTCATGCGCAGCGCTGTTCTTGACCAGATGCACCGGATATTCTCAACACGTGCTGAAAAAGACTTAATCTTGTTGGGATGGCATGGCATGGATAGCAGGATGATGATAAAAGGGATTTTTGATTACCTCGCAAAGCGTATCAAGTCGCTTCCAAAGCATTGTGTAATCTGCGACAGTAAGCACTCCGGAATACGTCCTCGGTGGCGGCCTGTGCCTTGCGAGAAGCACGAATGCAGAATGCTAGCCGGCTGCACCGTCAACGTACCGGATCTCAGCATAGGCCTCGAATTGATGCAGACAAAATCCGGATATCGACGACTTCTCATGGCCCCTAAAGTCTCAATGTTTGAACTGTACCTATTCTTTAAGAAAGACCCCCCTACAGAGACAATCCCGGGCGGTGGAGCCATATTTTAGGGGCTGATTCACGTCATGACAGCAACCCTGCACAATCCCTACAAACCGGATTGCACTGCACCTCCGGTATGCCCGCCGACCATTAAATCCACCTATGGGTAACAGGTTGGTGGGTAGGTTAGGGCTTGTTACAGGGTGGTGGCGTGAACGGTTGTTATTGCACCATTAAAATTCAATCCCGAGTTCTAGAGCGTTTACAAATTACAATTTTGTAATCGTATATCGGATATATCTTTTTGATTGAATCCCGAGTTCTAGTTCAAGAACTACGGACAAATTCCCGTTTAATTTGTCACGACCGCCTTATCGGCTGTAAATCTGCGGGGCACGTTTGGAAATTCTAAGTGAAACCTCCTTACAAGGCATTTTTTACTGGCAACAACATTTTGCAAACATTTTATGAGGCATGCTGCATCTGCTTTCAGGCGTCTATGCGTAGACATGCATGCCTGCTAGATCTAGAGCTATAAACGCTTATACTCGCGATCGTGTACACATAACAAAAAAAATAAAAACGTCTTACGTAAGTAGAGAATTTTCCCTCTTACTTAACATAAAGATGTATTCCCAGCAGACATTTATGTATCTAGGGAAGATAACATTTATGATGTTATAGTTATGATGTTTCTCTTTTTTATCCCTAAGACTACAAACATGAAGCCACTGTTGCAGGACGTCGAGTTCAACGGGATTTGTGCACGGGCTGTTGCAACAATTGGGCCCCCGGCCCGCGGGGGTTTTCATTTTTTTATTATGTATAGACTTTTTCATGTGCACACAACTTTACCCCTCGTATTAACACTAGTGTGGAATGTGTAATTACACAACATTTCGTAAAAGTAAATGATATAAATACATCTGTCTTCTGTTCACGTGCTGCACCGTCAGGCTTTGCGCATGCGCCTGCGCAGGCTCAAAAACAAATGTTGTAAATTTAGGCCTCGCATCTCTAAAGCTCGCATGTTTCTTTTGGGCAGGTGAAGCTTTGTCATATCCGAGATTTGGGGAAGGCTTGAAGGAGTTTTTCAAAGCTATGGTTCATGCTTATCTTCTACCTGAACTGGAATATTCTGAAGCGATTTTTAAAGAGCTGCATGAGCGGACGTGGTGTCTGGAAGTTGCGGCGCGTGTCCTTCACCGAAGTCCTGGATTCATGACGGAAGTGCCGAGAGAGGACTTGGCATCTCTACCGTGTCATGGACTGATAGAGCCACTGCGGGGCCTCCTGTCTTCGGGGCCATGTTTCTCTTCCACCCAAACAAACGAGAGTTGTTGATGCAATTTGACATCCGTTGCCGGCAAGCGGTTGAAATGCCCGAATTCGCATCTCGACCCAGATTCGCACATGTTTGGGCCTACCATGGGGCTGGCTGGCCTAGCTGGTTCTCAATATTGTAAGACGGAATGTTAAGTACACAAACCCGTACGTCGGTAAACGAGGTTTACCTGACCGAGGACTTGCGTGAGGCCGTGCGCTCTTGCGAGACTGAAGCTTCCTTCGAAGACAATATAGGAAGTCTTCCCTTTCCTTCAAAGAGTTGCGTCGCCCTCTGTGAAATTCTTGTTAATCTGAACAACAACGAATTTGATTTCTCAGTCACAAGCTTAGGCCTTTCGGAAAGCTTAGGCCTTTCGGAAAGCCGCGTTTTCGGAATTGCGGAACCAGAGAGGGTTGTAGTTAGAGCCCTGTTGACTTTGACTGAGTAAAATTTACCAGAGAGGCAGGAAGACGTACGGCGACCACGGGAGGCAAGTACAAGTGCTGCTACCTGGCCAGATGACCCGCGGGAGGCAAGTAGACGTGCTGCTACCTGGCCAGATGCGGCAACCTTGGGCAGTGCTCTCACCTCCTTGCCCTTGTACAGAGAGCTACGTAGTCTGTGATTGGATGAAGATGAAGGATGATGATGATGATGATGATGATGCTGATGATGTAATGATGATGATGATGATCTAGGAGGAGGAAGAGGAGGAAGAGGAAGAGGAGGATTTGGGGGTTCCAAGCAATTTATGTGCTTGTGTTACTACCGTAATCCCCTAAACACATTTGCACGTTACACACACACACACACACACACACACACACACACACACACACACACACACACACACACATATATATATATATATATATATATTATATTATATAATAATATAATGTGGCTGATGTAAGCTACAAAAGACTGATCATGACCAAGACTACCTACTTCCGTGACAGCTGTGAAATTTGCTTACCTTAGATATACGTATGTGATTGAACCTTGCGTACCTTAGGTAAACGCGTGCTTTAGACAAATGCAGTCCTCATCGTGCTAGCAAGAGCACAAACAAGTGGGTACTGTAACGGTCTCCTTGTATACTTCGTATGCGTAGTGGTGAACATTATCGGGGCTTGGCTACGGGTCGACTGTTCCAACTTGGTTGGCGTCGATCACGATCTGTTGGTGTCTACCATCCAGTCTGCGACGTCGTTACGGTAGTTCATTGGGCGGGAACGCCCGATGCTTCGGCGTTCCAAGCTTTCAAGCCCTTAAAGCCTTGTGGGTGGAGTAGCCAATCATTTGGTAACTCGGAATACCCTTGTAACAAGCTAACAGGCCAGATCAGCTGAAATAGATTAGATGCTGCTACAAAGAATCAAAATTCTGGTTGAAATTTGAACAGGACCTAAAGGAAGTCAACAATTAGTATTAACCTTGTTTGCGGGTTGTTGTGGCCGACCCCGAAATGGTTCCCCATGTTAACAACGTCAGTGGTGGATTTCAAATTTTGTCTTTCCGGGTCAAGAGATACAGCGATATGGGTTAGTTGGGGAGTCGATCTGCGAGAGACCACTTGCAAATGGTGCATAATCCCACCCTCCCTCAATCCCTTCAACACTCCTCCCTCTCTTGCCCACTCTCTCCTTCTCCTCCTCTCTATCTTTCTTTCGCTATGCATTTTTCACGATCACCTTTCGTGCCTCATCCCCACATCCCACGCACCCGCAAGCCGCATTCATGTACGGTTAGGATTGGTTCCCCCCCCCCCCCCTCCCCCACCCTCATTTTTATTGTCCCTCCACGTGTCTGGAGATTTTCGCTGCTACCTTTAGTACCTGGCCCCTAGATTCCGCGTACCCGCATGGCGGATTTATGGTGTGCGGTTATGATAGGCTTCACTCTTGATTATAAATGGTGCATAATCTTTTAGTCCAGGGCCCTGGACCAAAGATTGTCTGACATCCACAGACCCTGAAATGCCATTGCCAAGGGCCCCTCCCTTTCAAAGCTTTGTCTTAAGACTCTGATGTCTGAACTCGAGTCTGTTGGCCGAGCTCATTTGTTTTTGTAGACTTTCGGTTTATTTGTTGAAGCGGATGAGAAGAGGACTAGCATTTCGTGCCAGCTACCATCAGAGTCTTACAGAGACACACACACGTCTCTCACCCTCAGTGTGTGTGTGTGTGTGCGCGCGAGTGAGTGTGAGTGTGTGTGTGTGTGTGTGTGTGTGTGTGTGTGTGTGCGTGCGCGTGAATGATTGTCTTTGGATCCCAATGCCGCATGCAGCCAGGACTGCGCTCATGTTGAGATGTACTCAGTTGTCAGATGCAGCTCAGTGAAGCTGCCGCAACTCCGGAGTGCATTGTTTGGGATCCCTGAGACTGATAGGTTTCACTTAATAACTTTGAACAATGCTCACGGAACCAAGAGTACACTTCCGTGAGCACTGTTCAAAGGCTCACATCATCTATTGATGCTAGGTTCTGGCATCAATTATAATAGCATTTATATTAATAGCATGAATAATAATAGCATCAATAATAATAGCACGTATAGATGATGAGATGAGGTGTGAGCGCGGATGATGCTATTGCTACACTAGCTGCAATGAAGGAGCCGATGTCGTCAGCCTACCACCCGCCCCCAAAAACCTCAACAGCAGGTGCATCACATCCCTGCAAGCCCAGACAAGCTCCCGCATGTTGTCCCAAGCATATATACTATATTTGTGTATTTAGGCCTAGAACCTGGCCGAGGCTGAAACCTAAGATGAAAACACTATGATGTGTGACGGCTCCACGCGTCTGACGCACTTTGAAAACATTATATAACCCACCCATGCATGCCTTTAAAGCTGTGTGGTCGCGGACTGCAAGGACGGCTTACGTGCACAATCATTCAGTGCACGCATCGCATTTTCCTTCGAGCATGTGCGGTACCTCATACAAGACGATGTGGGCAGCTCAGCAGTGCTGCCCTATCAGGTTTTAAGCCAATTTATTTCAGTCGCGCAAATTGTATCAACTGCGCCAGTTGCAGCATCTGCAGCTGCTTGCAATTGTATGGTCGAGGGACGCTTGGGCATATGCATATGGTGTATGCATACACCATGTGAACCACGTGCACCATGTGGTGCAAGCTAATGGACAGGCAGTCACCACTGTTCGGAGAAAGCGTCTTTGTGAATGGTGCTTGTTGCTTTTACAGAGTGGCATAAACCAGGGAACGTGAGCTGCTGATGAGGCACTCGGCCCCGCCCAGCGAGGTTCCACGTGACATCAGAAATGCGTCTCACTGCCACAAAATTTTAACTAATTCCGCCACACGCTTAAGCCCGGTGTGCATGCCAGTGGCCAAATACAAACCATGCTTCATTTTATGTCTATCATAAATCCCCCCGCCCCCGATCTGGAACTGACGGAGTCAGACTTCGCAACTGGTCAAGATCTATTACACGTCTCTGCTTCGTTACCTCGTGGACGGTAACTCACAAGCTTAAGTACTTAACAGACTAGTCTCCGTAAAATTATTGTTATGATATTAATACACGGTGGATGGTTATGCTGGTTATGAAATAAAACACCACATATGGGGTATTGGAAAAGGAACAGGCCCCATTATCCACTGCCACAAATACACCCGTATACAGCTGTCTTGCTCTGGAAATAGACATCACATATGTGGCGTTGGTTGAAAGGTAGGGGGTCATAACCCACTGTGCTAACCACCACGACTCAACTAGGGAAAGGGCGGACACCCTTCCCACACTGACTGAAGGGGCAACTGTCAGGATATTTGATATTGGGGAATTCCACCCATAATTGACGCGTCTTGATGGAGCTCCGTTATGGCCTCCTGTGATGCCTCATCGACCCTGGCCATCGAGAAAGTTTGCTTCCTCTTTCTTCAATCATGGTTCTCGACGAAGAGCCATGATATTTATAATACAAGAGGGCATATCACCCGTGACCCTCAAGGAAGCGAACATCCTCCTTAGAGAGATGAACAGCACCAGGAAATGGAATCAGGAGTGTTGTTTGACCATTTGAGGAAACCACCAATGCAGAGCCACAGGATGAGCACGTGCATGATAGCCTCGATGCTGCCAGTATACAAATGAGCCAGGGCGACAGAATCATCTTCCCAGATCCCATTTTCGCTACTAGCAACGATAGCCTTCGAAACTGCATGTAGACAAGCAAGCATAGCCGGCAAGATCATCTTCCCAGAGATCATTTCGCTAACTGGCCACTTTCTGAGCTGATTTTGCACTAGCACTCCGCATATATAACCTATCAGAGCTCATTTCGCGCTAGCATTCCGTATATAACACCTATCAGACCGGCAGCCGTAATGTTGGCAGACGGAAATCCTGTTGGTAAGACATCATCCCTAGATGCATCCTAAATCTGATGACCACCGAAATGCGAAGGAGGAAAGAAAAAGCCTTTCGGCCCCGAAGGCTGTATCTCATCAAAAGTGAGATAATAAGGGTACAGATGGCCGAAAAAAAAAGGTCGGCGCCAGGAATGGCATGGGCCTGTGCCCGTCTTGAACCCACGACCTACACCACGAGGAACTGCATCCTCACCATCCCTCAAGAGACACACACAGTGCGAACTCCGCCAGGAGCATGTGGCTAAGGCTTTTAGGCGTCCGCCGGTTTCTCATACATTATTTACTAAAAGCAAGGACAAACGCTTGTCCTCAAACTTGGGTCTATTTAAATAAAGTACGTGTATATTAAAAGAAAGCAACCTGCATGATCCCAAAATACACATGCTCCCACAAATCCGGAGTCCACTACGGATCAATAACAGGCCCATGCAACATGACTTGTCACGAGAAATCGCTCGGCAAATATCCTTCCTGACCTATTCTCCAAACTTTAACAAGATAAACGACCTGCTTCTTCCAATGGTCAAGCCCCGCGCGGGGTCTCTCTCAGGGGACAGAGGAGGTTTCAGTACTGGCTGTCATGAGGGGCACAAACATTGTGCCCTTACCCCAGCTGCATGCCCCATCGCAAAAGGGGCTGCAGCAACTTCGAATACACCGTGCTCCTACCCCCAGTTTCCCCTGCTCTAGTTCCCCGAGATGCTGACGCTGTGCAACAGCTTGCATCTGGCAACCCCCCTCCCAAAACCATTATATCCGCGAGACTGGCCAGGGTAAAGTGGAACCCATGCAGCCAGCAGAAGTGGGAGATGCCTGACGCAAACAGGCCTCAGCAAAAGACTTGGGGCCCTGCAGCACCGGAGGAACTAGGGACAAATGTGAACCCCCTAAATCCTAAAACTTTGGGCCCTCCGGCAGCATAGAATTAAGGATTGGGGGCATGAAAAACCCTTAATCCTAAACCCTGAACCCCGGCCCCTTCCCTCAAACAGCAAAGTTCAGACCCAACCCGACCCCCCCCCCCCATGTAACCGCGAGGAAGAACTGGCGGTACGGCTGCTGGAGAGCCGCGAACGGGAAGGCCGGAAGCTTCCGGACGACGAGTCTTGATTGAAAGAAAGAAAAGACAAAAAGAAAGAAGAAAGAAAGACGGGGAGGCACAGACCCGCGTGTAAAAGGAAGCTGTGTGCTCGCCGCTGCGGCTTAGAGCCGGGGCGCGGTTTTCGGGAACAGCCCTACAGCTTTTGTTTAGACATATTCCCTGTCTGACAAGCCGGCGATGCCTTCACCGCAAAACTGCTCCGCCGGTTTTTCTCACCGACGGTCTCCATTGAGGCGGGCAGGAGCCCCGGGCCCCCAGGATCCAAGAGCCAGAAGGGAGAGCAGATGAGAGGGCACGGAACTGAAACTGTGTAGACGCCCGACAGCTGGTATGCTGGGCAGCCCAGGAGCTGATATACTGGAAGCCCCAGAGGCCCAGGGGTTCACGTGCTGGAAGGCCCAGTGGCCGGCAGGAGGGGGGCCCCAGTCGGCAACGCAACCATGGCTTCGCACGGAGGGCGGGACTCGGAACAGGAGCGGCAGGCGTTCCCACGACCCGGTCGGCACACAAATGCAGCTGGCGTACCCGACGACAAAGCGTACGGTACAAGTGCAGCTAGTGACGTAGCACATGGTACGAGTGCAGCTGGACAGCATGGTGTGCCGGATGACAGAGTGGGATCAGCGGGCGACGAGGGGCTCCGCTCCGGGGTGGGGTGTGGACCCCAGCCCCTGCGATGGGGGAGTGGGCGGCATCTCCCCCGGGCTGTGCGGCAGGGACAGGCGCAATCGGGCGCCAGGATGGTCTCCCCGCAAGCCCGGCTCCCGCCGCTCCTCCAGGGCCTGCTGCTGCTGCTGCAGGGCCAGCCTCTTGACTGCCAGGCGCAGGGCCTGCAACGTTCTATTGTCCATGTGCCGCCTCGGGCTGCCCCCCTGCCGTGCCAAACCCCTCTCGTTTAAAGTCCTGTTGTCGATGTGTTGCCCCCCCCCCCCCCCCCAAAAAAAAAAAAAAAAAAAAAAAAAAAAAAAAAAAAAAAAAAAAAAACCCAAGCCTTTGCAGCACCGACCCCCTACCCCCATCGCTTCACTCACCTTGTCCATGTGTGGCCTCTGCCCCCCCCCCCCCCCCAAACAGGGGTCCCACCCTACCCCCTGACGCATCAGCCGAATCCCTCCCCGTCGAGTGCCATCCACCAGCCCTTGACATACAGCTTTTCATGCTGCGTGCATTTTCAAACCTTCTGAGATATGTCGACCGCAGACATATCTCCAAAGGTAATCTGAAAAAGCGGGGCTAGCTCCAAGGCAGGTTAAGAGACAAAATCACGCCTGCACCAGGGAATCAAGACCCATCCCAGAGGATGTGCATCGTGCTGTTCATCCCCATGCACCCCGATCCCCATGCTGATGTTCCCTTCGCAGAGAACCAGAGAAAACATACACAATCTGGAAAATGATAAGGAGAACTCACCCCCACAACCTGGAAGACAAACATGACAAACAACACACACACACACACACACAGGCGCGCAGCCACCCTGTCTCTCCCTCCCCCCCCCCCTTCATGAAGGGTTTTCTTTCTCTTTCCCCCCCCCTTTTTTTTTTGGGGGGGGGGGGGGGGGATGGAAACGTTTCTAGGATCTTTCAAGGTAGGGATGAGGGTGGAACTCACCTGCTTCGCAGGAGGGTTGAGGTGCAATCGAACGAGATCGTACACCTTCACCGATGCTTTCCGCAGCAGTAGAAGGTTGTGCAGGCGGTACACCATGTCTTGCACCAACTGCTCATACAGAGCTGTGTACTCGCGCATCCAGCTGGCAACATCGCGTATGACCTGGAATCCCCACACTACAGTCAGTTTCCTGCCTCCGAGGAAAGGCTCTTAGCTTGGCGACAATCTATTGCCTAGTCCAAAAAAAGTGTGAAAGTCTGTGTTAGAGAGAGAGAGTGTCTGAGAGGGGGGGGGGGGTACGTGAACCTCTTCCCCCCCCCCCCTTCTCCCGGTCTGTGTGTGTATATGTTTGGGGGGGGGGGGGGGATAGTACTTGCTACGTGAATGAGCACGAGCTGAGCACACAATGCACTGGTGGCTGCAGGCATGCTACTTCTCAGTCCTACCAAATGGATGTTCAGCTGTAAGGGCCTGCAGAGGCAAACGCATGAGATGGGGGGTGGGGCGCTGGAGCTCCTACCTCTGAGGCTCGGCTTGAGATCAGCTCTTTGAGGGGCTGGGAAAGACTGACTGCTCCAGAAGCTGATCTCAGCTGATGTGCATCCACCAATCTCTGCATCGCATAGCACATCGCTGATGCCTGCATGATCCCACGAAGCCCCATTTCAATCACTTCATCACTGACCACACCCCATTGTGAGGATAAGGAGGCCTCATACATGTCTGCATACCAAACACCCACAACACAAGTCTGGACCCCACAAAACTGCACAACCCCCCCCTCCCCCCCCCCCTCCTCTTTTCCAACTTCTTTGCCATTACTGATTGTTACACCAACCTCTGCATACCAAACACCCACAACACAAGTCTGGACCCCACAAAACTCCACAACCCCCCCCTCCCCCCCCCCTCCCCTTTTCCAACTTCTTTGCCATTACTGATTGTTACACCAACCTCTGCCTGTTCAGTGCTCCATTTGGAATTAGAAAGGCAACCCAAGTAGTCAACACCATTCCTCCACGTGTCCCGGGTCATGCAACCTTGACACCTTCTTTCAAGTAAAAAGCAAGACTCCCAGCCCCCAAACAACCCACCCACACACACTGAAAGGGTGCACTCATCACATCTCTCACCCACGGGCTGAGCTCCGCCAGCTGCAGCGTAATTGGGAATGCACGGAGGGGAAAGTTACCTCCAGGGCTCGCCCAATGTATTTGATGGCAAGGTCGGCGCGACCGCCTTCTCCCAGGACCCCTGCCTCCTCGCAGTAGGCAGCAACGTCGCGGTCCAGCGCTCTCCGGTCCCGCGCAAGGGACTTCACTGCCGCCTCTAGAAGCGCCTGGCTCAACTGCAGGGTATCGGAACCGCACAAGACGCCCTGGACCATCACTTGCCCAGGTGCTTCGCACAGCTTGGTACAGACCTGCATCCGCTCCCCACGCCAGGATTAGGCCACCAGCACAGGCTAAAGGGGCACTCGCACTTCTGCTCACACGACTTCAAGGCCTCCTGATTTTGCCGTAATTCTTTCGCGCGGCCAGAGGAAGTACTGCAAACACCGTGAGTGCTCGTTCCGAGAGGAAGTGTTGATGGCTTCTTTGGCTACCAGCAACACAGGTAGGAGGGACCTTCAGCCCTGGCCAGCCTTCAGCCTTCAGCCTGAACCCCACAGCCCTGGCCAGGCGCATCCACAACATGAGTCATGCAGACCCCGCAGCCGCTGTCTGCACACTGCTCAGCCGCAGTTATGCATGCCCTGCAGCATTTAGTCACGCTGACCTCTCAGCCTTAGCGAAGCAGACCACACAGCCGCAGATATGCGGACCCCGCAGCGTTAGTCATACGGACCCTGCAGACTTAGACATTGCGGACCCCCAGCCACAATGATGCAGACCCCGCAGTCGCAGTCATGCACACCGCGCACACGGGCTCGGGACATGACAGCCAGGTCCAACCCAGGCACTCCTCAACCCCACCAAACCTCTGCACTGGCTTCTAAGGGCAAGCACTGACCAGGTGATAACCTGATCTCATGTGATGTGGCAAGAGGTCCGTGACCCCCCTTCAGAATTGAATTCAGCAGCATGCCCGTAAACTGCAATTGCAAGTTTTCCGATCCTATTCCTTAGCCGAGGGACAACTCGTCCACTGTGCTGGGGATGAAGAGTCCCAAACATTCAACAGCTCACTCTCTCAGCTGCATGAAACTCTGTTGCTCCCTCGATTGCTCAAATCCGCGGCAACAGAGTTCCTTACGGCTGGTGGAGCATGATCAGCTCCCTCCATCAGCCGCAATAAATCTTTCCCCACCGAGGCAAATCAATGGCCAGGCGATGGAGCAACTGGCCAAAATGTGAATTTCCAGGTACACTAGCTCCTGGCGCCCTTGCTCCCCATGACCCACTTCGCAATCCTCCGTAGCCCTCTCCCTCTCTCTGCACACCCCCCCATGTATCGGGCACATCAGCCCAATTACCTGTTCAAGTTCGCCCGTCTTGTCTGCTCGCAAAATATACCAGAAGAGGGCTTTCGTTGATGGCGGAGGCTGAGGAAGCATCGTCCACTTGAGGCTTTTTGGGAAACTCTTAGTGCTACCTGCAGATGACATGCCGTGTGACTCATACAGCCTTGTTTACTTCCCATTCTATTGTCAATTCTGGGGCCCCACCACCTAGCTTAACAGACCCCGAATCTTCATCTATGGGAGGACTCTTAAGCCTGTTCTCCAACAAAAATAGAACCCCTCCTCCTACACAACAGGGGCAGCCCTGTCTATGTCGCGTTACCTACACCTAAAAACATCCCTTAACATCAGAGCGCTACCAAGGTTAGCGAGTTCGCTCTGCAAATGCAGAGATATCGCCCGGTGACCGAGTTCAGTCCTGCGTCAGACACCGAGCTCGGCCAGTGGATGCGCTTGGCAAGATATAGGTATCTTCGCAGGAACACTATAGAAACCGACCTTGCACTCGCAGAAGCCGCCTACGCGGGAGGGCAAAGTCGTATATTTCTCATGCCGATGACACGTGTTTCGTCCAACGCATTTCAATTAGCAACTACATTTGTACGCACTTAAGCAGAAGAAACACATACATACTCACTTCTACGGTAAAAAGCATTCGACATCCAACCCCTGAGACGAACCAATCGTCGTTTCCAGAAGAGTGCGATGAGCCTTTTACAGTTCTAAAACCTCCTGTACCATAGGAACAGATGAAGCAATAAGCATATGACTAACCAGAATAAAGAAATATTGCTGAGCACATCAAACGGGAAACCCGAGTATCCCAGGTGCCGGGGCATGTGACACGCAACGTGGTCAAAAACGTCACTAGCTTACACGGTCATAATTAACCCTACGGTCTCATCACTCAGTAAAATTTTGAACAAGTTAAAACATCCACCTTCATGAACTTTCATATCAAACAGCCACGTACCGTTGAAGCGTACGCCTTCACTCGCTCTCCTAGTCCACGATTTCAATAGAGCTCCCCACCAATGAAATGGACTAACGTCACTAATAAAAAAGAAAGTGTGCGTGGAGCTTGAATACCCCGTTCTAACCGTGCTGCTCTGTAGCAAAACCTATCGGAGGTGAACGCGGACGTTCCCGACCTGCGCAAGCTCGGCACAACAGAGGTCGGTTTCGTATGTCGGTCATAGGTCGACTGCCTAATCAGGTTGTCGTGCGTGGCAGCAGCGTGGTCGGCGAGGCCTGCGGAAATTCCGAGGGATAACTAGCAAATGGGCCCCCGTACTACTCCCACGTGCCCATGCTTGCTTTGAGCGGTACAGTGACTTGCTGTACGCCCCGTCGGCTGCTGCGCATCCTACCTCCCAGCCCATCACGAGGGGTCCGAAAGCGGCTTGAAGTTTACTCTTTCGACCGCTTCCCTAGTGCAAATCACCTCTGACAGTCACGGCGTAGTCGGGCTTAAACGGGCTGCTGGGATTGCATGAGGTCGGCCATCTGACGACTCGAGTCAGCTGGATGCTGCACATCTGCATGTCCCATGCTTCTGGGTGAAACTGGACCCATAGCCTGACGGCAACCTCCACTCTGTGTGTTGCAAGCAACAAAACTAAGTCAAGGTTGAGTTGGCACATAACAAAGTCAACGCTGGCTTCTTCTCTGTCCAGTTCCGCTGACCCTCATGCTATGTGTGCATTATTTTGTGTCAAAAAACTTGGTAGCAGGGAAGAATGAGCCCAAATCAATGTGAATAGCTGCTTTGCAACATAGGCGCCTGCAAGCTTGACATATATGCTTTTATAATTATAAAGGTGATAAGAGACTGGCTCCCATATAGTAGCTGCCAATCAATGCGCCACTTATGTTGCACAACCAAGACTACGTTACAATAACTAGAAGACATATACAGCCTAGCTAAACAGCCACCTATGCCGTGGCATCCAAACAAGGGTCCATACCTGCAAACCGGTTACAAATATATGCATAATCATGCATGTGCTCTTATATACACAATAACATGCACAATCATGCATTATGCATAATCATGCATATGCTCTTATATGCATAAAAAGATATTAGCTCCCCTTTATCATTTGCTAATCATCGAGTCAGTTGTATTGAACAGCAACACTGAATGCAACTTGGGAGAGGCTGCTCTATAGCCCGAACCACGCAAACAACGCAAACACGGAAGCACGCATGCCGCACGGCACTGCGGCAATCCAGCCCAAGGCCTTAGCTGCCAAGGTACCTGCCAAATCGTCAGATCAAAAGACCGTGGGAACTGATCCGACTACACCTTTTTTATGGAGGATTCCTGTTACATTCATTAAGGAAGAACTCACATTGAACCTTCAAGCGTTGAAGCACGTGCACCTTTGAGTTAAGCTCCATGGAGCTCCATTAAATGCTGTAGCTGGCCAGCTACAGCATTTCTCTGAAACATGGCCCAATGCACTCAGCTGAGTGACAATTGACCACATTTGGTCTTGTTACATTTCGTGACATGTAGTGAGGTTGCCTTCCTCTTGAACAAGACATAAACTCTTACGAGGAACTGGTAAACATTGGCATAAACAAAGGCATACATGAGACGACTAGAACTATTTATCACAGAGTGGTGTGATTAATCACAAGGTCATGTCATAAATAGTGTCGTACGGTATTCGCACGTGGTTGCCAGATCAACGCGTGACCTTGCAACGCTGGCATTTGAAAGGCAAGCAGCGGAGTTGAATGTCACTTGCCTAGCACTTTCAATGATTGATGCATGTGTTAAGACAGCAAGTGTTTTGCTGATGGCGTAAGGCCGTCACACGGACTGCCCAGCCAACTAAGACAACTGATCACTCGCTCTGCTCGTTCTTGCAGGTCTTCAGCCCATAACCTAAATCCAACAGGTTATGGGCCCACACTCATCCGCATGAGTGTTGGTGATGCCGATGCCCGCGATCAACGACTATGGAGCCGTATTGGACAGTGACTCAACCAGTGTTAAGTTCTGAACATTATTATTGAATGCCTTGTGCTTTAAGTGATCTTCATGTGTGCACTATTAGGATATGGGTCCATTGAGAACATAAGGTACCTTGAGACACGGCAGATTCTGGACGTTTTCGAACATAAGGTACAATCCTATCTAGATCACACGTTTGTCGGATGAACTCTTAAGGCTGCCCCACCGGAGTGAATACCAACTGGTTGTGAAAGATGCTGGGCATTACCAGATGCTAGTCTTGTCCAACAGTTGTGTGTGACACTCAGCAGACAGTCGTACGGACTGTAGCTGGAGTAACTTCGTCTATTGACGACCTGTCTGCTTTGTACAGGTACGGTGCGGCAGTGTGTGTTGTATCATTGTTGCTATTGTGAGAGTGAACAAGCTTAGTGTACCCTGTAGTCACTCAAACAGATAAGGGACAGTGACTTCAGGGAGTACAGGCATGTACTTGAACGTAGCCGTCTAGAGCCTTATCTAGTGATTGCTTGATCGGTGCTTGTGTACAAGATGATGATGTAACGAAACTGGTTGTGAAAGATGCTGGGCATTACCAGATGCTAGTCTTGTCCAACAGTTGTGTGTGACACTCAGCAGACAGTCGTACGGACTGTAGCTGGAGTAACTTCGTCTATTGACGACCTGTCTGCTTTGTACAGGGAAAGCCGATTGCCCATAACCTTTCACAACCAGCAATGCAAGTGGAGCAAGCACTGGCGCTACATCAGCTCCTTCCAACACGACTGGAGCAATTTTTATGCCAGCAGATGCACAGCTCAGCGTGACAGCTCAGATGCACAGCTCAGATGAGCTCAGACGCACAGATCATGCAGCCCCACCCTTTACGCCAGATGCCAGTCCCTTACTGCTCTGGCACGGCTTCTAGACAGTGGCGCATCCATCCACTTGGTGAACAATTCCCAATACTTGCACAATTCAGTTATGTACCAGACCTCTCCACCTAGCGACCAGTGATGCAGTGGGGGGGATTATTGCAAAGTGGTCAGTCTGCCTTCTTGATGCACGTGGCTCTCAGCTCTGGCTCCATGATGTACAGTGTGTTATGGAACGCACAAGTTTGGGCACATTTCCTATGAGGTGTGAGAGAGAGAGAGAGACAAGGCCGGATGGCCGACAAGTTGGACACTCGTTTCAGTTACACGTAACCCCCACCTCACGATGCTTCCAGTCCCTACTTGTGGTCTACTATGCTTCCAGTTACCTGAGTAAGTCTTCCCGTGCGTGGCTTATGTCTCCTATTCCGCCTCTTCCATGGATCCGATTCTCTCCTTATGGTTCCCTCCAATGGTGCGGCACTAGCCCACCAAACCTTTACCAATAATATCTAGGAAATATCTAGGAAACCCACAATGGACATAACGTAAGTAACTATCCAATGGAATCTTACGGCTAGGAGCCAAGGCTAGTCGCAAGGCACGTGCGTACTCACGTTGCTCGTACGACATGTGTGCCACATGTGCGGCTAGGCTAGGGGGTAGAGGAAATGTCCAGAAATGCCGAAAAATCTCCGCATTCCATTACACACTGTGTACCAATTGCAACGACAAATCTCATTTCAGTGTCAGCAGCTATTAAAGATGGATGCCAAGTTCGCACTGACAGCAGAGGAGCACATGTGCAGATGATCGGTCCTGAAACTTGGGAGTGTGCAGTTGCCATGTCTAAGGGCCTTTACTACCTGCAGCGCGTTGAGTGCAGATCCCTGCTAGTGCCCAGAGCATCCTCCCTGCCAGACAGCGCAGAAGGACCGGTAAAGCTTCCTCACAATTGTCAGCAGAGAGACCTCTAGCACAGACGCTTCGGCCATCCAGGAGAGACAGCCATGTCCAGGATCACACGAGGAGGATTGATCTCGGGTATCCCTGTGTCCCTTATACCCTGTGCAGACTTGTTGAGTTCTGAACATTATTATTGAATGCCCTGTGCTTTAAGTGATCTTCATGTGTACACTATTAGGATATGGGTCCATTGAGAACAGAAGGTACTGTGAGACACAGTAGATTGTGGACGCTTTCGAACATAAGGTACAATCTGATCTAGATTACACGTTTGTCGGGTGAACTCTTAAGGCTGCCCCACCGGTGTGAATGCCAACTGGTTGTGAAAGATGCTGGGCATTTCAAGACGTTAGTCTTGTCCAACACTTGTGTATGATACTCTGCAGATAGTCGTACGGACTGCAGCTGGAGTAAGTTTGTCCACTGACGACCTGTCTCTCGTTGCACGTGCAGTGCGGCAGTGTGTGTTGTATCATTGTTGCTATTGTGAGAGTGAACAAGCTTAGTGTACCCTGCAGTAACTTAAAACAGACAAGGGACAGTGACTTCAGGGAGTATAGGCATGTACTTGAACGTAGCCGTCTAGAGCCTTATCTAGCAATTGCTTGATCAGTGCTTGAGTGCAAGACAATGATGTAACGGAACTGTTTGTGAAAGGTGCTGGGCATTTCCATATGCTAGTCTTGTCCAACAGTTGTGTATGATACTCAGCAGACAGTCGTACGGAGTGCAGCTCGAGTAACTTTGTCCACTGGCGACCTGTCTGCTCGTTGCAGGTGATGCCGAATGCCCATAACCTAACAAGTTATGGGCCCACGCCTTCCAGCTGAGCCGAGTAAAAGCAGGAGTGAAGGTCGTCCACGGATGTGTCTGAAGTAAGCGTCAACAAAAGAGCAAGAGTACGGCGCAGCGGCGCAGGGGAACTCGAGTGCACCAGGACCATCATCTTACTCACCATTTATCTTTTTGGGAACTTTATAGTTAAGTTTTTAGCTGTTCTTGATCATTCATCGACGTTGTCTAGAAGCACTGAGTGAGTCGGGTTGGACTCCGGCGCAAACTCTGAGGAGAAGTTAGCTGCGAAAACTGTGCAAGATTGGCTGGTGAATTTCCATGACATGGAGGGAATTGTAGTGTATTGCTGCATTCCAGAAGTCTATGAGTAAGCTTGGCTGGTGAAGTGACAACATTATGACCAAAAAGGGCAAAGAAAAGGAAAGTACCAGTGAAACAGCTATGTCTCAACCTGGAGACGTCAGTGGGGCCACTCCAGGGCAGTCTGTGACCGGGACACAATCAGCCTCTGCAGAACCAAAGGTGGAGATTGACAAGGCAGCCTACATCCCCAATACCTCTAACCCAAAGATGACCGTCATGCTTGATGATGGAGGCTTTTGGATTTTGGTATGAAGCTTTGGAGGCTTGTGCAAACACCAAGGGGGTCAGAGCAGCTCTGGAGAGGCGATTACCAGGGTCTGTGGAGAACTCAGCCATCAAACAGTGGCAACAAGGGGGTACACTAAGCTTGTTCACTCTCACAATAGCAACAATGGTACAACACACATTGCCGCACCGTACCTCTAAAGAGCAGATAGGTCGTCAGTGGACAAACTTACTCCAGCTGCAGTCCGTACGATTGTCTGCTGAGTATCATACACAGCTATTGGACACGACTAGCATCTGGAAATGCCCAGCATCTTTCACAACCAGTTGGCATTCACACCGGTGGGGCAGCCTTAAGAGTTCACCCGACAAACGTGTAATCTAGATCAGATTGTACCTTATGTTCGAAATCGTCCACAATCTATCGTGTCTCAAGGTACCTTATAATTATGTTCTCAATGGACCCATATCCTAACAGTGTACACATGAAGATCACAAGCCATTCAATAATAATGTTTAGAACTCAACACTTCCCCTTGCCTGCATGCTTTTATGTGTATCTTCTCAAACCTAGTGAATCACGATGACCAACAAACACGGGCTTAGAAAGTGGCTTGGTCATAATGTCAGCCACGTTACGAGCAGATTCCACATAAAGGATATCTACCTGCCCCAGTGCCATAGCTTCCGTAGCATATTGGAAGCTTACTACAACATGCTTTGTGAATTTAGAATAGAGGGGGTTCCGTAAATTGGAAATACATCCTTGGTTGTCAAAGAAGATTCTGACCCTCCAAGGTGCAGCCCTTGTCTCTTCCAAGAAGCCCCTAAGCCAGTAGGCTTCTGTAGCGCGCCGGTAGGCAGACGGTGCCGGGGCTCGTCCCCGCACGTGCCGGGCGGTACATTGGTACTGGGTGTAGCCTCGTAGGCTCGCACAGTATATGGTATGGTGTTCGGACCATACTAGCACTTTCGTCGGTGCAGGGCCATCCTTTCCAAGAATATTACATTTTGGTGGCCCATATCCAAGTCGGTGGACTTGCGATGTTGGTTGTTGATCCTGCTTGACGCTTAAGTGTGTCTTACGGATGGTGTAGATGCTTAAGTGTGTCTTCGTTGCTGCCTGTCGTTCTATTTGGGTTGTTTCCCACTAGATCGAAGGATCAACAACACCTTGGTATCTAGTTCATGGACTTTGGTTGGGAGAATCTATTCTTCGCACCCATATAAGATCCGATGACGGGGATGGTTGTGGCCTGCGAGGGTCGACGTCCAGCTTGGTGTGTGGATCCAAGCAAGAAAGTTCGGATTTTTCTGTAATCTTTCTAATGACGTTTGGCTCTGCCGTTTCCGTGAGGACGGTGGGGGAGGACGGTGGCACTTCACGATGGTGAGTGTACGCTTCCCCTCATTTGGCTTGCTTTGGGTTGCTAATCCTTTGCAAATGTTTTCAACTTGCATTGCCTTAATGAAGCTTTGGTGTTTCAAGCATATCGTTGGGATTTCGATGGTAAAGTGTCAACTTTTCCGGATGCCGATCTTACACGGATATGACGAGGTCTTGCTTTGTTGATTGGCGCCGAGTAGCATGGAGCTGAACATGCTTTCTATTTTGAAAGGCTCTTTTAGTGCTCGGTTGGCTTAGTAGTGCATTTATGGGGCCGTTGGAAAATGCCATGAATGTGGAATGAGCTTTGCATGCTGGTTTTGCTTCCATCATTGCTTAATGAAGGATTTGTTCTTTTGTGTTGCGGCACATTAGACACTTCTTTTGTCTGCCTGGCCCAGTTGCCTCTGCTCCTTGCCTGGCATTGGTCCATAGACCCGTTCACCACGTGGGCCTCGTGGTGGGCAACGTGTCTTTGGGGGGAGGAGAGAGGGAGAGAGGAAGCTTACGCTGGATAGTGAGAAGAGAAAGAGAGATGAGGCTTACGTTGGGAGGTGAGAGCTGTGTACCCCATAGGGGAGTGACCATATGATGACGGCCTTTGGCTGATGGTTGCGCTACAAGTTCCACGAGGCGTTGAAGCGATTCTCTAGGGTGTCTTCTCACATAAGGCATAAAAGCAACTCTCTAGACATCTCCTCTTAGGACCTCGCAGGAGCTTGGTCACCTAGGAGGGGGAGAATGTAGCGCGCCGGTAGGCAGACGGTGCCGGGGCTCGTCCCCGCACGTGCCGGGCGGTACATTGGTACTGGGTGTAGCCTCGTAGGCTCGCACAGTATATGGTATGGTGTTCGGACCATACTAGCACTTTCGTCGGTGCAGGGCCATCCTTTCCAAGAATATTACAGCTTCCTTCACGATATGGCCAGCTGCCATAAACTCGGCCTACACAGTTGAGCTTGCAACTGAACTCTGCTTCTTGCTTCCCCAAACCACGGCACTATTATCGACTGATAGAACATAGCGAGTGGTGGAATACCTGTGGTCCAGATCCCCAGGATAGTCGGCATCAACATAGCCTTCTAGCTCAGGCCCCTTTCCACCCAAAGTAAGAGCTAATTCTCTGGTATCTCTCAAGTACTTCAGCACTCGAATGGCACCATTCCAGTGTGAAGTAGTGGGTGTCATTCTATACTGCAACAGCCTGAGAAATGTCAGGCCGTGTTGTATTGGCAATGTACAGCAAAGACCCAATCAACTCGTAGTATCAATGACCAGGTGGCAGAGGGGTACCTGCCCCATGTGACAAACCATATGAGGACTCGGGCTTGCTGCTAGCCACGAAGTCCTTGGACATTGGGGTATCAACCACACGCCCATCATCACCAACGCCAAACTTCTCCACAAGTGCATCAATCTTGGGAGTGCAGCTCATGGAAATAATACCCTCATCTCTATTTGTAAGAACCCGACATCCCAGAAAATCATGCACCTCTCAATTCATGAATGGTAAAGTCCTTCTTCAGAAGTTCCTTTCCCCACTCAATCTCTGAAATCACTCGGGCAACAATGAGGAGGTCATCCACGTAGACCAGAATGAAGGACAGATTGCCATCAGCGGCTCTCCTGATGTACACCCCTGCATCACTCTTGCAATAGTGTCTACATCATGTACAACCCCCCGAAACCGTAAACACACCCATAGCGAAGACGATGTATGTGAGCGCAATTGGGCCCCAACCAATGTAGTTTCTTTAACATCAATAATAAGCCCGTAACCCCTTTTACTAGATGACAACTCTAAAGGCGTGGTACAGATTTTAGACCCTGGCAATATATTGGGGTTCACATGAGTGCGCACATGCATGCATCTTGTTTCTTGCAATAAAATCACATCAAATTGTTGGAAAATCCTATCTAACGAATGGAAGAAAATCTTGGAGTCTGACAGACCGTTGATATTCCAGGGTAGTATGGACAAATTGACCTGGGCAACAATTTCCTAGGCGATGTTCATGGGGGCAGAAGAAGACGTGCTTGGTTGTTGCCCAGGGATCACCTTGATGGGTGGCTCCTGTCCTTTGACTTTAAAAAGAAGGTCCCCCCTCCAAAAAGTCGTCCACCCGTCGTTCCTGAGTGCCAATGCATGGGGCAGCAATGCTGCCCTCCCCGCTCGTTGTTTGGTGGTCAAGTCGTCGTCCATGGTGATCTTAAAGTTCTGCCGCAATAATTTCGACTTCTTGAATGCGGCATGCTTATCTGCATTGCTGACAAAACGTATAAGAACCGGTCGCGGACGCTTTGTCTTCGGGTTCAACTTCCTCAACCTCCGAGTCTCCTCAATGCGTAAAGCTCCAAACAGGTGCTTAACTCCGGTTTAACTGCGCCTCCCCGACCAGGGTTTTTTTTTTGGCCGTTGGCAGCCAACTTGGCCGCAGGGTGGCAAATTTTGGCGGAATTGGCCGCAAAGCACGGCAGTTGGACGTACCCGGCCGGCATTTTTGACCGCAAACGTTTTTGATCGAGGGTTTTCATCGGCCTTCGATGGCCGCAAGTGGTTTTCATGTTCGCGCCCTGCGTCGGCCAGATGGCCGCACGGCCTTAGGGGTTTTCGCTCTTGTCCGGCCATTCGAACCAAAATTGCCTTCAGTCGACGATCAGGGTCCTCGAGTCGAGGTCTTCGAGTCGGAGTTCGACTGCTCACTGATGAAGAGAAAAGTGAATATGTCAGTCGCAGGCCCCCAGTGCCCCAATAGTCACGTGTCGACAGCCGAAGAGCTGCAGGTGTAAAAAATATAAATAGATCGGGCAAAACTATGCATGAAAGGGAAGAGAACAACAAGAAAACAGAAAGATGGGAAGGAGGCAAGGGGGGGGAGGAGAGGGTAGATGAGAGAGAGGAAGGGGGGGGGAGAGAGAGAGGGGGAGAGGCGAGAAAGAGGGGGGGGGAGGGAGAGAGAGAGAGAGAGAGAGAGAGAGAGAGAGAGAGAGAGAGAGAGAGAGAGAGAGAGAGAGAGAGAGAGAGAGAGGGAGGGAGGAGGGGGGAAGAGAGAGAGAGAGAGAGAGAGAGAGGAGAGAGAGAGAGAGAGAGAGAGAGAGAGAGAGAGAGAGAGAGAGAGAGAGAGAGAGAGAGAGAGAGAGAGAGAGACAGAGAGAGAGAGGGGGGGAGGGAGGGAGAGAGAGGGGGGGAGGGGGAACAGAGGGGAAGAAAGGGACTGAGGGAGAGAGGAGAGAGAGAGAGAGAGAGAGAGAGAGAGAGAGAGAGAGAGAGAGAGAGAGAGAGAGAGAGAGAGAGAGAGAGAGAGAGGAAGAGGAGGGGGGAGGGAGAGGAAGGGACAAGGGGGAATAAATATTCCCCTCACAAGGAAGGTATAACAACCAGTGAGAAAACATAATAACACACAGACACACACCAAAGTTGGGGTGGAAAGCAAGATATCCCAACAGGCACGCACACACACACACACACACACACATACACACACACACACACACACACACACACACACACACACACACACACACACACACACACACACACACATTCGTTGCGCGACTCCTCCACTTTGGTACCCATGGAGACCACAAGTCTGAATCCGATGTTGATTACATCATGTCACATGATTCATTTGTTACGAATCTTGCAATACAGTACGTCGACCTGGGCGACTCGCCCACTGCAATAGGCGGGTTCCTGTTACGAGCGATACATGTACGACGTGTAGGTGCGTATCCATGGACATCCATGTTGATGGATAGCTCTTCATGTAACAGTTTTGAGAGTATTATCAGTTGGTCAATAGGGCAAGGATCTCCAACACGGATTTTGAGCAGCAGACCGCTTGGACAGTCCAAGGTGAAGTCAGGGAACATACAAGAGTTGTGGCCGTAGCTTAAGTGTGTGGCATGGCGGTCCGTCGGCCTGAGTCGCCGCACATTTTGTAAGCAATGGGAGGTGGCCGGCCATGATTTGCCGCAGGTCAAACGTGCAAGACCCCCTTCATCGGCCACTGGGCCGCAAGGCAAAAACTAAAAAAAAAAACCCTGCTCCCCGAGCTCTCCTCCACTCCAAAAAAGGCCCCCATTTTGAAGGCGCCCCGGCGGCTCCTTTTGAAGGCCCCATTTTGAAGGCCCCTCGCCGGGGGGCCCCCGGCGGTCAGTGCGGCTCGTCCCAACACGTCAGCACTTCAGTGCTGATTGAATCATTGAACTTCAGGATGAAAACACTGAACTCTGCGTCCGAGGCGTCCGCAGTGCGTCGGCCTTGAAGGAACGAATATTCTCTGCAATGCAGAAACCTAACGAATATTCTCTGCAATGCAGAAAGCTAGAAGGTGGGCAAACTTGCCTTGTACAGAACATTCGCTTCTGGCTACGGTGAGAATATTGCAGACGGTATATCAGAGGGACTTCTATAGCGAACTGTTTCGCATAGCTCCAGCAGCTATCGGAGCTCCTTCAGCTATCGGAGGCAGTTTTGCCGCGAGAACAAGTATGTGCCTCTGGATTGAATACATTTAAATTGATCATTACTGATTATCTACTAATCTCAATTAGCAGGGAATGTTGGAAATCCATGCACAAACAACAATCCATGCACGACAGGGAAATCCATGTCGTAGTTACTCTTCCAACCACCGTTTTTCAGCCACTGTGTTCCAGCTAAGTAAAAACAATGGCTTGGGGCCATGTACACCTGTGGTCGCCCATCTGTACTTTCCCAGTTGTGGTTGTCAATCGAGACTTTCCTCTTAAGTTATGAAGTTTTGACAGTTGGTACATTTTGTCGTGCTCACTGCTGCAAGACATAATGCACGTGTGTAAAGAGGTGTACAGCGCCAGAACACTGGACTGTGTAGGGTAATCATGTGCTGGCCCTGAAGAACTTGCTTGGGATGCAGATGGAGAGTAGCAAAGCTGGCATGCGCTGGATGTCTTTCGTGTTGGCGCTTATGGTACCTGGGCTTAGCTGTGGCACTACTTGTCTATACATATGTGAGCAGTATCACTTGTCCAGAATTGCGTTTTCATGTGGATGCCTTTTGGAGGACGTCTGCATCAGGAATTTCGGATTTTTGACATACGAGTCGTGCGCCAATTACATGCCACATCCCGGCGACATCATCATCCTGCCGTCCACGTGCACCAACCTAGCAGAATGCACAGCATGTTGCAGCCAAGGTAGGGAGCCCAATTACTTTGCTATAAATCCAGGCAGAAGTTTCCTGTGGGAAGAATAATGAAACCGCTGTCTGCATCTATGGGGCATCAGGGGTCCCTACGTAGGTTTAGATTATGCTAAGTTTCTTCAGGCTATCAGAAATCCCGTAAGGACGTCGCCCCCCCCCCCCCCAAAAAAAAAAAAAAAAAAAAAAACCAAAAAACCAAAACATGAGGCGCGCACACACACACACACACACACACACACACACACACACACACAAACACACATTTATTAAATCATTGTCCTTCTGTTAGAACAGAGAAAGGGGGAGGAGGGGGAGACAGAAAGACATAGACCTTGGTGGGAGGAGGAGGGTTGGGTTGACAAGCGAGAAGCGGTAGAGCTGGGCTGCATTAATGTTAACAACATCAGTGGGACAGTACTCTACTGCCAACCCCCTGCATGGTATCATTGGGGGCATGTGAATTGCAGGTCAGAAGCTCTCATCACGCCCAGACCCCTCACCCAGCCCAAGGCACTCACCCAGCCCAGACCCCTTACCGAGCTCAGATCCCTTACAGAGCCAAGATCCCGCACATAGAGAAGATGCCTCACCCAGCCCAGAGCCCTCCCCCAGCCCAGATTCCTCACGCAAGAAGACTTCAACTAATGTCAGCCTTGAAACGCCCAGGTCAGCGCGAAGCAACCTTTGTCAATATGTGCCAATGTCGGCCAATGTTAGTGAAGGAGTATGTACAGGAATTTTAACGTTTGTTGGTGTAATTGGCGCTGCCATCGTTGGCGCTGTGGGAACCGTACTGGCAGCCCATATATCATCAAGATTGGCCCATGCCCGCCAACAACCTGATCCCCCGTGGGTGTAAGATTTTCGTCATTCGACATTTGGCCATGTGCTATAAGCGCCATAATACATGGCCCTCTGTCCTGTTGCAATCGTGTAGATTGTGGTGTATGAAAGGACATGCCGTATGCTATGAGGCCTGCGTTTTCATTTCGAGAGGGAGTCAGAAGCATCTTGGTTGGGCAATTAGAACAAGAGACGCCCCAACGTAAAGGCATCCAATTACGCGGGATATGTACAACAGGGCTGCCCATTGGGCTTTGCCAAAGCTGCAGGAGTTTTATGGTTGTCTGAGACACTGCTAAAGAAGATTGCAAGGTTCACTTTCAATCAGGCTTCACAGTTATTGCAGGTTGCCCTGGTGTGAGGATTGTGCCACTTATTATGTGTGCAATCCAAAACTGGATTTAGTAGTGCATGTACTTTGTATGTATGTATGTATAGTACATTTGATATGTGTATGACAGCAAAGTATGGCGAATGTTAATACTACACCAGGAACAAATTTTGCGCGTCAGTATCTAGATCTGTGTGTAGTTTTTTGCTTTGTCCCTGACTGGTGGAAGAAGCGGCCCCCAGGGAAAGTGTCTACTAGTTGCCTGTTGTCTACAGAGGAGTTTCAGTACCGGTGTTACGAATGCGAACGCTGGTGTTTAAGTTTTCAATACTTGTTTCCTATATTATGTGGGAACATCATGTGTTTAATTATACGGGGCTGAAGGTACTGAGTATGAGCACCCGTGAGGGAACGGCTACAGGGTCTCACGCGGCCCCGTGCCTTCATTTTGATTGCTGCTTGACGAATGTGTTACAGGGTATGACATGTAGAGGTTACTGATGCTCTAGTTCAGAAGCATTTCTATTCTTGCGGAAAAATCGGCTTTGCCTGCCAGTTTGACCTGGCAGGCAGCACATCAACTGGGCCAGGCATAATATACTGCATGTGTCTTCTGGACAGACTCAGGACGCTGACTGCAAAGCGACATTTCTGTATGACAGACAAGACAATTCTGTATGACAGACATTTCTGTAACTTCATTCAGCATTTAGGCGAGCTGTTTGTGGCCCACTCGTTTGACTGAGTGCACGGAGTAACAGCTCGGGGATTCTTTGGTTGGCCTCTTGTGCCTCGGATGTCCCAGCTTCTTGCCTGTGTTTTGCGAATTGTGTCTGCGTTGCTTAGTGGTGTATCAATACTTGCATTGTGGCAGTAGCACTCGATGGTAGGAGCATGTGTGGCGATCTTAAGTAGGAGAACGAGTAGTCTGAACATTTTTAATGAATGGTTTAAAAGTAAGAGTGAAGCCTATTCCAACCGTGAATGATTTGACCGCGATGTTGGTTCAAACGTTGTCTGAACTCAATTGATTGGGGAAATATGTTGCTCAGAGGTTTGACGTGCATAAACCTCATCGGCCTGCTTTGGCTACGTGTACTATGTGTACTATACTCCTTTGTTGTACTATGCACTATGTATACTATATAGTATACATGTGTGTGTACTATCCACCTTTGTCGTACTGTGTACTGTACTTTGTGTACTATACTCCGTTGGCTACGTATACTACGTGTACTATACTCCTTTTTTGGCTCACAGGTATTAGATTGTGATCTTGATGTACTTAGATATCATCCATATCATCCATCTTGATGTACTTAGATATCATGCATGTTGTTTGAGGCCTGTAGCGTCGCATTATTGAGGTGCTTGGCTCAAGTGGGGCAATTCTGTGCCGAAACAATGTCTGGCACCGTATTTTGTGGTGTATAGCCCAATAAACGATCATGAGAGTACAATTCAGACATCAGTCTGATATGTCCTTCTAGGTTAGAAGAATGGCAGGAGTGGTACCACAATTCCATGTAAGATTCTTTGGATGGCCTCATGTGCCACGGATGTCCCGGAGTCCTGCATGTATCTTGCAAATATATTCTATATAGTTTCTGCATTGTTTATTGCTGCAGCTGTATCAACACTGTATTTGACAGCTGTATCAATACTTGCATTGTGGCAGTAGCACTTGATAGTAGAAGTAATGTGTGGCGCTTCCCGCTGTTTGTTGACTCGAGCCATACTCCACTCGTCAAGGGTTCGCACAGAGGTTTGACGTGTATAAACCTCATCGGCGTGCTTTTACGTTAGTATACTACTCCTTTGTTGGCTCACCGGTGCTCACTGTCCATGACCTTTTTACGTAAGTTGTAACATGACCTTTTTACGTAAGTAGTAACATAACCTTTTTACGTAAGTAGTATACTACTCCTTTGTTGGCTCAATGGTGCTCACTACCCATTACCTTTTAAACTCCCCCACATATACAGCAAACTACCTTGCAGCAATGAATGTACAAGTTGGGACACGTCTTTCGAAAGGAATTCCGCTTACAATTGATTGTTTGATCCGCCAACAACCCTGATGCAAAATATGGGTATCTATTAAAGCGAGGAGTCTGATGAATACACTTTACCTGTTATAGATCTATAACATGTACCCTTATTCACACAGTACATATTCGGTTTAAATTTCACCGTCCAGATCCTTTTGACCGTCACGCTTGGGCATCTCTCTGTCAACTTCTTGCCCCGGAAAATCTTGGTGTCCACACCCAACATTACTAACCGTCAACATGACCACGTGCACGCTCCTTGTAGCCGAAGAATGACTCTTTTTGTATGCCATAATGTTCAATTCCCTAAACTAGTTAACCTTTTTTATACTGAAGACTTATAAGTCTTTACTGTATTTACATGTAGCAAGGTACACTCTCATTTGACCCCATTGCTTAAATTGAGCGTGCAGGGGCTGTACACTGTGATGGTCTAACAATCTACCATGTAGTACATGCTCTCGTGTACTTGTTTCTTTCATAAGCTTATGAAGTACTTAATTACTTACTGGGTATACGCCATAAGGCTTGTTGCAATTACAAGACGTACCTCTCAATAGACTAAGCTTGAGAGTCTTAAGACGGCATCCGCATCTTCCGATGGTACGAACCGCGCCCGTGTCCGCCAGAATTAGAGCGAACACTTGAGCGTACAAGCAGAAATTTCAGCGGGTGCGGAATACCACGATCGGCAGTACTGATGCCCTCTGAAGCCTGTAGGCCTGATGCCTCTGAAGCATATAGCTTTTGCTGCAACAGCCAGCTCGGCCTGCAGCAACAGGCACGTGACGCCGAAACACATCGGCACTAGCAGTAGCTACAGGCACGTCCGCAAAATCCTACATAGGCAGAATCTGTAGCGACAGCCACGTGAAGCCTAAGCCTATATAGGCACACGCCCCTGAATAGTTTGGCGGGGGGGGGGGGGGGGACAAACACACAGTTGGGATAAGGGGCGACCTCATAAGCCGAGTCCACATGAAAGTGCAGGCCAGGCATGGGCCACCACATCGGTACCCAGGGGACTTGGGGCGACTCTCGCACCAGCAGTGGTTTCACATCCCGTGCTCTGCTCTAATTAAAAGAAAATCGGTTTCACGCCATGCCCCGTGTCCTCCCTCCTTACCCGGGATCAGGATTTAGGGTTTAGGCCGCTGCATGTAGTCGCGACATGTGTGCGCAAAGTGCGACATGTGACGATCGATACATGTGTGCGCAAATAACCTTCGATAATTTACCGTCACGTCGACGTCTGCCCATGGCCCCTGGCTTCCGCATACCAGCATGTAGCTACAGAACACGTGATGTGCGCGCACTTGATCAATTATGCTTCACTTCTAACTCTAAATGCCCTTCTGGTTTTGACTGCACATATACTTCGATTGTATTCCTTCGAAGGATTCTGATATTTCGATATTGACTGCACACATACCTTCATCATCACCTTCCACTTGGCCACATGTGTGCACGATTAACCTTCTCATCACCTTCTTCTAGTAACGGCACAAACACCTTCCTCATCAGCGATGAGTCATCACCTTCTTCTACTAACTGCGGAAACACCTTCCGCGACACCTTCTTCTAGTAACTGCGTAACCACTTTCCCCATCAGTCACGGGTCATCATCACCTTCTTCTAATAGCTGCGGGAACATCTTCCGCAAACCCTTCTTCTTGTAATGGCATAAAAATCTTCCTCGTCAGTGACGAGTCATCACCTTCTTCTAGTAACTACAAATTCACCTTCCACGACACCTTGTTCTAGAAGGTACTTCCGCAGTTACTAGAAGGTGATGACTCATCACTGATGAGGAAGGTGTTTATAACGTTACTAGAAATAGTAACAGCATAACCACCTTCCTCATCAGTGCGGAGTCATCACCTTCTTCAAGTGACTCCAGAGATCCATCCGCGTTGTCCACTTCACATTCTTCTGTTGACTACACAGGTACCCCACTGGTGCCAGAGATAGTAGTACTGGTATATGTATATGAAAAATATATCTCATATACGTACATCCCACGATGTATGAGGTATATTACTTATATACATACATCTCATGATATACACGGTGAAGCCAGTGGTCTGTCTCACATACGTATGTGAGACAGTATACTCTTTCATAAAGTCAAGGACAAGGACTTCCAGACATTGGGTGGCAAGTCAGGGGTGGATCAAACCCACTTACTTGCAAAATTTGAAGTGCAAACTAAGGGCAAAACCTCTTATTTGCAAACATTGGGTTGCAAGTCAAGGGTGGACCAGACCCACTTATTTGCAAATTTTGAGGTGCAAATTAAATTAAAGACAAGACTTCTTACTTGCAAACATTGGGCTGCAAGTCAAGGGTGGACCAGACCCACTGATTTTCAAATTTGGGATTGCAAATAGAGGACAAAAGCCTCTCTTTTGCAAATATTGGGGTGCCAGTCAAGGGTGGACCAGATCCACTTATTTGCAAATGTTGGATTGCAGATTATAATCATGATATAATTATGATCAAATGCCCCTCGTGTTTGCAAGCCTTGGATTGCAAGCCAGGCATCAGACCCTCTCCTTTTGCAACGTAGTGGATTGCATGTTAAGGACAGAGCCTCTTGTCTGCGGACATTGGGTCCACCAAGTGACTAACGCATGCTCCGTAGTAGAATAAAATACCCACCGAGCTAGCTCAAGTCAGGAATGAAGCACGAAATGTGAGAAACCTCGCATACCTTACACATCCCCGCTGGCAGGGAGGGAGACACTTCTTGTATGTGTTTTCCTCAGTAGCTCTATTGCAATGCTCTCTCCACTGTTATTATGCCGGCGCTCTCATCACGTAAATGGGTGGAAGAACGGAGCATGATGGGCTGGTTGCTGGCAAAACATAGCAGCATATATAATGTGGCATGTCAGATTCCTGAGGCAATGTGGAGCAGCACACACCCCTCCATGCTGCGGTACAAGAACATGCCGTGTACTGATGACATCATATCGGCCGACCCGACATCATCCCATTGGTACCCAGCCAGGCCTTGAGATTTTCAGGTTGATTGGAGCCCATCCCACAGTGCTCAAGCTGTTAGGAGCCAATTACAAAGCTGTAGCAAAAAAGGACGATTGGGGAGGGGGGGGGGGGGGCGTACAAAACTGTACGTGATGTACAGCCACTGGCCTCCCCACCCCTGGGGGGCTGTGATACATGCTGAACGGAGAAGCAACACAGCCCAAACTTTAGGCTGTTGAAATACACAGCATCAGAAACAAGGCAAAGTACAGGTGCACCACAAGCATGCCAACCGCAACATCGCCAAAGCAGCTGCGAACTTCCACATGAGTCATGCCCGCAGACTGAAGAAAAGCTCGGCGATTGCGCATCTCTTGGCAATCATTAGCCACAAACATGGCCCAGAAGGCCGTGGCCTGCAACAGAATCCACACGAGAAGCATGCATTGCAAGGGGGAAAAAAACTCCTGGGAAGTCGCAGGCACCGCCAGCGGGATTCGATCCCCTGTCCACGCACTCAGGGGCCATGCGCATCGCCCAACGACGCCCATGATGTACCCATTGACAAAGGCTGCCACTTGCTGTACAAGTTCGCTCTGCTGGATGGGCTCTGCAAACTCCAGCGCCGCGCTTAGGCTGCCCACGTGGAACAGGAGCAGGGCCAGGAACTGCACGCTGGAAACAAGCTGCGTCTTCATGCTGAAGGTCAATGTCATGGTCGTCAGTGGCAGCAGCTTCAGAGATAGCAGCATCATCAGCTTGGAGAGCCTCCCAGACGATTCATGCAGAGCAAATTCCAAAGTGGAGTGTGTGCTAATCAGCAGTACAGACAACGTGTACCATCTGCAAGCCCGTGCCAGTGGTCCCCCACCGAACTTAGTCGCGTTACAAAACAGCTTCAAACTGGGCTTAGGGAACCAGGCCAAGACACGTTACCAATTTAGTGCTACCAACAATTACATGCTACCATGCTACATGGGAATGGGCCCTCGTCTCTACTGAGATGTTGGAAGTCGGGGAACGCCTTTTATGATCAACATCATGCGGAGCATAGCCTTCATTGGACCCGCACCCCTTTTGAGTCTCTATCGAGATGCTGGAGCATTGAATTCTTTAAATTTCAACCGTATTTCTTGAATTCTTTAAACTTCACCCGTCATTGCACCCGTATTTCTTATGAATTTCCATTGAGATGCTGCAGCATTTGAAAAGGATTTTAACACCACCATCATCAGCAGCATGGGCTTGTGTTGAGTCCGTTGAGTTGTTGGAGAGTTTAGTTGTTGGAAAAATTGCATTAATGCAGCACCATCAAAAACAGCAGCATATAGCATAGGCATCCAAGTTTTGGAGGCCTGGCACTGTCCTGGAAACCCCCCTCCTGCGAACCCTCCCCACTCCGCCCCAAAGACAAAGGTATTGACACTCCATGTTTGATTGCTGAGGAGGCATTCAGAAGTCTCATTCCTGCTCTTGAACGGGTGTCATTCAAAGTCTCTCAAGACAATCTGTGACAAAGTGACAATCCCCCCCCCCCCTCTCTCTCTCTCTCTCTCTCTCTCCCTCTCTCTCCCTCTCTCTCTCTCTCTCTCTCTCTCTCTCTCTCTCTCTCTCTCTCTCTCTCTCTCTCTCTCTCTCTCTCTCTCTCTCTCTCTCTCTCTCTCTCTCTCTCTCCCCCCCCCTCCCTCCCCCCCTGTATGTGTCTGACACGCTTCCCACTCCACCTTGTTCTCCACTTCCCACTCCCGCACAGTCTCCCCCCCACCTTCCTCCTCTCACCCGCACACGAACACACACACAGGGACAAGCGTGCGCACGCTCCGAAACAGGGCGGAGAGCCTTGGGGAACCCACAGGCACTTGAAGATGGCCGTGCGCTTCTTCATGTAGCCTTCTGAGTCAAACAACACCAGCCACAGAGCGTAGCTGTTGATCCCAACGATCACTGCGCCAGGAAGCAGGGTATATGTGTTCCGGCTGAACCACTGGCTGCAGCAACACAGCATGGAGATAACGAACAAGCCGTAGGCAGCTGCCTCCTGCCTCCGCCTCTTCCGCACAATCCACTCATCGAACTTCTGCTCTAGGAGGTCCTGTGCGAAAGCGCCCTTTTCCCCATACCCGTGGGCGTCAGAAGCAAGCCTTCCGCATCCCTGCATTCCAGTGTACCTCCTCTTCTTCTTCTCCTCCTTCAAGTGGACACCGTTCTTCTTTCCCTTTCCACCTGTTACCATCGCGTCAACATACCCTCGAGTCCTGTATGCCGTCGTGGCCCAATTCACTTCCCTCAGCTCGCATGCCAGCACGCTGGCTGTCTGACAGCGCGCAGTGGCTTCTTTGCAAGGCATTTTTGAACTTCATAATTGCATTCCGCCAATCTGACAAGGCCCATTGGCACTTTCATTTTGGCATACTTGCTGTCTTGTAGGGCATGTAAGCTCTTTAGCATGGCATACCACCTCAATTTCAGAGCAAGGACCCAGGAGCTCTTACTGGCCTGGGGTTGGGCTCTAGTTGGCCTTGATACTGCAACAGGGACACTTAGCAAAAGGCATCCTTGACCACCCCGAATGTGCCTACTGGTACAGGACCTTGGAAACTGCTTGGAAGTGTTGGACAGCAAAACTACAATGCGGAGAATTATAATGAGCTGCCCAGTAGAAAGTAGCATGCCCTGTAGTGGACAACCAAGTGCTTTTGAATGAACTGCAGTGTGACAGCCCTTTGGGGAAAGCTGTTTACCATTTTCAAAGTGTTGGAATGGACGCACAGCAGTCCCCTTGATTGGGTCCCAGGAGACGACCCTGAGGTGGGGAGGTGCTTGCCCTTGTGGTCCAGTTTCTCGCAACAGACCAGCGTCAAGATCCTCTGTGAGCGTGTTAGGCCTCCCTTGGGGAGGGTTTGGCAAGGGTCACCACGTCTTTGGATTTTCTCGCTATCTTCTCAGTTATTTGGACAACTCGTGTTTCCTGAGAACCAGGTTGTATCACACAACCCACCGGCTGATCGCCGAAAGCTTCTCGAAGGCGTCAAGTTTTTCACATACTCAGTTCTTCTTACCGTAGCGGTGAGCAATCTCAGCTTAAACTATGTTCTGTCGCCACGGGGAGGCTAAATGCAGTACATAAAAACCATTGGGCCTGGCTGCCGGTGGTACATTTAACTTCCCGTACAAGGAATGAGGGACGCAAAATGGCATTATTCTCTACTCACCCCATCGACTTGGGCCACATTAAAGGACATTCGGTAGTGGTTGTCGTCGCCTCGGCGACACTCATTTACGATCTCCCGAGAAATTCCCTTGCCTCGTTGGCTGAAGCGCGCATATCACAACGCGGCCGTCCACACCAATGGCTTCATGTGACCTTTGTTCGAAGCCCTGCATTTCAGTCTAAGGTCGTAAGCATCGTCTAGTACATCTCCTGCGATTGTGTCTGCCTACAAAACTAACGGCGCCTACAGGAGGAAACCCTTTTAATAATCCTGCATCACCTGAAACGAGTGCTGTTTGCTATGCAGGCTGGTCCTTCCCTTCACGAGTTTGGCCCGTACGCAAGAATACTGCGTGAAGTGTTTTCGTTTTTATTGCAGCCTAGAGCACCATCCCGTCTGCTGTCCCATCAACCATAACTGCATGCAAGCCAAGAACAGGTACAGTGCCTGACTCACTGGAGTTTTCACTCATGGGTGCGTAGGTTCCTCTATTCAACATGTACTTTTTTCTATGTACCTTGCTTTCACCAGGGGTGCACGGATCGTCCCAGTTGGCTGTCGTGGATCAACGACACGTGGAGGGCACTGGTACGATTCTTTAGCATTGTACATCTGCTCTGGGATGGAGCAGGCGACGCCCATGTTGGGGTCCTAGTAGGACTACATTTACATGTTAAGGACCCCTCCTCTAACATTGTAACACAACTTGGAAACGCATTTCAACAAGAAGAAGCGCATCTAC
>KV908523.1:144735-147235 GCA_002005505.1 Botryococcus braunii
GATGGAGCTTTCTTGGGTCACTCGACGTCCGCGTCACCTGCATCCTCCTCAGCCTGAGCGGCAGCAACTCTTCTCCTGGAGAATATCTGCGTGTTTTACGCCAGTCAAGCACCACTCAGTTGCAGCACACTCAACAGACTCGAGTGCCGATTTCATGAGAAATAATGAATGAAAAGATAGATGATCGATGCTTGGTGTGTCATGCGACCCCCCATTCCCCCTTCTCTCTCTCTCTCTCTCTCTCTCTCTCTCTCTCTCTCTCTCTCTCTCTCTCTCTCTCTCTCTCTCTCTCTCTCTCTCTCTCTCTCTCTCTCTCTCTCTGTCTGTGTGTGTGCGTGTGTGCGTGCGCGCGCGCACGCGCGTGTGTGTGTGTGTGTGTGTGTGTGTGTGTGTGTGTGTGTGTGTGTGTGTGTGTGTGTGTGTGCGTGTGTGTGTGTGCGTGCATGCGTGTGCACGCCAAGACTGTTCATGTCTTCCGCATCTCAAAACGCACCGGGCTAGTCGGGGAAAGGGGAGAGGGGAATGGAGGAGTAGGGGGAGGGGCAGGAGAGAGTAGGATGTAGGGGGAGAGGTTCGAGTGAGAAGATGGAGCGCGGGGTACAGTAGGTTTTGGGGGTAATCATTGGAGGAATACCGGGGAGACGTGAGAGTGAGAATTATGAGAAGAATACCGGGGAGCGGTGAGTGTGGGAATCATGGGATAAACACCGTGGAGAAGTGAGAGTGGGTAGCATGGGAGGAACAATTGGGAGATGTGAGTCTGGGAAGAAGGGGGAGGGGTGTAGATGAGGATTTGGGAAAAAGCACTAGAGGAATGCTCACCTCTTCAGCAAAAGCCTCCAAACTGTCTTTGCCAAGCTCGTCCCTTGCATTGTCGGAGATGGTGAAGGTGCGCAGAGTTGATCCATCTGTGCCCTGGCTCTTCTGCTCGTTCAGCTGCCTGCACGCCCCTCAACCTCACGCGCTCACAACACTACGCAGACATTCACCTCCCCCTCACTTTCAGTCCACGTCGCCCCCCTCCCCCCCCCCCCCAACACACGCATACGCACGCGCACACACACACACACACACACACACAGACACACACACACACACACACACACACACACACACACACACACACACCCGCACACGCGCGCGGGCACGCACGCACGCTCTCCATATATCTCTCTCTCTCTCTCTCTCTCTCTCTCTCTCTCTCTCTCTCTCTCTCTCTCTCTCTCTCTCTCTCTCTCTCTCTATCCCTCTTTCTCTCTCTCTCCCGCCCAACCCTCTCTCTCGCTCCATGTGTGAGTGAGTGAGTGAGTTAGTGAGTGTGTGTGTGTGTGTGTGTGTGTGTGTGTGTGTGTGTGTGTGTGTGTGTGTATGTTGGGGAGGGGGGAGCGCGCATGTGTGTGTGTTTTGAAGGGGGGGAGGGTGCCTCGTTTCTTTCTCCCCCCCCCCCCTTGCCCCAGGGAAATCTTGCGCTTCCCACAACCTTGCATTTGGGCATAACAGCGAGAGGGCCCCCGCAGGGGGGCGCCGCACAACATGGAGCACAACATTATGGAGGGGAGTGAGAGGAAACAACAAGCAACAGCGAAAAAAAGAGAACCCTGCCGTGCATTTCAGCACAACATTAGTGATGGATAATCACTGGTTCCGCATGCTCACAGAAAGAGGAACGAGGCAGCAATGAAAATGCAAAGAACACCAGCCTTGCATATTAGCAATAAGAAGTGCAAGACGCGGTGTGCAAGAAGTGGAGCAGAGGGAAAGGGTCAGAATCAGCCCCCCGGGGGGGGGGGGGAAGAAGAAGCTCTGCCATAACAGGATAAAATCTATAAAAAAGAATCTTCCAAAAGCGATAAGATCAGAATTTTGAAAGGTTTGGAAACTCTTTTATGTACAACTCCATACAGAAGACGAACAGGAAGAGGAAGAGGAGTACTTCTGCAGGATCATCGTGTGGATTAGGTCCGGGGCTTTCCCCAGCACAACATGAATGATCTATTATCACCAATTCCGCATGCTCACAAAACGAGGAACTGGGCAGTGCAATGAAAACCCTAAACCCTAAACCCGCAAGGACGCCAGGAAGGAAAGAAGGACCAGCCTTGCGTATACGCAATGAAAAGGTGCACGAAGTGGAGCAGAGGGGAGAGGGAAAGAATTACTTCTGCAGGATCATGGTGTGGATTAGGTCCGGGGCCTTCCCGAGCAGGGGGTGCACATCATCAACAGCCACTCCCAGTTTCCCCAGGTGCCGGAACAAGTCCCCTGCACCCATCACCCACACTCAAAACAGTTTCCCACCAGCTTCCCCAGGTGCCGGAAAAGTCCCCTGCACTCATCACCCACACTCAAACAGCTTCCCACCAGCTTCCCCAGGCAGAGATGTACCTTGACTCAGCCCTGGCCTTTGCCATTACGAGATCCCTAGGCCTGCTGCTCATGCAACGAAAGGCAGGGCCTGCACACTCTTGCAAGCCCCCCCCCCTCTCTCTCTCTCTGTGTG
>KV908523.1:157235-159735 GCA_002005505.1 Botryococcus braunii
GGCTGGGCGCGGGTGGGGGGGGGGGGACTCATTCATGCGGTGTCATGATTGCTGAACATTGGTGCAGTACAGGCGTCCTTCACTGCCAAGGAGTTGCGGGAGATCATCAACATGGAGGGCCTGCGGGTCGTCGTACCGCCCGAGTCCCTGGCCCTCTCACCGGGAGACCAGGCCGAGTTGAAGGCGTCCCGACGTGCCAAGCGTGTCTATGAGCTCCTGTCCTCTGCAGCTGCCGATTCGCAACCCCAACTGTAATGAAGCCCTGCATCTCTTTGTCCCATATCTTTTCCTGTTTTTCGCAATACCTTTATCCCACTTTTGTCTTCTCCAACTGTCCTGAAGCCCTGCATATCGTTTTCTCATCATTTCCCCTTTGTTTCCCAATACATTTGCCCGCTTTTTCCTTTCCCAACTGTCTTAAAGCCCTGCATCGCTTTCCTTGGTTTTCCCATTACTTTTTCACCCTATCATAATACGCAGGGCTTCATTAGAGTTGGGGTTAATTAACCCCAACTCTAATGAAGCCCTGCGTATCTTCCTGCTATCCTTTTCTTTAGGATTTCCCTGTTTTGTTTTATCCCTAAATGTAATGAAGGCGCGAACATATTCGTGTTTACCCCATTCCGTTTTTCCCTGCCCCATCTGTGACGAAGCCTGTTAACCCGGACTGTAGTGAAGCCCGGATCTCTTTCTGTGTTTCCCGTTAGGGTTCACCCTGTTAACCCCAATGGTAATGAAACCCTGCATCTCTTTCTGTCTTCGCCGTTGCCGTTTTCCGTGTTTTTCCTTCGATTGTAATGAATCCCCTGCATCTCTTCCTGTTTTTCTCACTACTGTTTTCCCAGTCAACCCCAGTCATATTAAAGCTTGTTAACCCCAGCCGTCATTAAGCCGCAGATCCTCTTCCTCTTTTTCCCATTATGGTTTCCCCTGTTAAACCCAACTGTAAATGACGCCCGTGATCGTCTTCCTTTCGTTCTCCACTACGCAGCCAACCGCAGCTGTATTTAAGCCTGGTAACCCCAAATGTAAGGAAGCCCCAGATCCCTGCCTCTTTATGTACGTGTGCGGGCATGTGTGTGTGTGTGTGGGGGGGGGGGTGGGGGGTGGGGGGGCTTTACTCAGAGAGAAGAGAGCATCAGGGAGGGGTCTGGGCCCTTGAAAGCGATTGGCAGGGCAGAAAGGCATGGGTCGAAGGGAGCAGGGCCCTGGGAGACCAGGGAGGGGTCTGGTCCCTTGAATGAGAATTGGATGGGCAGGAAGGCATGGGTTGATGGGAGCTGGGACCGCCGGGGCGACCAGGGAGGGGTCTGGTCCCTAAAATAGATTGAAGGGGCAGGAAGGCTCGGGTTGAAGGGAGCAGGGCCCGGTGGGACCAGGGAGGGGCAGCGGGAGCTCCACATCGACTTCTTGCGGAGCCCTCTGGAGGTAATCGACGACGGGACGGGTAGCGCCGCAGGCGTCCGCCTGGCAGTGAACCGCTTGGAGCCCGCCGAGGGTACCGGGTCGGGTCCCCAGCGGGCGGTACCCACAGGGGAGACCGAAGAGCTTCCTGTGTGTCCCCTAACACTCTTGTAGGCCGCCCATGTAGGTGAAAGGTCTCACTGCCAGTCATGTGAAGGTTTTTGTGCTGTGATGTGGTCTGTATTAACTCTTGTTGATAGATGTAGCAACACTGTCTTCAAGCCTGATGTACAAATGCTGTGATAACACTCCCTTAATGATGTAGCAGTTAGTAATTGTGAACTGAAGCTGGGGAAGGGGTGGATTAGAGGCTGTTGAGGGGCGTGTTATAATGGAAGATGTTATATTGGAAGATGTTATATAATGACTGCCGGTACTGTATTGGAAGATGGAAGAGGGCTGCTTCGCTGGCAGCGACACAGCCCTCAATGATACCAACATTGAAGTCTCTTCGTCTAACGTCGAAGTCTTTTTGTTTAACATCGAAGTCTCTGCTTCTTGCGTTTGCATTGTACTGGACACTCATCTCCCTGCAGCGGGGGACCAAGTGGGGGACCTCCTACTGGGGGACCTCCTATAAAAAACGGATGCAGCAGGAGAAGAAATAAATGCGAGCGGGTTCCCCGTCGAAGCCAAGGATCGAAATGCTTGGTTTATATATTTTAGCAGAGGAAACTCTCAGAATTTTAAGCTTAGAGAAACCTTTGATTTGAGACGTGTAAGGCTGGGTTGATTTGAGAGGTGTAAGCCAAGATTGAGACTCTAGATTTTAGAGGCGGAAGGGTGGGTCGGTTACGCAGGCGGAGCTTGTCCTGAAGAGCATCGGGTACGCGGGCTTGCCGGTCGAGGGGTTGGCGTTCGATGAGAAGCGGGGTGTGGCGCATCACAAAGACGGGCATGTATTGCAGCCCGACAACCGGCCGGAGGAGGGTCTCTACGTCTGCGGGTGGCTCAAGCGGGGCCCCACGGGGATCATAGGTACCCTGCTTCTTACAGACTTACCCGCAGCCAAACTCCGGGCTCCCCGCTTCCCGCT
>KV908523.1:164735-169735 GCA_002005505.1 Botryococcus braunii
GAACCGTAAGTCAACCCGTAGAGCACGAAGGGCATCTCTCTCTCTCTCTCTCTCTCTCTCTCTCTCTCTCTCTCTCTCTCTCTCTCTCTCTCTCTCTCTCCCTCTCTCTCTCTCCCTCTCTCTCTCTCTCTCCCCCCCCACCCCCCCCTCTCCTTGGGAGAATGTTTTGTATGGTTTTTATGGATTCTTCTGTTTCCCTTGGGAGACTGTTGAATTGTATGTGATCCATAACCTAGTGCGGATTCATGTACACAGCACATGAGGGCTCCCCCTCTCGGGTCGGGGAACAGAAAAGGACACACCACACGCGCGCGCGCGCGCGCGCGCACACACACACACACACACGCACACACACACACACACACACACACACACACACACACACACACACACCACACACACACACACACACACAAACGTGCTCGCGTGCTCTCCCTCTCCCTCTCTCCCTCCCCCCCCCTCTCTCTCTTCCCCCCCCTCTCTCTGTCTGTCTGTGTGTGTGTGTGTGTGTGTGTGTGTGTGTGTGTGTGTGTGTGTGTGTGTGTGTGTGGTGTGTGGTGTGTGTGTGTGGTGTCTTTCTCGGGGGGAGGGGGGACAAGTGGGGGAAAGGCAGCAAGAAGTGAATGAGAGAGTTGGGGGCGGGGGGATTGCAGATAGTGGGCAGGGTGGAGGTGGGGCCCAACCCCGTTCACATCTACGGGGTGAACCTGACCAAAGAGATCTGGACACATCCGGACAAGAGTGGGGACTTCTACGTCATCAGTTTGGGAGACCTCTCCAACACCACCAAAGTCCCGGTGCGTACCTCGCCCCTGACCCCAAAACTGTGTACCGTTCCCATGTTGTACCGCTAAACTTTCTCCAGCCACCATCAACGTCCCGGTGTGTACCTTGTTCCCCCAGCGCCTGTGAAGACCAAAATGTAAAATAGGCAACCATTGCAAAAATCTTCCGGAATAGATCAAAAAAGGAATGAAGAAACCTGTATATCTTTTCTTTTCTTATCCCAACACTTCACCAAATGGTCACCAAAAACCATGTACCCTCATGTTGTACCGCTATGTTTCTCCAAACACCTCCAACATGTCGGTGCGTACCTCGCCCCCTTACTCCCGAAACCGTGTACCCCTCATGTTGTACGGCTAATTTTCTCCGAACACCTCCAACATGTTGGTGCATACCTCGCCCCCTTACCCCCGAAACCATGTAACTCTCATGTTGTACCGCTAATTTTCTCCAAACACCTCCAACATGTCGGTGCGTACCTCGCCCCCTTACCCCCGAAACCGTGTAACCCTCATGTTGTACCGCTAATTTTCTCCGAACACCTCCAGCATCTCGGTGCGTGCCTCGCCCCCTGAGCTCCAAACCATCTTCCCTGATCTTGTACCCTCATATTGTACCGCTTATTTTCTCCAACACCACCGAAGTCCCAGTGCATACCGCTCCCCTGACCTGCAAAACCGGGTACCCTCATGTTGGTACCGCTACTGTTCTGCAACAGCTCCCAAGTCCCCTTGCCTGCCTCGCCGCCCGACCTCCAAAACCGTGTACCCTCATGTTGCACCGATGTACCTTTCCAATACACGGGTGCAGGAGCCTGTTTAAGCGGATGGGGGCCGAGGGGGTTTTGGGAAGTGCACGGGCTTGTGTAAGCCCGGGGGGGGGGGGGGATGTGGAAGTGCAGGGGCTTGTGTAAGCAGGGGTAGTGGTTGGGAGTGCAGGGGCTAGTGCGGAAAGCTGGGCACGGGAAGCTGTTGGTGGAGGAGGATTTGATGCCTCGCGCTTACGGAACCAACGTTAACGAGCAGTGAGCCCCCCCCAAGCGCATAGTGCGGAAAGCTGGGCACTGATGGAGGGAATGCGCTCCCCCTCCCCCCGGGGGGCCCCGGGATTCCTGTTCCCCCGCCCACCTCTCTCCCCTCTCCCCTGTTCTTTGGGTTTTGTTTTTTTTGGGGGGGTGGGGGTGGGGGTGGGGGGGAATGGGAATCCCCTAGTGGCGGTTTGGAGCCCCTTGTTTAGTGGTAGTTTGGAGCCCCTTGCTTCCCTGCTGGAGTGCAAGTCACGAGTTGCGGGCCATGAGTTATCAATCGCGGGCCATGAGTCATGAGGCGCGGCCCATGAGTCATGAGTCATAGGCCAAATGAGGCAGGAGTCATGAAGGCATGAGTCGTGGGCCGTGAGTCATGAGTCACGGGCCATGAGTCATGAGGCATGGGTCAACAGTTATCAATCGTGGGCCGTGAGTCATGAGCCGCGGAGCATGCGTCATGAGCCGTGGGCCAACAGTTATGAACCCTTGGGCCATGAATCATGAGTCGTGGGCCATGAGTCATGAGTCGCAGCGCATGAGTCATGAGCCGAAGGACATGGTCATGAGTCGTGGGTTTACAATACGAGTCTTGGGCCATTAATCATGAGTCGTGGGCCATGAGTCATGAGCTGCGGGGCATGAGTCATGAGTCGTGGGCCAACCGTCATGAATCCTGGGCCATGAGTCATGAGTCGTGGGCCATGAGTCATGAGCTGCGGGGCATGAGTCATGAGTCGTGGGCCAACAGTCATGAATCCTGGGCCATGAGTCATGAGTCGTGGGTCGAAAGGAACAAAGAACGGGGCACAAGTCAAGAGTTACGGGCCAAAAATCACGAGTCATGGTCCTGAAATCACGGGCCGAGAGCCATGAACCCCGAACAGTGAATCATCACACCCCATTTTCCTGCAAAGTTCCACAGTCTTTGAACCCCAAGACCCCCCAGGGGGGGGGGGGGGATTCAAGGTGTCAGGGAGGAGGTGCTCGAAACTCAAAGTAAAAAAGGTGGAGGTCTGTGTTCGAGTTTGATTTGATGGAGATATACAATATGCTATGTTTAATGCTGCAGGTTTGTGTTCGAGTTTGATTTGGTGAAGAGGAATCGAACCGGGGCCTACAACTTCACTGCGCTGCTGCCGCCTGACGCTGCCTGCTTTGGCACCCACTCCATTGCCTACTCCAAGTTTAACCAACAGTGCGCTCCCGAGCCATTGCTCTCCCTCTACGTCCCCCCGAATGTGTGTTTGTGTGTGTGTGTGTGTGTGTGTGTGTGTGTGTGTGTGTGTGTGTGTGCGCGCGCGCGTGACGGAGAGAGGGAGAGAGAGAGAAAGAGAGAGAGAGAGAGAGAGAGAGAGAGAGAGAGAGAGAGAGAGAGAGAGAGAGAGAGAGAGAGAGAGAGAGAGAGAGAGAGAGAGAGAGAGAGAGAGAGAAGGGGTGAGAACAAGGAATGATGCGTGTGGTTGTGATTGTGCGCCCTTGCGAGTGTGAACACGTTGTCTGTGTGTGCAAGTGCAGGTACAAGCGAGCATACGAGGTAAACGAATGTGCAAGTGTGTGCAATTGTGCATGTGATGTACATGTTGTATCTCCCCCCCCCCCCAAAAAAAGGGAAAAAAAGGAAAAAAGAAAAAGGGCCTCGGGGATCGAGTTCCCGCGGGTTGCGCGGGACACTGCTGTGCCCTCAGAAGTACATAAGGCGGGACTGCGGGGGGAATGACGCAGCGCGTACATTGAGTGTATCGGTAAGGGCGTGCTCGAGTGGAACACGAAGACCAATGAGCTTGTCCTGTTCTGGCCCGAGGGAGGTCACCTTGTGGCGGCCCCCGGAGACGACTACATCCTGCTGGTGGACAAGGCCAACAGCCGCGTCACCATCCTGCGCCCCACAGGTGAGTCACATGCATGAATGCGTGTGTGTGTGTGTGTGTGTGTGTGTGTGTGTGTGTGTGTGTGTGTGTGTGTGTGTGTGTGTGTGCGCATGGAAGCATGAACCCAAGAGACAGACGAAGGATGATGGAACGGACGGACGGATGGATGGATGAAAGTTGTGCGCACCCTGCCTGTGATACTCCCTGGAACCCTTCCTGCCAGCATGCTGGTGGAAGAAGCCAATGGGTCGGGTCACCAACGTGCGCCGCAAGGGCAAGCCATTGCGTGCATGCGAATGAGGGGCGCTGCTAGACAGAGGAATGAGGGGAAAATTAATCAGTGGATTGATGGATGGATAGGGGATGGATGAAAGTTGTGCAAACCAAAGTGCTGGCTGGAGAAAAGGGTGGGGGGGGGGGTGTTTGATGGAGGGGGTAGGCGGAGAGAGAGAGAAAGGGGTGGGGAGGGAGGGAGGGAGGGAGGGAGGGAGAGAGACACCTTAGTGTCGCTTTCCGAATTTGCATGTTGCGGGTTTCTCCCGCGAGAAAGGTGTCGCTGGCTTACGCTAGATTTTGAGAATACAGGGTCCATTCCAAAGCGCAATCTTGAAAGTGTCGTGGGAACATTTGCATGTAGTGAGTCCCCTTAACTGGGTGGCCTCTGCTGGCTCACCAGTTCGAGGGGCTGGTGGCAAATTGGAGGGTGTACCAAAAAAGCCCTCTCTTTGCCTCAGTTAATGGTGAAGACATGGAGCAAGAGGGTTGAAGGAAAAAAAATGCCCTTGGGGGTTGGGGGGGGGGGGGGCGCTAAGAAATAGAACAAAGATAGGTTATTGCGATCGGAGGCACATGACTGGGGCTCGAACCCACAGCTGGGCACTGAAGCAATGCTAATGTCCCACTACACTGTATTGCTATCTATTCTCAATTTTGCGTCTAAATAGACATTTCCTTGCTTGATGCGCGCTTGCCGCATCAAAACACACACACATGTTACTGTGCCAACCCACATTACAGTTTTCACGTCTTTCAGTGGTTTGAAACACCAAAAATTGCAGAAGCATCGAACATTGGTGTATGAATGAATGTATGCCTGCGCAAAATTTATGCCGGCCACGTGGGTCTAATGAATTTATTGAAATCATTCTTTACCATGCAAGAGGAATTGCAGGATCATCAGTAATGGAATCAGGAATCAGGAATTGCAGAATCATCAGTAACATATCAGACAAGCACCACCTGATACAAAGCGCTGTGTTGCTGAGACATGGGGTGGGCGGGGCGCAGTGAACGGGCAGCCATCCGAGCTGGTCTCTGAT
>KV908523.1:172235-174735 GCA_002005505.1 Botryococcus braunii
TGGGTGGGTGTATGTTTGTGGGGGTGGGTGTGTGTATGTGTGTGTGTGTGTGTGTGTGTGTGTGTGTGTGTGTGTGTGTGTGTGTGTGTGTGTGTGTGTGCGTGTGTGCCGTTTGTGCGTAACTCCCGTGCCGAGCTCCTGTGCGCAATTCGCGGGGGCAAATGTCAGCGCACAGCCTTCTCCCGTAGAAATGAGCATCTGGCGCCTGCATATGCCAGAAAATCTAGAAGGGGGGGGGTTCGTGATAATCATTACACAGGATTTGGGTCCCCCACTGGAAGGAATGCCCTCATGGCCAAGGGAAGAGAGCGTCTGGCGAAGGGTTTGGTCTCTCATGGCCTGGAGACGATAGGGTCTGCTGGAAGGTCCAGCCCCTCATGGCCCCCGTGGGGGAGCAGGGTAAGGCGAAGGGTTTGGACCCCCGAGGTCAGGTAATGATAGGGTATGTGGGAGGGTCCGGGCCGTCATGGCCACCTTGGGGGAGTAGGGATTGGCGAAGGGTTTGGGCCCTTTGGGTCAGGAGAGGATAGGTTATAGCGAAGGGACTGATGTCCCACCACGACAGGAGGGGGGTCTGGCAAAGGGTGAGGGCCTCATGGCCAGGAACTGGTTGGGTACCCAGTGGGAACCGGGGTCCTGGGGGAGCGGCTGTGATCTGGAGAAGAGGATGATTCATGGACGATTGTGATGGGAGGGGTTTGGGGATGATGGGGCAGGGTGCTGAACCTCGGGTCAGCAGCCCCAGTGGGGACCGAGGGGACCAGGCTGGTACCTGCGGGAGCCGTACTTCCTCAGAAGGACATGGGCGCTTACGGTCCCGCCAATGAGTGCGCCTTCGCCGGCGTGTACCGTCCCGCAAAACGCGGGGGCCGCTTCGTTGCCACTGTGGGCGTCATCCCCGATTCCGCCATTTATGTCAGTCCCCCATTTCCCAACGCCCGCCACCTGTTCTGCTTCGCTAGTTCCTGTCCACTACTCTGCTGGGGCCCTTGTTTCCTTGCCCGGTCCGGCAGCGTCCCTTGAGGGAGCGGTCACCTCTGGTGACCCGAGCTGGATGGGACCCGCTCAAACGCCTGGACAGCTTTCTAGCTAGTATAACAGGAGCAGTGCAGTGCGGGGCGCACACACAACACACACACACACACACACACACACACACACACACACACACACACACACACACAGACACACACACACACACACACACACACACACACACACACACACACACACACACACACAGGACACATAGGGAACAAAACATCATCTTGCTATCCTCGTCCTTGCACTTTTTTGTTAGATTCCGTCCCGCACTTGTCTTCCCATCTGCCGTTCCTCCTGTCTTGCATTCATTGCGTGTTCCATCATTTTCTCTGACCTTCTTGGCTTCTCCCCTTCTTCCCTTGCGTTCTGCTGGCCCACTTTTCTCTGAAGCTTTGCAGTCGACCAATTTGACCCTCACTCTGCTCTGTATGACACCGTGCCCTATATACCATGGTTCTTCACCATACTCACCTATATACACAAGATGGGTGATCCCGCTTTTCTCCTCTTCTCCCGCTGTCCAAGAGGGTTGGGGGGGGGGGGGGAGAGGGAACGGCAGAGGGGTGAGCGGGATCCTCTGCTGGGTAAGAGTTGGTCAACTACTTACTAACGAGAGTGTGCTTGGGAGGTCCAGTTTGTGGAGCCTGGGAAAGACCCATACACTTCTTTCGCCGTCAGGACAGCGCCGTCACCAAAGACTGTCACATGGGCGCCAATCGCTCCTTCAGGAAAATAAAGACCCATTGCACGCAGCGTAACCACCCCGGCAGAGCGGTACGGCGGGCCATGTGCGCAGCTCCTACCTTACGGGGCATGGCATGGTGTGCTGTGCCCACACGCCAAGGGCACGTTCATACTTAGTCATGCACTAAAATCCGCCTTCCGCTCTGGGAGCCCCATGTGCTTAAACCCAGCCTGCATGGCTGGGCAAGTGTGCGAGGTTTTGCGTTGTACCGGCCGGGGAAGCTCTGCCTTGAGAACCAAAACCTTGAAGACCCCCATCAGAGGCCCGTAAAGTGTACCGCCCAAATTGCGCTTCCCGGAGAAGCAAGGGGCCTTTTGGACTGAAAACTAAAAGAGAGGCAACTTCTGTGGTGTGCTGCTCAGAATTTTCCGCCAGGCAAGGGGCCTTTTGGACTGGAAAAGAATTAAGAGGCAACTTCTTTGTGGTGTACTTCTCATTATGTTCTGGCAGCAAAATCCGCGGCTGCTAGGACCTTTGTCTGCTGTGTTGACAGGGCAGCAGACAATGTCTTTTGATTGATGCTTTGACAGCCCTGCAGCTCCCTTTGGGAGCCACATCCTCAGTGTGTTAGCAGCATTTCTGACCAGATGGTGCCATACACATCATGCATGCTGTGTGGTTCATGGCATGCATGCCCGTATGGCATAGCACGATAAGCATATATATACTTTTTGAAGTGGTTAGTCAGATAAACAGCCGTCGCTTACATGC
>KV908523.1:184735-209105 GCA_002005505.1 Botryococcus braunii
CCAGATTTCGACATCTCCCAAACCGTACACGCTCTGCATACTGGTGTACTCAACAGAAGGATTATTGTCCATGTCTGTGCGGCTGAAGAGATCAATCGCCGCTGGGACATCATGGGAAGGCACGGTCACAGTGTTCGGCTTCCCCTGTCTGGAAGGCTCGAGGATAACCAAATCCCGGATAAAATAAGTTAAAATATCTATTTTACAGATATATCACAGCTAGCTGGCCTCGCCCACTGGAACCATTTATGACCGCTGCTCTCGACGATGGCTCTCGGCGAGCCAACGTGTGGGTAACTCTTGCTCTTAATGTAAATGACGCTGAAATGTAAATTGAGGGCTACCGAAGAGATAACAGAAGGCTCAATGTCTCCCTTCGGAGCTAGGCATAGGGTTGAAGCAGCTGCAGGAAAGGTCCCTGTCTCAGAGGTTCCGAACCGGATGGGGTCCCTTCTGATCGCTAAGTAGCCTCTGACACGCTTGATGACTGTGAGACTTGGCCTGACAAGGGCCACTTTACTGGACTCCAAAGGACTGGGTGTCCGGGGGATTACAAACGGTACGTGCAGGACACCACAACTGACGCCCAGAAATTTCTCTTAAACCTTCATGCCCTCGTGGCTGGACAGATGTCACTTCTTCTGCTTTTACAAGAGTGGAGTAAAAAAGACCAGCCCAATGTTCAGGGACCCAAACCCCCAATGTGTCAAGCTATGAGTCACACCCGGCGAGCGGCCAGCTGGCGACCCACAGCCGCCGCAATGATGAAACTGACCCGACGAATGACAAAATATCCCTCCACATCTTCTTGAGCAATGATGGCTTGGTTCAAAAGCCCCTGGAGCCTCTGCAACAAGGCCAGCGCATCAGCATGCAACCCTCCAAATGTTTCAAAGGCGAAGGCTTGGAAAGCCACAGGCGGCTGCTGACGCGACAACAAGACAGCATAGCGGGTCTGCTTGTCTTGGGCAGCGCGCGCGGCGGCCCCACCCGGCACGAAGTGCAGCAAGTTGGCAACTGTGAGTGGGGAAGAGCCAACGATGTCGATATAAAGGTCACGCCCCTCCTCCCACGCATGGAGGCGGAGGTCTGCGCGACGGCGCTCCTGGCCAGGGACAGGGGTGGGAAAGGCGGGTTCCCGGGTGACCCGCTGACGAGCTGAGGTAAGGACAGCGTCCAGGCCGTTACGAACGGAGTAATGTCGGCCGACAATGGCAACATCCCCCCCTGAGGTGCAGTGGACCGCGTGGTCGCCCCAGACATCCAACTCCCTCAAGCAGCACGGGCATTGGGAGCCAGGGTGGAAAATGGGGATCAAGAGCTGGTATTGAAGGCGGCAGCGGAACGACTCTGGGGGCATGGTTTGCTGCAAATGGGGAACTGGGAGAGCCAGCAGCCAATCAGACGCTCCCGGCTGTGTAAGAGATTGGAGCACAGCACGGTCGCGATCCGAGCGAGCAGGGTCATCAAGAACCTCCTGGTATGCGCGGTGAGACAAGGGTTTGGACAGCCGGGCTTGCACTTTGCTGCGGACAAAATCCGGATCCTCGAAGAGCGCCGCATCGAAATCAGGAACAAGGGCGCAGTAGTCAGCCTTGGCAGCGAGGGCAGCGGGGACTAGAGGGGCAGTGGATGTCCCCAGAAGGCGGTCCTGGAGGGGGGCTGTCTGCGTGACGGAGGCGAGATAGGCACAAGGCAGAAGGGAAGTGGCCTTAGTGACCCCTAGACCCCCTGGGCAATAGGCAAGCCAGCCAAGGTTTGCTGCAAAGGGCCAAAACCACCACCACCAGCTGTGACAATGGATTGGAGGACCTGGGTTTGGAGCATATCAAAGGTCACCAAAGCTTGCGCAGCTGCAGCTGGCGGCATGGTCCGGGCTGTGAAAACCACCTTGCAGGTCCCAAGGCAACTGCGAAGCAAGAGAAGCTCGGCTTGGGGGTGGCGGAGAATCGGCAAACGCTGGAGCGAGGCTGCCACGGCATCAACGTGCGCCTGGGCTACGGAAGCCGCGTACTCGACTGACACGGTGACCGCTGCCCCCAACACTATCAAACCAGCACGAGTTTCATTGACGAAGCCCAGAGGGAACCCATCCAAATGCTGAGGGTTGGGGCGCGGCGACCACACACAGCACTTGTGAGGGTTGAGGCTCAAGCCATATGCGGGGGCCCGGTCAACAACCAACTGGACTGCCTGCTGCGCTGCGGGCACGGGACCAACAAACGTGCCGTCATCCAGATACCACCCTTGGTGTACGTCGGGACACTCCCGATGAAGGTCAAGGAGGAGTGGCTGGACAGTGAGCGCAAAAAGCAGCGGAGAGAGGGGGTCCCCTTGCTGGACCCCTGTTGTGGAGTCCACGACATGGGGCCCAACATACTGATGGGCCGCGCAGCCGTACGTCGTCGCCACATACTGCCAGATGCTGGGGCAATGGAGGGCGACTTCCCCAAGCATGCGGTTGCGGTCGACCGTATTGAAAGCATTTTGGAAGTCCAAGCTGACAACGACGAGGTCGGGGGAATCTTGCTGGTGTGCCACCAAGCGGTTGAGGGCATGGACGAGGCCTTCTGCACCCCCTCGGACTCCAACCCCAACTTGGTGTGGCTGCAAATACTCACTGACAGCGGGCAAGACGGCTGCAACAGCTATCTTGGAAACCAGACGGCGCAGGGTGAGCCCCACTGCAATGGGCCGGATACCCCCATTGGGCTTCAAGAGAGGGGTGATGGGAGCGCTGGCCCAATAAGATCGCAAGGGAGGGGGAACATCCCCAGCTAAGGCCCGATTGACCACGCCAAGGAGGCTGTCCAATAAGAGGTCTGAGCCACCTACAGAGAAGGCATGTTTTATATGTAATGGGGTCAAGCCGTCCCGCCCGCCAGCGGTACCAGGTGGGAAGGTTTTGAGGGCAGCCAAGACTTCCTCCACTTGGGCACGGTAAGGGGCCTGCGCAGGCGGGGCGCCAACGGGAAGCGGTCGGATAGGATGAAGCGCTGCCAATGCAGCACATGTGTCAGGCGTGGCTGGGGCGATGGTGGCAGGCTCCAACATCCGAACAGCCGCTGATAAATGGCCATCTGCAACCTTGCGCAAGACGCGAGCGGCAAGCGCCGCATCGTCTAATGGGCGGGGTGGGGCAGTGGCTGCAGGCGCGGTAGCCAAGAGTTCATCAATTAGGCCATCAATATCCCCATCCAACCATGCGCGGGCCCGACGGCGGACGTGCTGCGCAACTCCCTCACCCCGAGGCCTGCGACGAGCTGACAGGACGCACATCGGAAGGATCAACAGCTCAACCCAGGCAGCCTCGGAGCCCGAGTCCGCAACAGCCTTGACGCAACAGCCTTCTTCTTCTTCTTCTTCTTCATATCTCCTTCAGCACTTCCATATGGGAGGCCCATCGTAACCATTTGGAGGGGCATACCGCGGCCAGGCTCCGAATCAGGTTGAGCGTCCTTATCAATAATAAGTTAATCATGTTAATTGGCAGGAACCTCATCTGGTTGACACACCGCTTCGCGTTCTCCAACGGCAGAGCCGACAACCTCAGAAGAGGAATGAAGCATTCAAAATTAAGAGTGAAGCCTATTCTAACCGCATACCATAAATCCATCGTGCACGGACGCAGAATATAGGTGCTAAATAGTAATGATTGATTGATAATGATTGATCGATTTGCAAAGTGGTCTTGCTGATACACCAGACAACACCAAAAGGAGCTGCACTTCCCTGCGTGCACCTGGGTATCCCAACCAAGGGGCCGGGAAATGTCGCCCACGTTTGACACCAGGAATCCCAACCAAACTTGCAGCCGTCCTGTTAGGTTATAACTATGGGCATTCGGCGTATCCTGTACACCCGCAGACAGGTCGTAAGTGTATGCTCCTCCAGCTACAGTCCAAGCCGACTGTCTGCACTTAGGCAACAGCAACTGTATAAACAAGACTAGCATTTAAGTGCCCAACATCTTCTTACCACTGTTCCGTTACGTGAAAGGTCTGTGAATGAGCTAAGTCTTCACGGATAAGACTCTTGACGGCTACGAGCAAGTACCTTCCTATACTCAATCCAGACTCCGTCCCTTAGCTGTTTGGGAGGCTGGATTGTACACCAAGATGTTTCACCTGCAGTGCAGCACCCACACATGAACACAATACCACTAAACACCATGCGTCACCGCACCTGTACACACGCAGACAGGTCGTCAGTGTATGCTCCTCCAGCTACAGTCCAAGCCGACTGTCTGCACTTGACCAACAGCAACTGTATAGCCAAGACTAGCATCTTAAGTGCCCAGCATCTTTTTACCACAGTCGGGCAACTGTACAGGTTCCCGACTGTGCGGTGACCGCTGCTTCAATAGCCTTTCCACAGCACCGCGTGATGAACATCAGATTGTACCTTATGTAAGAAAAGCTTCCACATCTAACTGTGTCTTAAGGTACCTTATGTTCACAATGGACCCATATCCTAATATTGTGTACATGAAGATCACCTAAAGTGTAACGCACGGAATGCGTCCCCGTACGAATCGAGTTCATATAAGAGGTCTAATTCGAGTTCGTACGTCCGATCACGTGCAGCGCCACTTTTGGGTTTTGATTCCAATCTGAGACCACTGTGGCAGGGCGCACCAGGCGATGGTCCTGGGTTCGATTCCGCTGAGCGCTACATAAAGTACACGGCATCCAATAATAACGTTCATAACTCAGCACGCACGTACAATGCAGAAGCCGATACCCAGGGCTGAACACCCTTCTTGACTTATCTACCGCTTCATAACCAGACTAACACAGTGCATCCCACAGACCGGCGGCAGCCACATTGCAAGGCGGGTTTTTATCCTTCATACACGGGGGTGGGGGGGGGGGGCCCGGGGTGAGGAGTGGAGGGGAGCGCATTACTGTGGGAGGGTAGTGCGCCTACAGCTGCAGCTGTGTAGTTCCTTCAGGCCTCTATGTTATGCTGAGGAGGAAGGAAATTATAATACATAATACATACATATGATGATTTAATACATACACGCATAATATAATTAGTGATATAATACATACGGTGGGAACGTTCCCACCGTTAACGGGACAGTTTTTAGCGTTCGTACGTACTCTTGAACTTTTATTAGTGTACGTACGTCCTCTCGTGCATACTCTCGACTTTTCTTCCCTTTCTCCCCAGGTGTGCCGGGTCATACACGTGACACGTGCACGCTTTGTACTCTTTCTAGTTGTAAATATGACTACAACTCAGCAGAAACTTCAGCAGAACTCTGAAATTTCATTGGGCTTCAGAGAGTGTATCATATATACATCCTGTCAGTGGTACCACCATGGTGTTGCTTGGGGGTATGCACTCTGTCTGACACATGTGGTACATGACATGACATGACCTGACATGCATGGTTGGTAGTGGTCAAAATTCATGGTCGACCACTACCGGTTTGGGGCCCACGTAGGAAACTTCCTTTTTTACTGTGGTGCTCCCTCTCACAACAGTGTGGTTGCATTGTGCTTCCGGATCCGTCTGCCAGGTTCATAATCTCATCGTGCTGCTTGTAAAATGGCTGGGTTTGCAAAATGACCGGTCATGAATGCAATATCAACGTTATTTCCTCCTTTACTAGAGGGAATTTACATGGGCTAGCCCAGTTTTACAACAAACCGGGCTTAAACCCAATTGGTTCAAGCTGCAAGTTACATAATGTGTCAACGACCTAAACCCAGAGGAGTTACCCTAAACCCTGAACCCTAAAACCCTGTATTAACGAGGGAGAATATACATTGACCCTAGTTAAAATGTATATGTCTTTAACTAGAGAGTGAGAAGCCTCGTACCCAGTCGAGGGATGCATGTAAATAAGCTTAATACGCAGTCAGGATACAAAGCGTGAGGGTTTTTGTAACACGTTTTTCCGATCCATGATGATATCCATGTAACATTGCAATGATCGATCATTTCAAAATTACACAACATAGTACTGCAAACGTTAATGGCCCATTGGTTTGTAGATCATCCATGCACACTTTCCTTCCGCTCAGGTTTGATATGGACCTCCTATTAATACAATAGTCTGCCAATACTGTTATGACAGACCTGGCATAACATTAGTCTTATGCATAAGCCTGATGCATTGGGCACCACCGAGCTTGATATGGTAACAGAATGGACTCCTTATATGTATGGTTGCCATCAGGGATCGACCAGTATGTATCCTGAGGTCATGACCAGCTGATCAGCTTGGAGTGCGAGAACTCTAAATTTGCAGAAGAAACGCCTCATTTGCCAGAAGGACACACCGACATTGCTGCCACCACTGCAGCAGAAGCAGCAAACAAACCTAACCCCCTTGACGAGCTGTCATGCACGGAGTACCCCATGGGAGTACCCCATGGGAGTACCCCATGGGAGTACCCGTGGCCGTATGCATGCTACTGGATTGGGCTCCCTTCTTATGGACCACTGTGCCAATATCCATAGCCCAAGGCAAGCAAGGATCTTGGAATTTGTCTCAATTGCTTTAAACCCACATAATAACGCTTGAAAAACGGGTCAGCAGACGCATCACCGGCCTTTGCTCATGATCATGTCAAACACGGCGTGGGTATACGTACATACCAGTGTCAGGTGTCAACCAGTAAAATATTCTGAAGTCAGACCCCATCTGGTCGACCCTATCTTAGGGTGGGGGTAAATCCAACCCGAAGGAGATACACCTCAAGTGCAGATGAAAGAAAAACACACCGAGCGACATTGCTGCCAACACTACAGCAAATGCATCAAACACAACTAACCCCATGGGAGAATGGTTTGTCGTTGTCGTGTGGTCACTTCAAGATGCTGGCAAAAAAAAAAAAAAAAAAAAAAAAAAAAAAAAAAAAAAAAAAAAAGCAGATTAGACTAAGACCAAGATCTTCTAGGACGGACGTGTTTTCCTATGAGGCTGGCGCACTTCCGTTAGACAGCCAACTGCGGAAGTGCTTGCAGCTCTTAGGGCCCTAGGGCCTCATGACCCTCCAAATCAGGAGCTTCTCCAGAGTGTCTTGCTCCGATGAAACTGCTGCGCCGTCCCACATGCTGTACTGGGCGCCACCTTGGACTGCAGCCAGCTGGAACTCCTTTCGGAAGGGTACCCTCCCATGCATCTCGAGTCAACTGACCTTGCAGTCCTTGGCATCCCAGCCATCAGTCATAGATAAAATTGTTTACAGCCCAGGAGGATTCTGCAAAAACCCCGACTGTTATCTTAAATATTTACCCATTCTTTCGTTCCTTCAAATCAACAGCAAATGTTCACACAATCATTCTCTAATTAGTTAATAAACCCTTTGCCGGCTCAGCCGAGTTAACCAATAGCAGTGCTAAGGACAAACCCTAAAACGCAAGGAAAACCTCGGCCAGCTATTCAAGGATAAAGGCCCGTTTATTCATCCATCATCCGACATTTTTATTCTTATTCTTATTCTTATTCTTAGACTAAGTCTTAGTCTTAGGCTTGGTCTTAGTCTCAGCCTTATTCTAATTCATGTTCTCAATCATTCGAGCTCGTTCATTTATTCAATTTTTTAACCTATTTGAATTTCTAAAGTTATCACTGTTAATATTACAATAATAATAATATTACTTTTGCTTTTATCCATAAACAACACAGTAATAGTAATCAATTATAAGTAACAACAACAACAATACTGATTAATATAATGGGCAATAGATAATAGATAATAAACAATGATATTAATGACGAGATTAGAACAAAGATGATGATGGTGATGATGATGATGATGGTGATGGTGATGGTGATGATGATGAGCATAAGCAGGTTTCGGATGGTGATAATAGTAATAACAATTCCATGCCATCAACCAAAGTCACCACTACCATCAACCCTCGTCCCCCCCAAAAAAAAAAAAAAAAAAAAAAAAAAAAAACGAGTAATGCGTCATTGCGTCTAGAGGTGCCGCGCCCCCTGGCAAGCAGCAAAACAGGATGCGGAGAAGAGCCGGGACGATGGGAGCGCACCTAGCCCATAGTGCAAGGTGATGTCCAGCGGGTGCCGCCCAAAGCGATGTATCCACATGTGCAGGATGGCTAGGGCTCGCTGGGCGCTAGTGGGCAAGCCCTCCTTGTGCATGTCATTCCACGAGCAGTCCCTGGTGTCCTCCCCTCCATCCCAAACGCGGACAGGCTTGAAGCCCTTGCTGCACGCCCCGGCCGGGGTACACTTCCTTCGTGGGGCCCGGATCTCCGCCAGTGCCTTGCAGGCCATGTACAGAAATCCAATGGATGGCACCAGGCCAGCCTCCATGGATGGCTCGACTGCGCATACGACCTCACGACCCTTGCTACACAGATCGCAAAGAAGATTCATCTCGTCAACCTTGTCATTTTCGCCCCGAACCCACAGGGAAATCTTCCCCGTAAACATAGCATCGAAAGTCACCCCAACTTCCGCGATGGGCTCACCCAACAGGAATCGTTGCTCAACTCTCAATACGCACATGGTCCAGGGGAGCAAGCTTGAAAGCTCTGGCCAGTCCTCGCCCTCTTTGATATGGAACCTTTTTATATGGAAGGCCCAAGGGTGGGTCGGGTTTACGGGATGCTGTGGAAACGTTAGCCAACGCAGTAGCGTGTTGACTGCCTGGGCCCCAAAGGCAGCGATGGTCTGTCCTTCCAGCCAGCGCTCCTCGGAGGCACACTGCTCCAGGTACACCGTGCGGAACACGCTGGAGGTCGCGGCCATTCTTGCAAGTTCCGGGAGGGCGAGCGCTGGGCTCACCAAGACACGCTTCTGGACCTCGTTCGGGAGGTCGTCCCATTGGACCCTGCTGGGAACCCCCTTGCTTGCGGCGGCCCTCCGCTTTGAACGCCAGCCGGATGTCTTGGACCTCTGCCACCAAAAACATACCCGTCCCCAAGTTGAGCATTCTAGACAAGTACAAACTACAAAAGGCCAATGATAACCACAACAACAGACAGTAATTACAATTAATATCAATAACATCCCATCAGAACGCAACATGTTGGGAAAATGCACAACGCCAGAAGCTACCTGCCCTTGAGACAAAGGGCGTGCCATTGAGGGTCGTAACATTTCAGCACAAAGGCTGTGAGGTACTTTGCGGACTCAGGATCACGAGCTACTTGTAACATGTCTGTGGCAACAACAGCTTGCTATGATGGCTGCAGGCACATGCTATGCAGTGAGCGCGGTGCCTCCACACATCTCTGGTCGTGGCTGAGGGAGTTGGTGGGAGGAGACAGAGACAGCATTCGCTATCCAAAACTGAGGGACAACTCCAGGGTTCTGAGACCATCTCTGAGGGGAGGTGCCATGAGGGGGCGGGGCACCTTGGCTGATGCTGCAACTGCAGCTTCAGTATCCTCCGAGGAATTAGCAGGCCCAGTCCCAGAAACCCCTCCGAGCTCCCTGCACAAGTGCCCAACATACTTTAGTGGGCTCCCATACCGCTGCGGCCAGACTGTAAAGACAACCATTACCTTTTACTTTATATGTGTGCATAGAGAGATCCCGTAAAGTTCTCTCTGATTTTCATATATAATTACATGAACGCATACATTCTAGAATTGGCCGCTCTGCGTCACATTCAAGACAAACATTTCCCGCATTATAATCAGTCACCATCTTCTTCTTCATGAACTGCTCTCTTTCATTCAGCCTCATACTCTTCCGCTGATTGCTATAACTCAGACAGCTGCTGTTCCAATAAGAAGTAGGACCAACCGGGGGAGGGACGGGGGTAGGCAGGGGAGATGCGAGGGCGGAAGGAAGGGGCAAGGGGAAATTTATTTAAGCAGCTGACTAAAGAAAAGAAATTGGGGTTCCGAGCCATGAGGGTGGAGTCGCGACCCGAGAGTGATGATGTGCGCAAGCGAATCGGGACGAATTCTACCTAAAAACAAGAGGGACGCAATTCACTAAAACAATGATAACTTGCGAAGAAAAAAACTATTTGCCACCTCCGCGCTTAATATGCGGAAATTGGAACGCTTTAAACAGATCTGGATCTGGATTCTGGCACGCTATCACGCTGCCGCCACAGCTTCGCTGTGGTGCAACCGGCGATTCGACAGATCACTTAGCGCTTAATGAAATATTGGTTTTGCGAAATGTGACCTTACAGATATGCGCAGGCTAGATTCTGCCAACACTAATAACCACAGGTGATCATCATACACCACCAAACGGCCACACGTGCTTATTACCCCTTACCGTTGTTTGACTATCGCTCCTGGGCAGCGATAATCCCCTTCATCTTGCATTGTATGTGTCGTCAAGTTTGACACCCCGCCGCAGCTGGTTGACACGTCCCCGGCCCAAACGCCTCTATCTCTCTGGCGCATGGTTGACTTAATGTCAAGGTATATTGTCTCCAGCTTGTTTGATCATGCACTTTCCTGTAGACAGCCTACTGATATTGCCATAGTCAGCATGGATGGAGGACTGCTCTCGTTATCTCTCGTGGTCAGCGACACTGATCAGTGGTGTCGGAGAAGGAAGGAAGGAAGGAAGATTACATCCAAAGACCAGCCACTAGGGCTGAAGAGGACGGCAGTACAATGAATTACCCATATCTAGCCAACTAAGGTCGCACAGCACCTGGGAGAGTGAGGTAGCTCTCCAGTGCTCTAGTCACAAATTTGGCAACCCCTTCAAAGTCTTCTTGCCACATAAACGTCTGTACAGATCGACTCCTTTGTTGAAAAAGATGCATAAATTGTTGCCGTACATGTTGTACAGCCGGACAAGTGAACAACAGATGATGTTCATCACCAACGAGCTCTAAGGAGCACCTCGTGCAAATCCTCTGGTCTCGAGAGATGCCTTGTTGTCTACCTTTATCAATAGGAAGGTCATGACACCCTAATCTAAATCGCATAAAGGTCCGCAATGTACCATTAGGAAGGTGGAGTTTGAGGGCACTCTTACTCCGTGGTACATGAGGCGGACGTGCGAACCACCTTTGGTATCTGCAGAATAAGGCTCTTGGGGATGCACAAGAGCGAGGGGAGATGTCTAGGTCATCCCATATCATGTCACTTTTACGGTCTAACAGATCCTTTACCTGTGAAATGTCAATCTGCAAGGCTCTGTCAAACCGCACATGGTCAGCTATATAGTATCCTAGTTTCTTAAGTTGTTGCATAAGGGTACCCGAAAACGTTTCTCGGCCTTCTACTATTGCCAACCTAATGTCATGCATGAGGACCTTGTAGTGTAATGAATCAGGTCTCATGGCCGCTATATTGTTCCAAAACCTAGCCATACGTAAGATCCAAGTTGACCACAAAGAGAATATGTTAAATTCACAATTGATTATTTCCTCAGGGATTGTCCGACGTACCCCCAAAATCTGAGCTAGGACCCGCTTGTGCGCATCCAATAGGGGTATACTACTAGGTTTTCCCGAAGACAATTGTCTGCCTTGAAAGCATCTGAATGCCCAGACTTCACATCCATAGGAGATGAGGGGTGGTAGGCAAGCTAAGTACAATTCTGTCATGAGCATCATTGACATGTTGCAACCAAGATTGCTATAAGCTCTAGTAAGGTCTTCCCATGCTATCCAGAACCTCTGCTCGAGGTTCTTAATGCCGGCTTGAAGGCCATTCTTGGCATGAATCTGTAATCCAAGGTATTTAACCTCCTGTACCGGACTAATTCTAACCCCTGCAACCTCCAGAGAGGTAGAGAGTGTCAGAGGGTCTGGATTTACTGAAAGGTATTGCGTCTTGGCCCCATTTAGGCGCATGTCCATACTCTTACACCATTCTTGAGTAGCATTCACCAACACCTGTAGGTCCTCAACTGTAGGCGCGACGAGAACAAAATCGTCGGCAAAGCCTAGCACTTGGATACGTATTATATTTAAACGTGTGCCATCAGGTAACTGAAGGCCAGCCGTGGGGCAATGATGTGCAAGATATCGGGGGAGTCCATCCGACATAATTCCAAATAGTGTAGGGCTAATGGGGCACCCTTGAGGAACACCCGCACTTGATTCAAACAACCCCCCATGTTTGCCCTCAATTTTGATCGCCAATACTGTACTGTCTATTACAGCTTGGGTAGCATATAGAAAATCCCCTTGGATTCCCAACTGCTCCAAAATATGCCCTAACTTAAGACGCGATACCCTGTCATAAGCTTTAGAGAGGTCCAGGAATGCAAAATGGAGTGGAGTGATGCCCATTGCCCAATCTATGAGATGTTGTATAACAAACAGTTGATGGGTGGTGGACATTTCAGGACGGAAGCCTATTTGGCAATCAACACGCAAACGGTACTTCTCCAAGTAAGATACTAAGCGCGAGTTCAACACGTTGGCATACAACCTCATAAGAGATTCGCCCACGGCAATGGGACGATAATTTCCTGTGTTATACGCGTCCCCTTTCTTATATACCGGTGTCACCAAACATACATTTGACTCCGCCGGTATGGTACGTTGTCTAAGCGCCATAGTAAAAATGTCCGCAATGACATGACTTAACATGTTTCGTGAGTAAGGATCCCCCGGGTGTGTAAGTGGTTGAGCATACCTAAACAACTCTGTAGGGTAACCATCTTTCCCCGGGGATTTCCCATTGGCAAGTGCTCGGAGACCCAATTCAATTTCCTCGACTGTGAAGGGAGCATTCAGCTCGTCGCACTGATCGTGACCATGATCTTCTGGGACTTGATGGGGAGGATATGCCCCAATAGGCAGACCATGCGCGGGCTCTTCATTTCCAAGACCACTTGCAAGGGAATTTATATAAGAATCCCAAGCTGACACATCTCTAAGGGGTTCAGGCAGTCTATCTCTTTCACGCCGAAGGGTTTTCCAAAACCTATGGGGGTTGAAATGCTTTTGGTGTACCAATGTTTTCAGCTTTTGGGCCTGGTATGCCCTTTTCTTTTTCCTCACAATAGCATGGTACTTTCGCTCTAACCTCCGGAACTCATCACCCCGCCATTTGGTTAACATTCCATACCTCCAGACTTCCCGTTTAAGGGCCCGGCATTCCTGATCAAAAAAGGGTTGATGTTGACGCCGGTGTCCATTGTGGGGATATCTTTTGTATTGGTCATGCATTCCTGCTTTCTTTGCAGCATCTTTTATGAGTGCATAGAGGCAATGAATGCTAGTCTTAATGTCCCCATCAGCAGCCGCTTTTTCACATTGGCTCATGAGGTTTAACTCATCACTCTGTAATGCTTGGACATATTGATCCCTTGCAAATTGGCACCAGCTAATTTGTGACAATGGGTGTCCCCCTTGAGCAGAAGAGCGACACGGTCTAGGATGAATAGGAATAGACAAGGATGCACATAGTGGGAAATGGTCAGACTCTGACCTCTCACAATCAATGCCACTGTCTTCTAGGTGTGGGATAAGATTTGGGGATACAATGATATGGTCAAGTCGTGTTGCAGCTGATCTACGCGTACCGTGGTACGACACACCGGCTGGGATATCTCCCCTGACACGGCCAGTGCAAATGTAAACGCCTAGTTTGTGGACAGCACGAAGAAGTTGCCGCCCATGGGGATTGACATTTGGGTCCCCTCCAGGGGCCATGGGGGGAAGGGGACCAACTCTAGAATTAAGATCACCCCCTAGGAAAGAGTACCCTTCTACCTTTGCCTTACCGAGTGTTTTCTGGATTTCTTTCATTCTATTAGCTAAACTCAAAGATGATAGAAGGGGTGATCCAGAAGGGGGAATGTAAGTTGTTCCTATGATTAGAGGTAGTCCACCACCCTTGAACTGAATCTTAGCCCACAACGATCCTTGTTTGGTGCAATAGGGGAGAATATGGTATTCATTGCTATATCGAATACCAAGCAATAAGCCTTCCCCTGCCCTCCCTGAGTGTGATGCAGGGTGAAAGAATAGCTTGAAGGGGGCCCAGAGGTCTCGTTCGATAATTTGTCTTCTAGTCTCACTGAGCATGATAATGTCAAAGGTGTGAAGGTACTCTAAGAGGCCTCGAGATAACAGTTTTTCAGTGCTAAGGCCATTTATGTTCCAAACAATACATCTCAACCTCAGGTGGCTAGATATTTCCTATTGAGGGGTTGAGGGGTTGGGACCCAGGTCACCTCCCTCTAGGGTGGAAGGAGTCATAAGCTCTTCAAGCTCTGGCTCGCGTTGAATCGCAATACGCTTGCCATCGGTGGCACCCGGGACATGGCGGGGAGTCGGCCTCTGCTGGGGTGGCATCCAATCCATGCCTTCAGCTGTAGCTGCATCCTCTCGTTGTATTTCGCTTGCGGTGTAGGGCATTAAGGCTTGGACGCCAGGGGCTCGGTCAGCCTGGGCGGCAGCCGGCCTGCCCCCGGGCACTTGTCGGGGACGTGCGCCCAGGGTCCCCCCGGCTGGGGCAGCTGCCGCACGGGCCCCGAGCGCGTTTTGGCCGGTGCTATGTGTCGCCATAGGTGTGGTGTTCCCTCTGCTCATTGCAGAGGCCCTCCGAGACTCAAGCAATGTGCGCGGTCTGCCGTTGACAATTGTCTTCCATGCGTTTGGCTTGGGATCCAGGTGTGCTGGCTGGATTTCGTTGGAATAGTCCCTCATGGGTGGGGCGGGCCCATGAGGTTGGCTGCTGGTCGGAGGAGTTGGTGCTACCCGGGGCTCTTGGGAAGCCCGGGCAGGAGGTGGGCCAGGAGGAGCTCCTCCTGGGACCCACTGATTGACTCTCCCATCTGCTCCACGGAAGCAGAGGGTTCCTCCACGCCACAGGACTGGATAGCCTTGGGCTTTAAAGGCCTGGAAGTTGGGCAGGAGGCGCCGGCGCGCTTCTTGTTGGCTCGGGGTGAGGTCCTCTGCAAGAGAGAGGGAACGCCTTCTAAGGCGCTTGCTATGCTTGAAAGCGGCATTTCGTGCCCTTGCCGAGTTGAACTTCACCAAGACTGGCCGCGGCCTTGCAGCATTGGCCTTGAGTTGGCCGAGGCGGTAGGTGTCCACAATCTTGGGGATCAGCGATGGGAGATCCCTGTCCCCCCCAAATAACTGCCGGACATCCCCATCCCCCAAGTGCTCCTCGATCCCATAGACAATAATATTTGTCGCCTTTGAGATGATTTTTTGATGTTCCACGGTTTGTTCCAGTTGGAAAATACGGTCTTGTTGGTGTTCAACTCTGTCAGAGAGCGAAGAGACTCGGCCCTCTAAAATCGCGACTTTTTCAGCAAGTTTATTTTCATTTACTTCAATATCAATCGTACCATCCGAGCCAGCAGGGGAGGTCGGGGCATTGCGCTTCCCTCCCCTTGTTGCATTGGCATCTGATGGCTGCGGCAAAGCCTTTTGTGGAGTACGGAACAGAGACGATATCATTTGTAGATAAGTGAATCATATCATGACAAGGAGATCGATTGAGTTTGAGATCGATTGAGTTTTTTCCGACCCTGCAGACAACAGGGTATTTGGCAGTACGGTTCAGTTGTACTACCTGGGTTTTCCGACCCTGCAGTGCGTGGACTTGAGCGGCACTACCATTCTTATTTGCGCTCCCGTAAACGGGTGTGCCTCATGTCCCAATTGGACGAGTGTGTTGCTCTCTTTCATATTTGCCCCCGTCTATTTTGGCGGACACTCCGTGGCCAACCCCCTCCCTTGCCCCTGCCATTGCATGACCATGAGATGTGGAGCAATTTCATGTCTGGGTTCACTCGGCAGGATGTTGGTACCCCTGATGAACCCCTTATGCCCTTATCGGAGGAGTCGTATCCGCCTTCTCCTGTCACCGGTGACTCCCTTAACCAACCCTTCACCTTACAGGAAATGGAGCATGCCTTTAGTACCTTGCACACGGGGAGGAGTGTTGGATTTCAGGGTTTCCCGTCTGGATTTAAATTTCTTTGCTTCGCCTAACGTCCCCCTGACCCCCAAACACGAAAACAGGACCCCCATCTCCTGGCCCCGATCTTGTTGACCATTGTCAATGCTATGTTTCAGGCAGGGCGTATACTTCCGGCCTTCACTATGTCGCGGGTCGTCCCTGTGTTTAAACCCGGGGTCAAGGATGTACTAGGTACGGCAAATTACCGCCCTCTTGCTGTTCCTGAGCCCTTCATGCGAGTTTATGCCACTCTCTTGAACACTACGCTTATTCGGCATGTGTAATCTAAGGGGTTGCGCTGTCAGGCCCACACAGGCTTCCCCCCAGGGTTTTCCACCTTGTATCAGGTCGTTGCGGTTCAGCACTTCATTGGCCTCGCTACGCCCGAGCACCGGTGGTACCCCTTATTATTATGCTCTTTGGATTTGAGTAAAGCATATGATCGGGTTCCTCACCCCCGACTTTGGGAGGCCATATCTCGGGTGGGTGTACCAGCCAATTTCTGGCTACTGTGACATCTTTGTATGACGATGCCCAAGTCATGTTTAGGGGGGACCCCGTGGCCGTCTGCATGCTATTGAATTGGCTCCCATCTCATGGACAATTGTGCCATTATCCATAGCCCCAGGCAAGCAAGGATCATTAACTTGTCTCAATTGCTTTAAACCCACATGGTAACGCTTGCAAAACGGGTCAGCAGACGCATCACCGGCCTTTGCTCATGATCATGTCAAACACGGCGTGCGTATACGTATATACCAGTGTCAGGTGTCGTGGTGTCATGTACGGGCCAGCAGACGCATCACCGGCCTTTGCTCATGATCATATCAAACACGGCGTGCGTATACGTACATACCAGTATCAGGTGTCAACCAGTGATATTGTAAAAGGTTATGGGCATTGGCGTATCCTGCACGAGGCCGAGAGGTCGTCAGCATACGACGTTACTCCAGCTGCAGTCCATACGCCTGTCTGCTGAGTATTAAGCACAACTGTTGGACAAGACTAGCATCTGGCAATGCCCAGCATCTTTCACAACCAGTTTCGTTACATCATTGTATTGCACTCAAGCATTGATCAAGCACTTACTAGATAAGGCTCTATGCGGCTACGTTCAAGTACATGCCTATACTCCCAACAGTCACTATCCCTTGTCTGTTTAAGTGACTACAGGGTACACTAGGCTTGTTCACTCTCACAATAGCAACAATGACACAACACACACTGCCGCACCGCACCTGCACGAGGCAGACAGGTCGTCAGCATACGACGTTACTCCAGCTGCAGTCCATACGCCTGTCTGCTGAGTATTAAGCACAACTGTTGGACAAGACTAGCATCTGGCAATGCCCAGCATCTTTCACAACCAGTTGGCATTCACACCGGTGGGGCAGCCTTAAGAGTTCACTCGACAAACGTGTAATCTTGATCAGACTGTACCTTATGTTCGAAAGCGTCCACAATCTACCGTGTCTAAGGTCCCTTATTTTATCAATGGACCCATATCCTAAGAGAGCACACATGAAGATCACTTAAAGCACAGGGCATTCACTAATAATGTTCAGAACTCAACACTTCCCCTTGCCCGTATGCTTTATGTGTATCTTCTCAAACCTAGTGAATCACGATGACCAACAAACACAGGCTTGGCAAGTGGCTTGGTCATAATGTCAGCCACATTGCGAGCAGTTTCCACATAGAGGATATCTACTTGCCCAAGTGCCATAGCTTCCCTAGCATAGTGGAAGCTTACTGCAATATGCTTTGTGAATTTAGAATAAAGGGGGTTCCGTAAATTGGAAATGCATCCTTGGTTGTCACAGAAAATTTTGACCCTCCAAGGTGCAGCCCCTATCTCTTCCAAGAAGCCTCTAAGCCAGTTGGCTTCTTTCACAATATGGCCGGCTGCCATGAACTCGGCCTGCACAGTTGAGGTAGCAACTGAACTCTGCTTCTTGCTTCCCCAAACCACGGCACTACCATAGACAGATAGAACATAGCCAGTGGTGGAGTACCTGTGGTCCAGTTCCCCAGCGTAGTCGGCATCAACATAGCCTTCTAGCTCAGGCCCCTTTCCACCCAGAGTAAGAGCTAATTCTCTGGTATCTCTCAAATACTTCAGCACTCGGATGGCCTCATTCCAGTGTGAAGTAGTGGGTGTCATTCTATACCTTGACAACACTCCAAGAGCCTGTGAAATGTCAGGCCGTGTTGTATTGGCAATGTATAGCAACGACCCAATCAACTCGCAATATCGATGACCAGGTGGCAGAGAGGTACCTGCCCCATGTGACGTACCATCTGAGGACTCGGGTCTGCTGCTAGCCACGAAGTCCTTGGACATGGGCGTATCAACCACACGCCCATCATTACCCACGCCAAACTTCTCCACAAGAGCATCAATCTTGGGAGTACAGCTCATAGAAATAGTACCCTCATCTCTATTTCTAAGAACCTGACATCCCAAAAAATCGTGCACCTCTCCTAGATCATGAATGGTAAAGTCCTTCTTCAGAAGTTCCTTTCCCCACTCAATCTCTGAGATCACTCGAGCAACAATGAGGAGGTCATCTACATAGACCAAAATGAATGACAGGTTGCCATCAGGGGCCCTCCTGATGTACACACCTGCATCACTCTTGCAGACACTATACCCCATGACACTCAAATTGTCATTCAGGGTCTTATGCCATGCCCTAGGGGCCATTTAAGGCCATATAGTGCCTTCCTCAGTTTACACACTACTCTCGTATTCCCATTCTCAAAACCTGGAGGTTGAGTCACAAATACTTCCTCCTCCAATTCCCCATTAAGAAAGGCAGTCTTGATATCCACCTGGTGGATCTCAAGATTCTGTGTGGCAGCTACTGCCAGCACAGCCCTCCTTGCCCCATAACTGCTGGTGGGTGCAAATACCTCCCCAACATCTATCCCAGGGATCTGTCTACACCCTTGGGCAACTAATCTCGCTTTGAAGCGAGTAACATTCCCATGTGCATCATTCTTAGTGGAGAAGATCCAATGGACAGGAATAACTTTCTGTCCATGTGGCCTGTCCACATCTTCTAGTACCTCATGGGTATCAAGGGAATCCATCTCTTCCCTCATTGCTTGTTGCCAAAAATCCCACTGAGGGGAGCGTTGCGCTTCCCTCAGGTTAGATGGCACATGAACCTTTCCCAGTTTAACATAAGGTACATTCTGTACCTTATGCTGGGACTCTGCAGTACTGTCAGCACTCCTGGGACTGTTGTCTTTTATATCCCTCTGATCCTGGTTCCCAAAATATGGTACATTTTGTACCTTATGCTGAGACCCGGCAGTACAGCCAGAACTGCCAGATCCCTTTCCAACTCTCTCTCTCTCTCTCGGACTACCAGACTCATGCGCTCCACCGTTACAATCTCTCACCTTTCTCAATGCAGATGGAAGCAGCAGCTCTCTCTCTCTCTCTCTTGGACTCACACCTGGGTACACTACTCTGACTTTCCTGAGCTGCGCCTCTTGTGTCAGACTGCACCCCATAAGTATGATTGGCTCTCAGCTCAACTTGGCTGCATGCTTCCCCTGCTGCTGGCACTTCTGGCCCACTACTCTCCTCGCTAACATCTTCTCCAAGCATGGCCTCCCCTGTCTCAACCTGCCTCTGCAAATCAGGGAGACCTACCAAGGGTGGCTCACTCACAAGTACCTGGCCTGAGCCAGGGTCATGCATGGGGACCCCTACTGAGTCCCTCCTAGCTTGGCGCTGTTCATAGCGCTGATCCCTTGTGAGGGTGGTTCCTGGGGGAAGTTTATGTGGAGACTTCCCCTGGACCCTGACCCCCTCCTGCATCTTCTGCAGTTTGTCCAATTGCGATTGCGCTTCAGCACCCCCCCCGAGCTAAATTTTGAAGATGTCCCAGCACTGACCATGACTGCTGTGAGGTTCCTGAGGTGGCAAGAGAGCCATCCTGGCTGGTGGGAGCTCCAGCCACAGGTCCGACTGAGCTTCTCAACCTGCTGTGGTCCTCTGGAGAGCTGGCAGTGGTAGCAGGAGATCCAGTGGGCTCTCGCTCCACCACTGGGTCATCCTCTGCTTCCCAAAAATTCACGGGAATGGCTGTTGGTGAGCCAGGGACATTGGAATTGCCTCCCCTGCCATGCGAGGATGCTCCTGAGAGCCATTGAGGGGATCCAGGTTGCACCTTAGACATACCCACTCTCTCACCACCTCTCAAATGCTCAAGAAATGTAACATCCCTGCTCTCTTTCCATACACCATTGCCTACGTACACTCTATAGGCCTTAGACTGTGGGCAATACCCAGTGAACATGCCTGGAATGGCTTTGGTTCAAATACAGACCGCTGACCTGGGGGTATGTGAACATGTGCTACACAGCCCCAAGTGCGCAAGGAAGCAACATCAGGCTTTACCCCATAGAACATCTCAGTAGGGGTCAGAGGCAGCCTGTGGTGGGGCCCACGTTGTAAAGCAGGGTGGCAGACTCCAGTGCCTCCTTCCACAAGGAAGGGTCTGCTGCAACGTGCACCAACAGGGTCCTTGTGCGCTCCTTCAGAGTTCAATTCATGCGCTCAGCAAGTCCATTTTGCTGAGGCGTGGATGGAGCTGAGGTCTCCATTTTAGTGCCCTGCTGAGCACAAAAGTCTTTGAACTGCTGATTCAAAAATTCTGTCCCTCTATCAGATCTCACACACTTCACCACTTTCGCATCAAATGTCTGCCAGTACTTCAAAAGCTCAATGAGTGCCTTAGGAATGGCTTCTTTTGATTTCACTGCCAAGGAGGCTACCAAATGAGATTTTTCGTCTGCCACAGTGACCCAAAACCGCTCTCCTATGATGGCAGTTGGTGTGATGGGCCCCACAGTATCCACGTGCACTCGATCTAACACACTCTCTGCAGGTCAAGATGAAGATGGAAAGGGGGGGCGAGAATACTTCCCTTGTATGCATGACTCACACTGGGGGGGACACTCTGAGCATGGAGCAAGGGACACATGGATCCCAGTTACCAGATCTTCGTTGTCCAACCTTGTCATGTTCTTAACCCCAGGATGGCCCAACCTTGCATGCCACAGTAGTCTATCTATACACACATGCCCTTTCCTAGCATGGTACGTGGCAGCATGAGAACTGGACTGTGGCTGCGCAGCATGCTGGCTCTTTGCTGGACATACCCATTCTAAAAAGAACAGCCCTCGCTCTCTGGGTATCTGACGAGACCAGCCTGCTGGGCCTTTCATGGTCGTGTACCCACCTGCACTATCAGTGAGGAATGATGCTCCATCCTGAATGGCTCCTGTGACAGAAATCAGATTAGTGTGTGCAGTGGGCACACACTGCACATTATGTAACCAGAACACCTCTTGTCTGGCATTGACCAGACACACAGACCCAGTTGCAACTATCCCTCCTTTGGCGTCAGAAGTGGCCAAGTGAAGAGGGAGGGGTTGGGCATGCATGACTGGGTTGTGCAATAACGACAGATCATTTACAAGGTGCACCGATGCACCACTATCTATCAACCACGAGGTACTGCAAGCCCCATGAGACGTAGGGGTAAGGACATTCAAAGAAACGAACATAGGCTCACCAGCACCTGGAGGAGGTGGTGGTGGGAGATGCCAGCCTGGGAAGAAATGCTGGCATGGGAAGATAGTAGACACAGATCCAGCAGCATGCATGAGGTTGACATATGTGAGGTTGACACGGGAGGGCCTCCTCTGGATTGGCCAGCATCCCACCAGCTGGTTTGTTGCTGAGGAGCTCCAGGGCCCCACCATGCAGCCGGGCCAGCACTTGCAGCCTGCATTGTGCCTTGCAGGGCTTGCAGCCTCTTCAGATCCAGACACTCGCCCCAGAAATGTCCCTTCCTCTTACAGAAGTGACACGCCAGCTCCTCCTTTGGCCTCCTGCCACGTCCAGGCCCTCGCCCCCTGCCTCCAGCGTTGTGAGCAGAAGGACCATAAGGGGCCTAACTATCAGCAGGTGCTCCAGCTCCCACTCCTGGTGCTGCTCCAGCGCCCGGTGCAGCTCCAGCGCCTTGAGGAGGCCCAAGGATTCCACCCTGAGCTAGTACGGCTGCTGCTGCTGCAGCCACAACTGCTGCAGCTAATGCTGTGACATGCACTGACTCTGCCAAAGGAAGATCCTGGTACTCCAAGTTCTCAATGGAAGTGAGGATCGTCTCCAGCATGTTGTAGGGGTCTGACTTGGCAGAGGTAATCGCCTAGGCATCGTTCTGCAAGACTGCAGGTAGCCCCTTGTACATATACTTGCAGATCTGGCGGTCGCCCAGCTGATTGTTGTTGGCTTCCAGGGAGGCAGCAATACTGATGACCCGGTGGCACCATTCTTGCACTGTCTCTCCCTTCACCATGCCTTGTTTGAGTGTCTTGATCCACTTCTCATTTATTTCCCTGTCCTTCCCTCCAGTGCAGCGATCTGCCATCCACTGAATGAAGTCAAACGCGCTCTCCCGCTGCTTAACTTCGTCCCGCTGCCACATGGGTGGGATAGACTGAACAAGGCATGGTGAAGGGAGAGACAGTGCAAGAATGGTGCCACCGGGTCATCAGTATTGCTGCCTCCCTGGAAGCCAACAACAATCAGCTGGGCGACCGCCAGACCCTGAATGACAAGTTGAGTGTCATGGGGTATAGTGTCTGCAAGAGTGATGCAGGTGTGTACATCAGGAGGGCCCCTGATGGCAACCTGTCATTCATTTTGGTCTATGTAGATGACCTCCTCATTGTTGCTCGAGTGATCTCAGAGATTGATGACCTCTCTCTCCTGTACCATTCATGATCTAGGAGAGGTGCATGATTTTTTGGGATGTCAGGTTCTTAGAAATAGAGATGAGGGTACTATTTCTATGAGCTGTACTCCCAAGATTGATGCTCTTGTGGGTAATGATGTGCGTGTGGTTGCATTGTGCTTCCGGATCCGTCTGCCAGGTTCATCATCTCATCGTGCTGATTGCAAAATGGCTGGGTTTGCAAAATTACAGGTCATGAATGCAATAACAACGTTGTTATAGTCAACTAATCCTCCATTACTATAGGGAGTTTAAAACGACCCGGGCCTCAAACCCAATTGGTTAAGCTTCAAGTTATCTAATGTGTCAACGACCTAAACCCAGTAACTCTTTCTATTCTATGGGGGCCGATACAAAAGATGGAGCGAATACTATATCCGGCTCAGTGTTGTCAGGTCAAATTACGTGGTCTTTAGGCACAGCACTGTACAGTACAGAACTAGTAACGGATATTCCGTACTTTACAGCAACTGCCCAAAACTGTTAAACATATACGATGCATCGTCTGACAAAAATGTCCTATATATGGCATTTATATAAATTTATGTTTATATATATATATATATATATATATATATTATAATATATATATATATTATATATATATAATATATATATATATATATATATATATATATATATTATATATATATATATATATATATATATATATATATATATATATTATATATATATATATATATATTATATATATATATATATATATATATATATATATATATATATATAGGGTTTCGCCACCTGGAACTCGGGGCAGTACCGTTCCATCTTTTTCGCGCAGATACACCGCAACTCTAAATCCTAAACCCTATGCTCCTAGGCCCCTACTCCTGCTATCTGCAATTCTTCTGGCCTTCATGGCCCTCTTCAGTCCGTAACCCACACTGTTCCGCTGCACACACTTCCGCCTCTCCAGAACTTTTTGCCGGTGGAAACTTGACTTCACAAAACAAGAGTTCTTAAGCTTTAGACAGTAATTCATAAGAAGTAACTTAAAGCAGCACACTCCCAAGGCATTCTTTTTACAAGACTCAGACGAAAGCCAATATCCAGAAATTCAGGTAGGAGCCTTTGGAGATTCGAATTGCGTTTCAGATAGAAAGTAAACCGCTAGTAGTACTACTAGCGGTTTACTAGTAGTTCTCAACTAGCTATATAGCTAAATGTGGCTGCTACCACTAGAGCTACTAGTATTGTGCTCGTAGCTGAGCTACTTTTAAACGTTAATATACGATAGCGTTAACTTCCATATTACCTACAGTAAATGCTATTGTCGTCGTGTTGTAATTAATTGTACCACTTAGGTTTGTACCAATCTTTGATACTGTATGCGCTTATTTACGCAATAGCTATATATACGGGCTTACAGAAGCGCTTATGTGCGTGTGTACATGTATATACATATATATAGAAGTTTGATATATCAAACTTCAGTTTCGAAAGTCAATTCAGTCAGTGCCATGTACATTGGTATGTACACCGTTATGCCGGTCGACTGTGTTGTTCTAGTTTACAAAACCTTGCCATTGGAACCCGTGCCAACCCAATCTATTAAAATTCTTTGCAGACTGGCCTACAGGGAAGCTTTTAAATAGTAGGTTCCGCTGCTGTTGCAGCACGTGAACACGATTTCGTGAAACACCAGACAACACCAACCGGGTGTCGCGGCTCTGACCCAA